>CARXXK010000004.1:2590907-3190907 GCA_949089665.1 Macrosiphum euphorbiae
TTAATAATTACCTATTGCAATAACTCACAACAGGTATTTTTAAGTCCGAATTTTAATGTAGGTATTATAAGACGTCAATAGTTTAGTCATAACATAAATCACCATCGCTATCTATCGAGCAACTCGTAAACTATATTTCACATTTTTGCCGACACACTAAACGGTAGGTAGATGGCGGGGCAAATTTCAATAAAAAGTTTTCGTTCAGACCATGGCAGAAAATTTCTGCAGATCGTACGAATCGTTTTCTGTGCTTAATATCGATTTTAATTTTAACTATGATTCGAAGAAGTTCATATTTTCAAGTTTTCAATTACAGCTCACGATAATATAAAATTTAGTTTTACTACCTTTGTCTACGGTTCAAACAAAACTGACATAGATAGATTTAAGTTGAGGGTCTTCTATGTAAAACGTCAAACTTTTATTAAAATTCGATTCATTTTTAAGGAATGTACCTACGAAATTACAATTTTGACGAAATTGCATAGTATATTCAATGGACAACTGTAACTTGTTATAGTTACAATTCCAAATATTTTCTCCTAGAAACTTGTACCATTTCACTGTTGCAGAATATTGCTCAAATTATCTTTTTCTACAGGTGACATTTCAACAGAGAATGGTTGAATGTGTTTAATATCACGAACCTATCACACCGCTCTACGGTACATTTGTAACGTCTTGTAGCAAGCCACAAATTGTAAGTAAATAAGTTAAGAACAGTAATAATAAATAAATAATATAATTATTTTTGGCTTGGCGCGACCAAAAGTTCGAGATTAAATAATAAATTCTAAGTCTAGAAAAAAAATGGAACACGCTTTATAAAATTTCCAACAAAATATTATGTTTTATAATTTATATTTTGATTTGACATAAAGCTAAAAAGTTTGAATCGTTATTTTATTTTAAATTTAATCGATATTAAACAAAATTTTTGGTACGGGTTCGGATCGATGTTGAACATACATCGTTTGGTTTGAGTTCGACATCACATTGAATTGAAGACCTTGGAGCAACAACGAGACATGTCCTTTTTTGAAATTGTTCAAGAGACAAAAAAAACATTGTAAATTCCAAAAAAAAAAAATTTAGAATTTTTTAAAAAATAGTATATTTTAGTTATAGGGTACATACAACATATGCACTAGTAGATAGTGCTTAACTTTTGATAATAAGTTAAGGAAGCAATAAAAACTTGTTTGGACATATCTTGTTGTTGCACCGTAATGCAAATTTGCTTGGACATGCCTCGTTGTTGCACAGTATTTAATTTTTTTTTGGACATATCTTGTTGTTGCACCAAAATTAAATTTTTATTTAATATGTATTTTTCTGGACATAATATCTTGTTGTTGCACCAACACAACAACAAGACATATTATAACTCCATATATAACAGTCGGACATGTCTCATTGTTACACCAATCGATGCAGATTTTTTTTTATATTTTACGACGGGAAAAAGTGATTTTGACCAAAACATGGACATGTCTCGTTGTTGCCCCAAAGTCTTCAATTGTTCGGTTCAACATAATATGATTAAATAGTTCTTTTACATACTATTAATAGGTTTGGTTAGAATTCGGTTCGAGACCATATTTTTGATTTCGAACGACTTCTAGAATATTGTAATCAATAATACGAAGAGTAAATAGATAATACGATCGAATGATAACTGTGGTCTCTAATTATCTCCATAGTACCTATTGATTATAGGTATTAAGTATGCATATTTCTTAAATACTATCACATAATAAATATAAAAATATTATTAGTTCTAGTATTATTTTAAGATATTGTTTTAAAAATATAGGAACTGATTGCTCAAGCATCGAAGTTCCCTTGGTTCCTACATCGAGAATGTGATTGTATCTGCAGTGCCTTACAGTATAATAATATAATTAAAATTATGATTAAAATTATAATAATACATTAATACATTATTAGGGTATACAAATGTGTGTTTTATTGTTTTTACCGTATTAACATGTTGATTAGTAATGAAAAAAAGTCAAAACCAGAACTAAAATATCGAAAAACCATGTCCAACCTTCCTCAGTCCTTAGTTAATAATTAGTATTTACATATTTTGTATTAGGTAGGTGAGCTGTTATTATTATCACCTATAAATGATTACCATAGGTAACCCGCTTTCATTTAATACAACAAAACTCCAATCTTACGAAATGTCATTTTGCAATAAAAAAAAATTCGTACTATAGAAAAATTAGCCGAAAAAAGTTTGAATCAGAGGAGTTAATAGTAAAATAATAATATGTTCCTCTGGCTAGGAAATATCTAAAACGAATAAGTGCGTTGCGAAACACAATATCGTCGTCTCAGAATGAAAAGGTTCTAACGCAATTTATGTAATTGTTCAGGGGAACGTTTTTAAGTAGGACATTGAATAACTTTTTTTCACCATAATTACTAAATCGTGAAAATTGTATGCAATATCAAGAAAGTTCCAAAGAACACAACTTTATCTGCAATTTGTCTTTCCTCAGTTATTGACTGAGTTAATCATATAAAAACCAAAATATTAGTTTTAGAATTAAAAGGTTTTACGTGTAGAACTTTTTCATTCTGAAAATAAAAATTATTTATTTAGTTAGAACTTTTTCATTCTGATTTGAATCATTTTTTCTATGCAGTGATACCAACTTCTAGTGTAAACTATGTTATAAATTATACATTTTTTTATTATACAATATTTTTAGTTTTTAAGTTAAGTATTATTATATTATAACATACCCGTATATGTAGTGGGCGGGGGGTCCCCCCACCCCCGGAATTTTTTTTTGTTGTGTATGTGCCTGGACATACCTACTATAAGTAATAAGTTACAATTGTATGGTCCATTGACGCAACTAGTGTAGGGAAGCATAAATCATAATTCACAATAATGAAAAATGTCAAAAACGTAATTCAAATTTAAATGTACCATTTCTTATAATACTAAAGTAGGTACAATATACATGTGGCATGTAGGTATTACCTACCTTATCACCTCAACAAAACAAAAATAGACGGTAAATTTATGCTGGAATGCTGGAATAATATTTTATTATGGCACAATAATTATTTATATTGTACCAGTGGTATAACCGTATTATAACGGTACCTTTTCATTCTGAGATATTACATTTAAGACCGTTTAGAACTATTTCATTCTTAATTATTGTTTAGAATGAAAAGGTTGTAACTGATATTTCTCAGTTTCGCGCTTATCATTCACGTTTTTATGAGTTAGAACCTTTTCATTCTCTGTATCTCATTGAATAATCAACGGATCGATCCGATTTCAAGATTGAATTATACAACAAAAAATTATAAATGATTATATGCAAAAAAACCATTTTTCAAAAAAATTGATTTAGAACCTTTTCATTCTGAGGCGACGATATCATATTATTATCATATTTATTATGTTTAATGTATAAAATATGTTTTATACGTTCGCAGTGATTAAAACATTCGTAAAAAAAAGCTCATGCCAATGTTAAGTATCAAAAAAATACGCTCGGGACTAGAAAACAAAAACATTTTTTTTTTTTTTTTGTTAAACTCGTTCCGCTGTGAATCCAAAAACATACCTACTGCAGCAAACGGATGCCCAAATATGCAGACGTTACCATAATATATTATTTTCGTCGAACCGCTAACCAGACATAGGTACCTATTATAATATATTATACATAATAAATAAAAGTGCTCGTTTGACAGAGGTTGAATTAATATGCATTACAAAGTAATATGACTTTACCAACGCTTATTCGGGGCGACGTGAGCGAAAATGCGAGAAAAAAATTTACGAAATATAAACGTATATTGTTATTAACTTTGCAGGGGATGGATTAATATAAATAAATAACTTTACTATGATTATAATACGACGATTGATAATATTATATGCACGCTTAAAAATATATCGAGTGTCGTTGAGATTATGAAAATATACCTAACTATACCCTATAATAGGCTGTATAACCGTCAGATTCAGAGATTGAATAACAATAATTTAGGGCCCGGATTTCAATGCAAAGTTTTGAGGGTTACAATAATACGTTCCAAGACATGGTTTGATTCATTATGCAACAGTTCAAAAGTAAAACATTTGATTTGCATATTTTGTCGGCATATTTATACATTTTCTCAGTTTGTAGTGTCAAATATTACGTAATTCACAATATAAACTTAAGTAAACATTGAATTAATTAGGATTAATGCAGTAGGTACTGACGACTTAGCAAATATAATATAGTATAGGTATACCTAGTTGATCGCTGAACTTCACATAGTTAACATAGTTATTTTTATATTTTTGAACGTTTGGATAGATACTTTACAAAGAATAATATAAAATTGTATAGAAATATTTATAATTTTTTGGTTTGAATTTTTCACCTTAGAATTATAATTGCTAAGCTTCCTTAACCATTTAAATATTAATTCAATTAAAAAAAAAATAGTTTAATTTTTAAGTGAATAATTATTATTATTAAGGTAAAAATAAGAATTTATGGATATTTGTAGAGATTTTTTTTATAGTTTTTATAGTATTCAAATCCAGACCCCATTAAATTATATGCCCAAGTAGGTAAACAACGTCCATTGCTTGTTGGGAGGGGAAGGGTTTTGCAAATAAGGGCAGAATTACCCCTTCACTTTGACAGGATGTCACTTTCTAATATCAGAACGATAATTACACTTTTCTTCCATTGGTGCAGTTCAAGATTTCTACTTAGAACTATATTTTTAACTTGTTTACTTACTTGAAATTATATTTTTTGTGAGAGCGGAATACAAAATTACATTTCCCTCCCCATATAAATAACTTACAGACCTCGGACGCCCTTGAATACCAACGTTAAATGTAAATATTAATAATTATTGAATAGACGTAGAATATTTTCATATTATTTAATGTTCGATAGGTATTAAAAAAAATAAAGAAATGCGTTAAAATTAAATTAAAAACGTATATATGTATCGTGAATGTAACTAGTACTCGTTAGTCACGTCATATGGATTCAAGTATGTGTATAATAATTAAAATAAAATATACATAGAGCTTGGTGCATCGTACATGTACATTTACAAATTATAATAGAAATAATAATAATATATAATATTATTTAAGAATGTTTATATTTTATTTACTCCACTAATCCCCGGGAGTTGTGCTGAGTGGATTTTAAAAATATACCAAAAAATGTAATTGATACCTATAACTTATTTACGAGTACCGGCAACGCCCATGCTGTAGACGCCTAATTACTGGGGAGTTGTTATAATTTATTATTGTTTTTCTAATGGAAATAAAATATTATAGTTAATATTATTTTATATACAAAATGTATTACCGCCTAAAATCACAAACACAACTAGGTGGCCACGATTGAGAGTTGCGTGGGACCCAGTGGTACAGAAGTATTTAAAATATACGATGAAATCGTACGTCAAGGGCCCCTCCTTATCATCTCCCCTTTTTTTATAAGGTATAAGAATTAGATGCAATCAAAGCACCATTTATTTTTACATTTTAATGTAAATTCTGGACCCACAGCAGTATTCCCTGCAGTAGCTTACGGTGGGCCCCCACCAAAAAAGTCTACTATGACATAATAATATATCAATACTAGCTGATCCCGTGCACTTCGTCGCCCGTTAAATGGATCAACTCAATACTACCTACTCAAACTTTGTTCAATTCATTAACGTGTATGGTGTTCAAAATTTATCTTATCTTTCCCGTTGCCCTGAATAAAAATTCTGAATCGCAGCAGTACATTATCAGGTAGGCAATCTACCTGCGGTAGATCGCGGACCCCGTGCTGTTTGTACGGAAGTGTATGATTTAACTCTAAAGTATCAAAGTTATACCAAGTTTATTTTGATGTAATACTGTGGATTAATATAATAAATTTGGTTGCTCGTAAAAAATCGCAACTCTTAAAAAAATTATGATTGTTGAACTCCTTTTGGGTGTAATTTTCTGCGGTAAGTGCAACTCTGCCACCCTGGTAAGCATTGTTCAATAATTCGATTTGATGCAAGCTTGTACCTGATCTGCCCGAATAACCAATGGCAACCAATAAATAAATGCTAATTTCTAATGTAGACTGTAACCAATGGCAACTATAAATAAATAAAAATAAAATTTCCAATTTCTATCGTGAATCTCAATGTCCCTGTTTCAGCACCTATTTAAAATGCGAATTTTGGCAAATCCTTTCTTAGCGCACGTCTATATTATAATAGCTATCCGTATGCCAAATTTCAGCCAGATCCGTCCAATGGTTTGAGCTGTGCGTTGATAGCAGTCAATCAGCTTACTGTTTTTTATATACAGATATGGTTGCCATGGTAATATGGACACACACACACACACACTGACATACATTCATTTTTATATATATAGATTGATATGAAATCTTGGTAACCTTAGTAACCATGGCAACCTTGGTAACCATGGTAACATGGACACACAGACACACACACTGACATACATTCATTTTTATATATATAGATAGATAGATTGATATGAAATCTTGGTAACCTTAGTAACCATGGCAACCTTGGTAACCATGGTAACATGGACACACAGACACACAGACATACATTCATTTTTATATATATAGATGTCATAGATAAATTAGGTGATCGGCGCCACTGGTGGGACCATAACTCAAATTTAGGTAGGTACTATTTTCTATTCTTATAAAAATGTATTGAATTTTAGGTTTGTATACACAGAGTGAATCTTTTGTTAATATAGACCTGGGATTGAATGGTATCGTTATTTTTAGTGTTAAGTTTTAATACACTTTTTTCCAAATAAAATACTAATAGTTATTGAAAACACGGTTTTGTGTATAACGTAACTTTTCTGAAGTAGTAATATATGTTTTAATTTTACTACGTACTATTTCCTTATTTTAAAGTTTTAAACAATGTAATATATCAATAATTAGCCATTGCCCATTAGGTATATTATTAAAGATTAATTCAACGCAAACAAATATTTTAGGTAGTCTTTTATTATTATTGAGTAGGTACTTACTATTTATTTATCTGATTGTGCATATTTAGTTGTTCCAGTAAAATATGAGAAGGAAATCGGATAGGTACTCTCTATGAGTTTGGGGGCTAACTACTTAAAATTAAATAAAAATGTCCTTGCTTCTTTCCAACTGCCACACCAAATTAAATTAATATCTCTACATCGACCTAATAAAAAACTTTCGATTCTGTGCATCCCTATGCGACACTCAACCACAATGATGTAGAGGCCAGAGGGGGACGTGGGGGTCAAATCCCCCCATTGGCTTTTAATTACCTTAGTAAAAAGTTTTTAGAGGGTGGGGGATTTTCCAATTTTCCCCTCCCATTTAGCTACGCATTTTTTTTTATCCCCCCTCTTTCAAAAATCAAGTCTACCCCACTGCTTTACCATTGTAACCGAGGTTCCATTATGGCAGGGTATCTCGTGGGGGTGAGCTGGAGAACCGATTTTCGTCAGGACACGACATGTCTTCTAGCTGGACAGAGCATCAAACTTTATCAATAAGGGTGTATTTAAATTTTTTTTTTAATAACGTTTCTGTAAAAAAAAAATATATATTCAATATAAAATATCCTGCGTTGTTTGACGATTTTGTTTTGTTCAAAAAAGTGCGATTTCAACAAACCACCCGATGAATATGGCCGCACTTGGACTTGCCTTTGTAGGACGGCCTACGGCGTATATAGAGCTCCAGGCTTTGCCTTTTATCTCTTGATTCATGTTTTTCCTTCACAGTAGTGGACGATTCGTCAGTTGGTCATGGTTTATTGGGCCAGAGCCCGAATGTGACGGAATCTCGATACAGAAGCTCTATGTACGCAGGTACATAACTTGCAGTTCTATACGAAGTGCACATTGAGAGTATACTAACACGAAAAGGTTTCGGAAATACAACAGCCCATACCATTTCTATGCACACACAAACACACACACACACACACACACACATTTATTTTAACAATTAATGGTCAATATTGTGTTATAGAGTTTTGAGTTTTACACGCTGCGAAACTATAATATAAGTACGTGAATGCACCGACCAATTATTATGAGAATGGTCAGCTCTTTTTGTAGGTATACTCTACGGATAGGGTCGACTAACGACTTCAAAGTTCAAAAGGTCTCTTTGACGCAAGACCTCTGGCTACAACGTAAAACGAGGAAAAAAAACAATCGAATATAAACCGGCTGAATCTCTTACAGCAAACACTAACTTTATGTACGAAGGGTATATTAATTATACTTCTCAAGGCATTTTGTTCCATATTTTTAAGTATTTCATGAAAATCCATTTTTTATTTTCATAATCTTGTTTTTTTTTTTTCTAAGTTTTTATACATATAATAAGTGAGTAAGAGTTAAGTTAAGAGCAAGTCATGTCGAGATTTTAATTTTTTAAATAATTACAAACATTAGGTATACGTTTTTAATATAATTTTTCATAGCTGAATATTTTTTCAGGAATTTTGATGCATATTGTGTATCGAATATCAAAGCTACAAGGCAATAAATAATATGAATCGTTTATTTATGTAAGGTGATAAGAGTCACAGTTAATTTTAAAAAAAAAATGTTATTTGGTTATAAGCGGTTTGTATCTATTTACTTTTGCATGTATAAATAGGTATCTAATAAATAGTTGATTGATTTCCCTTAAATGGTTGATTTATGTTTTATTTTTTGGATTGAACGCATCTTCCGACTTCCATAAACAATTTGATATTCATATTAAATTGAGACTTGTTTTGATGATCATCGTAAATAATTTATAAAGTCAAGATTTTTACTACTTTATTATAGCACGTTTGTTTTACATTGTACACCTCTGAAGTGAATGAAAACTAAAAAAATCTTAACAGCATAACTACCGACTTACATGGTGTGCATAACGATAATTATCAATAATATGTACCTACACTGATTTACCAGAGTTACGAGGTCCGAGGTTGTAATGAGGTCGCAAGCTGCGAGTAGCTTGTACTATAAATTTATTATAACATAATTCCGTTCATGTTAAGGGGCCTCGCAATGGCATTGATTTAAGGAGAATCATTTAGGCAATTTCTAATCTCGTCGTCGCCACCCGAGATCTATGTGTTAGTCGTAAATGATTATTATTGTGTGTGGCGTCCATGCGGGTCAATTGTAGCTCTCGCACGCACTCGCACACACATGTCAATATTTAATAATATTGTGATCATGAAAAAATGCTTATTTTTCACTTAAACATACGATTCTAATTCCAACAGTACGTCGCAACGATTACCTCAATTTTCATTCTGACAAAATATTCTTATTTTCCACAACATGTACGAGGGATCGATCGAGGCACATTTTTAAAATTGTATTTAGTTAATTAAATATTTAAGTTGGAAATTCTGTATTTTTTTTAGATTTTTTTACAATTTTTATTGCAATTTAAATTACAAAAATTAAAAATGTGGCTCGATCGTTCCCTTGTATATATTACGGACAATCAGAATATCTTTTCAGAATGAAAATCGTGATAATTGTCTACACGTATCGTTGGAATTAGAAACAGTAGTTTTTGAAGAAAAAAAGACTTGGTAGTGAGGCCCCTTAATAACATTTTAATGTACTTATAATAATAAACAAACAGTGGTTTTGACTTTATAAGCTCGATTACACTGTGGGAATTCGTTATATCGACTATAATATATATTATGGTTATCATAAAATGTATTGAGTATAGTTAATTTTAATCTACAACCATGGATTGACGTTTTTACAGTGTTTATAAGAAAACGAATATCGTAGGTAGGTACACTCATTTATTTCATTCGAAGGACTTCCGGTCGACATGACTGCCTTTTTACCAGTTTTTAGTATGCTCGTTCCACTATTATAGGTACACATTCAAAATACATTTGTTCTTTTATCAAAAATTAGCTCGAATTTGTTTTATAAATTTCACAACGGTACTCATGTACAGTAATGTATTAGGTATGCTAACCCACCAAAAAGCTATACGCATACAGTACGCCAGTACGTACGCTATAAACAAGCCCGGATTAAGACCTTTAGGGGCCCAGGGGCCAATACACAGTTGTGTCCCCCCCCCCATCAATAAAAACAATTCTTTAAAATTATAAAAGTAGGTATACAATAAAACAAATTTAAACCTTTTTATTTAAATATGATAACAATCATAATAAATGATAATATATGATAATTAATGAGAATACAAATATTAAAAACATAATTTTTTTTTAATACATATTTACAAATAAAATTAAGTATTGTTTAAGTAAAAGTTTTTTTCTAGCTTTTTGAGTAGCAAATATTTCTAATGTTTTATCGAAGCTTAAATTTTGAAGAACATAATTTTCTGTTGATAAAATCATTAATGATGACAAATTATCTTGTGTTTGAGAAGATCTATTTTTATTTTTAATTCTGGCCAACTTCGAAAAGCCTCCGCTCAGCAGTAAAATTAGCAACAGGAATGGTAAGATATATTCTTAAAGCAATATGAATTTTATTGAAAATATTACTAACATTACATTCCATTCAAATATCTTGAGTGTCTACATCACTTCCATCAAATGTTGGTTTTAACTGATTCCAAAACTGCTTGAAATGTACTATTTCATACTTTATTGAATCATCAACATCATCTTCATATACACTAATGAATTTATTAACACTTTTCTCAACATCAATAGTAGACTCAACATGTAGTCTAGTTAAGAATAAAAAATTTTCAACCACTACACTATATGCATTTATTTTTTTGTCCAGTTCTGAGCAAAATTTATCAACTATAACATGATGGGTTTCAACCCGAAATTTATCAATACCACTAAGGCCGATTTCACCAACACAATTGATCATGGTTAACGCTTAATCGGCTGATAACAGATATTTAACCGGCCAAATTCGGGCGATTAAAACTATGGTTAACTTTAACCGTAATTAACTGTGTTGGTGAAATCGGCCCTAAGTGCAGTTAAAGTTTTACGTCATGAACAAATTTCCCCAATTCTATTTTTAAATACAGTGATAACAAAATATATGCCTATTCCTTATACACACAAACCTGGCTATGACGCTATGTGTCCCCACTTACCATGCTATAGGTGATAAACACGGTCGACGGGCCCCATCGCATGTTAGTTCAAACAAGAAAAAAATTTAAAATAAAAATATTCTTGCAGGTACTATAAAAAGTGAAAATTATCACTCGATGTAATTTCAAGCCGAGGAGACTATGGGCCCTTTACACACGTGGGCCCTGGGGACTTGGCCCCCCTGCCCCCCCCCCCTTAATCCGGGCTTGGCTATAAGTATACTTATCGGAAAATATGACATAGGTACCTACTCATCTCCCTAAACGAACAACAATAAATTACTGCAAAATATTTAGTATGTAATTAATTTTGTACTATTGTGTACGAGCGCTTGCAACATTTTAGTAAGATCCCTTCAAACTGAAAAACATTTTTATCCCTAAAAAAATCACTTAAACCATTAGGAGAAACATATCCGCGAAGTTATCTCCCCAAAAACTTTGTCCGAATGAATAAAATTGATCGTTAGAATAATTCACAAACAATAATGGTCATTAAAATAGTATACGCTAAGAGCTGTTTCGGTGGCCACCTTCACGTAGCCCGTTGACTGTTCAAACTATTCAATAAATGTACTATAATAATATGTGAATAATTATAAATTCGTTTCTAGAATTTGAAAAAAGGTATTTTTTTTTTTACAGAATCACAAGTTTTTAATGCCTAAAATAGATTTTAAGTATAATACCTAATCTAATTTGGTAAGAAAAGTCACTAACTCAATGTTGTGATGTTGCAGTATAATTGACAGAATAAAAAACTTAAAAAGCTCTACTGGTGAAAATAAAAACTAACAAAATCAGTGAGTAATCCATTAATGTCCGATAAGTTTGTTCCCAGAGGGTTGCTGGAAAGACGCAGCGTCGTACAATTTCTATAAAAAAAAACCCTACATATTTACATATAAATAAAATTCGTGAGAATTTCAACGATATAGCCTTGCAAATTCATGCTAAATTATAACAATGTAAAAATATATAATATTCATTTTTTATTGGACGATGCTAGCGATATTTTTAACCTGCACCACACATTGCTTTTTACGATTCCAGGAACATTGATGTCGTGCTCGTGATGAAATTGGTCAAGCTAAACTTTTGCCAATTATTGATTAAAAAAATAAATATATTTTTTAATGGGAGAAGCTGGCGTCACGTATGTCAAGTAAAACAGTCAAATATTTAAAACAAATTAAATTGTATGATTATGTGAAATGATTGCACATAAAATGAAAAAAGTTATAAAAAACGTGTTAGGGATATAAAAACAAAATATAATGTCAGACGAATTAAAATTTAAAAAATTATTTGCATTTCGTTTGTTCGTTTGTGATTTTACAAAGCCAGGAAAAGCCAGGAAAAGATAACTACGCGATTTATGTTGTGATGTACTGATGTTTATTCATATTTTAACAATTAAAAATAACAATAAATTAGGTACTAACTATAAAACAATTTAAAACAAAAATCTCAACCGTGGGTTATGTCTAGGGCTAGGGACTTAAAGACGTTAGTATGTTTTCCAACAGTGATCCAAAACATAGTGAAGGTCAATAGGTTATAGATTGTTAAACATAACGATCTATGTTTACATTTTTTTTCAGAGTACTATTATAGGATCTTATGGTAATATTTTTTTGTTTAACTCTTTTTTTATAATATATTAGTGCATATTTTTTTATATTCACATTTTAAGTGTATAGTGCTACCTATAATTTCACACATATTTTGTAGTTATATTAGTTATAATCACATTTTCCTATACATTTTTTAAAAATAAAATAATAAAATATATTTGTGTACTTATATACCTACATAATATTTAAAAAAAATTTATACGATAGAATATATGTGTGGGCTATTTCTCATTTATATTATCTGAGATTATTCAACGCCAATAATATTATTTTATCTATACACGAACTAATTTTATGAGTACATTGTTCATCTATTCGTACCTACACACATAATATTCCGTCTTGTGTGTTTCGTTTGTAGTTATTTGTATTGTGGTAGTCGTTGGTTTTATATTTTTTTCATAATTAGTATTTATAATAATTATGGCCTAATAAATGATTACTAATAATGTTTTTTTTTTTTTTTTGTAATAAATAAGACGTAAGTAGTAGCATTGATTATAAATGCTAGTGTTTACAATCAATAGCAGTATAGGTACGTGTAACTTAAATATTTTGTCGTTGAAGACTTTGTACCTGCCTAATATTTTGTATCCGTCTTACTAACGAATAATATTATACCAAAATGTACGTCAAGCTCAAGCAGTTACAATTTTGTATTGTTAGCTTAAATATTAAAGTGAATTATCAAAAGCTTGTTATCAAACTTAAATGTAAGACCTTTATATTATATGCTTTCTCGTTGATTTTACAATATTTTAATTTTTAAGTGAATTTTCAAGCATTTAAAAATATTAATATTTTTCACACTCAAATATGATTCAAAATTATTAAAGTTCAATTTCAATTTAGAAAATACCTTACTTTTCCTCGATAGAAGTTTGGAGATTGTTGAAAACACCAAATTCAAACTTGGCCAAAACAAAAAAACGATTGCTAAAAAGGGTCAAAGAAAAATTTAAAAATGTGTTGGAAAAAAATACAGGACTAAAATCTATGTTTATGACACATTACAATTTAAATGACAATACTCTCTATGAAGATTTTCCAAGTCTACCTCCAGGGGAAGTAACAACATTTTGTTGCTTGAAAACTTCGTTATGTGATACTGAGTTTTAGTACATATGCCTACAACTTACAAGAACATAATATTATATTAAAGTCTAACTGTTAGACTCTACCAGAGTGGCAGAGTATCGTACATTTTTGAAAATTTAAAACACCGTGTGTAATTAATAATAGAATACACATGGTGTTTTAAATTTTCAAAAATGCACGATACTCTGCGAGAGTCTAACAGTTGGACTTTAATGTATGAAATATAATTCTTCATAACATTAAAATATACACAATTTTTTCATGTACAAATACATATTATGTATAAATGTATAATACATTTGAATAGCCATTTAATAACTTTAATAGAATATTCTTTTTTAGATACCTATTAGAACATAATTTTAAAAATATTTTTGTAATAAAGTGTCAACTTTATCATATTTGTTGGTATATTTTAAAAATTTCACATATTATTATGTATTTAGAGTAGACAATTTTAGAAAATAGATTTTTGTAAAAAGGTTTTTGCAGTATTCTAAGTATTAATTTAATAATATTTTTTTGGTATTTATTATTTTATCATAATAATTTTTATCGCATATATTTCATCAGTTTTTATTGCATTTAAAATTTAAATCCTATCCATACTATTATGTCCACATAATAATAATGATAGTAGATTATGAGGCGTTATGTAGCAAAGTCAGCAATCTCCAAACGCAGTGATTTTTGGTAAATGTCGAAAAACTGTTTTACATTTATTTCTTGTATTTTTCCATGATATTTTATTTTTGTTGATTGATAGTGGAAGTTTGGTGTTATTCCCTGTATTCCAATTTGTTAAATGTCGATAACATTAAATAATAAAGGAAGGAAAATGGACTTTGGCAAATTTGCTGCGGAACCGAGGGAGATTGCTGCTTTTGCCACAGAAACGTAGACAATGTATTGTATTATAGTATTATGATTGGAGATTGTTCTCTTTGCTGAGATCAGCTAGTATTAAAACGTTTTATCTCGATGGGGGATTATATTATGTGATAAAAATTAGTGTTACCAATCGACGCAGAGTAAAAAGTATTATATTAATATGAATATTATCAAAACATTTATTTAAAAAAAAGTAGAGATTGCTGACTTTGCAACGAGCTGAATATTATTGTACTTTACCGTCCCTGTAATAATCCGAATGTAAAATTGTGATAGTTGTTAATATCGTACATATTCTTTTAATAATAGTCTGTTGTACTTGTATTATAATTTTTTAGTCGATTATAATCTAAAACTTAGTCTTATTATTACGTGCAGCTCATTGCGAGCAGGCGTAGTTATGCAGCAAGACCTGGAGGAATAAACTCGCCTACAGGTATTATGCACTACTTTGTTCTGTTAGAATTAATATTGTTATTACCTATATAGTACATTCCGAAGCATAGAGTTAAATTTTTTTATTCATATTTTTTGTTCAGAATTCGATAAAATTAACAGTAGGTATTTGATATTATTGTTCAAAATTTAATTTACCATCTGATCGCCGTGGACTATTCTGCGTAACGGTATAATCAAATTTTTTAGTATCATACCTATATTTGCAACTGCGGAACCCGTGATGTCATAATAATGATTTATTATGTAGGTACTGAATATACAGAATGATTCAACAAGCATTTAATCAATATAATTTATTCACATTATGATTTTTGAAATTGTATACATTCTTAAAGACTACAATACTTTCAAATGATGCATAATGCAAATAATCATATAGACTATTAAGCCATATGTAGTACGAAGGCTCACATTTTTTTTTATTTTTTTTTTTTTTTTTACATTACTTACACCACATTGTTATTTTGTTTTAATTACTTACTAATTCTTTTTCTTCTCTCTATTATTAAGTTAGTATAAGTTGCAATCTTACATATATTGTATAATATGTTTCATACTGTTATCTATGTTCTTCTTGTCTGTTATTTTGTAAAAGCCGTCTGGCGTTGATTATAATAAATAAATAAATAAATAAATAAATACTTTTATTTTTATTTTCTGGAATAACAACTTATCAGGGATATTGTATCACATTTTAAATGTTTTTACTCATAAACAAAAATCTAATAGTATCTAAATAACTAAAAAAAAATCGAAAATTTCAACTGCTAAAAATTGTATAAAAAATTAAAAAAAATTTCCAAAATATTCTTGGTGATTTATGGTGATTTGGTGAGTGATATATACCTATGGTTGTTCATTAAGCTTATAATAATTGCAATAACGAATAGAGACTTTCTTTTCGTTAGAAAAATGCTATTTTATCAATAAATAGTACCTACTAATACCAATGAATCGATAAATCATAAATGGAATTAACATAGTTACTTAATAATATTTTTGAACTCAATCAGATGGTACATTTGCTTTATAAATTGGTTTTTTAGCGTTTCTTGGCATAGTTATATGCATTTTCTATTCAATTAAGCGGCTTTGCATGCTATACCCAAAGAAGACTAAAAATGTAGTACTTAGTTACAACTGTAGATTATCGATGTTGATCAAATAGTTATGGGAGCTTAGTAATTTGATTTTGTACTATATAAAATCCTAATTAACTCAGTGGTTACCGGTATAGAATCAGCCTTATCAAATGGCTAACTTAATACAAGAAAACCAAAAAAGACGAATCGTTACAAGAATTAATAGTAGCGAAAAGCACGTTGTTTTGTATCGTTGTTAAGGTTAACCACTTAACCAAATGTCGAAAATCGATAAAAATCAAGAAGTTAACAAGGAAATAACACTCGTATTATACTTACCTGTTTATAAGAGTGTAAATAGTTTAATATTATTAGAAATATACGTGAAAAAATCAATTTAAAAATAAATGTACTTTTCTTTAAATTGTACAAAATAAAAATATCCCATTAGATCTCTTGATATATTGTATGATTTTTCCCCATATTATTGCTCTCTCTACAACAGGTGCTTACATGCAATAAATCATCACATAATCTATGATATAATATCATATTAATATTATAATATAATAACAAACAATTATAACTATTACAATTACTCACATATTTTGTTGAAATCTTATCTTAATGTACTAGGTACTGAGGTCTGATACAATACCCATGTCATTTGTCTATACGATATCGTAATTACTTATTTAAATATGTTATAACGTCTGTAATATTGACAATTTTATTTTTTTAAATTTATTTTTTAGTAATAAACTATGCCAGCTCAACAACGGCTATTGACAATAGATATGACATAAAAAAAAAAAAAAAATTTCGCTGTAAAATCTATTCTTAATATATTATACAGTTTAATCGTCACCGCCAATGGCATTTTTGTTAGTCGTATATTGAACTATCATAGTTTATACTGGAAGTTCTTAATGAAAAAAAAATCTTGTACATTATTGACGATTAGTGTGAGATACGGGTCCTTGGCCCTTGGCTATTGAAGCAAGCAGTCTATGAGCACACATAATAAATATGTCAACGGCCACAGCTCCACTGACCAAAAATGAAATGCGTGATTCTTGCTCAAAAAGTCAAAACCCGTTCTATAAGAAAACTCTCATGCCTCGTAGGGTAAGGGTAATATGATTTGATTATTTTTTTTTATTGTTAAAAACAGAAATTGATTTTTTGCAGGACACAATGGACTTCGATTTTTATTTCCTTGATTAATGAAAAAAAAAACGAAAGCTTGTGAAAATTGGTCATATTCAAAATCGTATGAATGGTTTATAAATATAATTTTGAAAAACCAAGTCCATAGAAGTGTTTCTCTTTCCAAAAAAAACAAAACAAATAGTTACGAAATCGGATCACTCTACCTACTCGACGTGTGAGAGTTTTTCCTGTAAGGCGAAAAAACAGGTCAGGTGAAGGCCCTTTAAAAGTTCAAACATACATTTACCTTGTTTTTTCTATATTGTTGTATTGACCACAGGTTCACGAATCCCGATAAATTATCACACTGTATGCATAGTTGTCAAGTCGATCTACAACTTTAGTATAAATACACATTATAATATAGGTACCTGATATAAATTTATAATTATCTAAGTATAGGTAAAGCACCCATATATTATTATTATAATAATAACCTATACAGGATATAGAAATCGTATACAAATAACAAATATAGAGCATATATTATATATTTTGATTTTTGGTGATTTTATAAACAACTGTAATCGTGAAAAACAAATCAAAAATTATTATTAAAAAAATTTCTATTACAATTATGAATTAATATAATATTTTGTTTTACTGAAACCCTCTTGAATTTAGTGCCAGTTTGCAGGTGGCAGTGTGCCTCACCTTTTGAGCTTTGTGCCATAATTGTTTAATCGATCTAAAATGTAGATGAGATAATAAAAAACCTACATGTTATAGGTACCTATACCTAGTACCTGACGTAATTATTATCTCTCAAGATGCCAAAGTCACGATCATTATACATTAATAATTGCAGTAAGATCGGTTAAAGCATTATGCATGCAACGACTGAAGTTACAGCTGCAGTTTTTTATAATAATTAAACAACTCTATCGCAGTTCAATAAAATATGTTATAGCTATGCGTAAAAAAATATACATCATACCTTATAAGAATGTCAATTTCCCGATCACCTCTTATGCTATATTATATTTTTGATAGGAAGGTCACTGTAGAGTAGTATAAATACAACCAAACAAGTAACGACACAATTCTGTATCTAGTACGAGGGATTATGATATTTTTCTGAATATAGTAAACCTACCTACTGTGGAGTAGGCAGGAATTTTCAATTTATGGGCGAGTTGGGGAGGGGGCTCGAAAATGAATGGTTTTTTTTTCTTTTATTTAAAATATAATTACAATCTATACAAAATTTAGTACAATAAGTAATATTGATATAGTATTTACATAATATCGTGAATGACAGATGGGGGAGGGCACTCAGTAGTGCCACCCGACAGATTAAAAATTAATGGTTACAATTTTTTTTTATTTCGTTCAGTCCGGCAATAAATTCCAGACGTTTAGGTATGGTAGATATTTGAAAGAATTTTTACATCTTCTCGACTTTATAAAAGAAAAAAATGCTCTGATCATCAACTTCGATGGAGGTTTTGGTAGAAAGTTGGATCAAATTGGGATACTTTTAGGTGGTTAAAATTGAAAATTTTCAATTATTTATTATTGAACTTAAATTTAATACCATCCATTATACAGTGACCAAATTGTAACCTACTGTACAGCAGAGTGACATCCATTTACCCATCTTTTTTTAAAATTAATGTCAATAAATCAATTTTCTCTCTGTTAAAAAACTTGAAAATGTAATACAAGGCTCCTAGTAAGTTGTGGTTGGTGGAAATGTTAGTGGAAATGAATTTATTAATCTATAATACAATTTATAGTCGTAAAATATTAATTTTTCAAACACTATTTCGAATCACTGCTCCCTTACTACCCTTGAACTGCATAATATAATATGTTTACCCTATCTTCCTTGTGACTTCACAATTACCTATGTAGATAACTATTACTGTTAGCGACACGAATTGACTTGAGTAGACGGAAATTTATAAATTATTTAGGTATTGTATATACATATACATATACTAATGGAGAATATCTGTATAATACATTATGAAATTGGCCGACGTATGGCACAATATATTATAGGTGAATTAATTAATTACCTAGCAAGTCGGCGAAATCAACAATTAACGAGTGATGATCGATAATGGACGGGAATTATTTGCACCAAAACTTGAGAACGGAGTTTCTGACAACAGACATAATATTATAATTGACTTTAATTCTTGTAATTTGTGATTAATTATGGAAGATATTCGATTTTAATACAATATCTATTTTTTCAACTACTTGCAAAACTTAAATACCGACGGTTTGAAATGTATTTTATATTAACTAGGTATGGCAATTGACTATGCTTTGAGATAAGTGAAAACCCACTATAACTTCACACAGTTACAACCAGGGACAATAAATAGACCGGTTTTGGACCGAAACCAGACCTTCTGAAACCCATAAATACATTTTTTTAGTAACCGAAACCTAAACCTATTATATTTTTATTTAGAGGTTATTTTGGTTCTAAAATCCAATAGATATTTTATCTATAGTAGTAGGTATAGTATAAGTTAATAAGTTAGTTATTAGTAATAACATATAATTATAAAATCAAAGATCTATACAAATGTATCAATTATAAGAAAAAATACGAATATTATTATTATTATTATTATTATTATTATTATTATTATATCATTATTATTATTACACCAGAATTGTCATAAAACAAATTCCAAAAATCCTAATTCTTATTTCCTTGTAATATATTATAAGCCTATATAATCTATATAAGTTCAATTAATGTTTAATCGCATATCGCAAGTAGAATTTCTAAAAATAATAACACTTTGTACGTTTTATGTTTCCGAGTAAGTTGCCTTAAAATTGTAATTAAATAAATAAATAAATAAATAACTAAAATGCCTACAGAGCTGCAGTATTAATATTAAATATATAATGTGGATATCTTTAAATCTTTACCCGATTGGCTATGATCTGTACGACTGTAGTCCTTCTGAGTACTGTCTACTGAACTGTTATCAAGTCTCCGTTACCGTTAATTTTAGGGGGTATGAATAGTATTGAAAAATTCTATGAAAAATCTATTTTTGTAATTCCAGTAATATGGTTTATTGAGCGGTTTCAGAGTAAATACACCTATTATCAATATTGTAATTTGTAGAAGAGAAATAAATCAATGCCTGTATAAAAGTCAATTTTCGATATTTTAATTACTAAACTCAATAATTCAAATTGAAAAAGTAAAACATCACAAGTTTTAGAGCTAAATATTGGACATTGAAAATAAAATATCGAAAATCGACTCCCTGTGACAGGGGTTAAAGTGGGAGTTGAAGCAGGAGGATTCAGTCCCCCAACCTCTGACGGCTGTTAAAAAGCGTCCCCTTTAACAAATTAGGATTTTATACATTAGACATTATACATACAATTATATATGAAACGCTTAAAACTATATGGAGACATCAGGCCCCTCATGAATTTTTTCCTACTTTAATCCCTGCCTATAGATAAACTTCTTCTCTAATAGGTGTTCATACCGTATGTCGCTCAATAAGCTATATTATTGGAAATACAAAACTAAGTTTCACTAAAATTTACATTTTTATGTGTAAAGTGCTGCGTTACTAACATGTTAGTGCAAGTACGGGTGCTCTCCGCCATTTATTTTAAACATTTTAACCATTTTAACATTTTAAAAACTGAACTCCTTAGGAATGGTTGGTATGCATACCCCTTAAAATAATTCAATATAACACCTATTATACACCTGGAAGACCAGTTTATTATTAGTTAGAATAGATAGATTATTTGAAAAAAATTTAGTTCAGTAGGTAATATAATATTTTTTGGATATTATAATAATATTATAATACCTAACTATCTAAAGGCATAAACTATAAAAAAACATTTTTTGATTTACGCCACATAAAATAAAATAAAATTTCTAGGCAATAATAATATTATTTATGACATTCAAATGTATAACTTGAATGTATAACATTTAAGATCAATAACTCTTAAATATAAAATAATAGGTATGTAAATATTTGTTATTATTGCATGTTTCAACTACTTGATACATTTTAGGTATCTACTTTAACTTAAAAAAATATTATTATTACTTTTAAGATAATATTTATTAATATAACAAGGAGCTTTGATCTTGAACTTTATGATATTTATAATATGATATTGATAAAACTACTAGTTATTCTAATAATAGATACAATAATATTCTATTAATAAAATTAAAATAATTTATTCCATGTAAAACGGATACTTTTAGATTCTGAGTGAAACGATGAATGTATTGATTTTACAATGATGTGTGTTTTTTTTTTTATTTTTTTTTTATTTTTATATTTATTTTTTTTGTGTCTGTGTACACGATAAGTAGTCGAAATAATGCTTCGATTTTCGACTTCAGTATCTTGTTCGATTGGAAAGTGAATATCGTTGGTGCATTGGGGAGGTCAAAATTTAAATTTCCCAGTAGTTTTCAAGAGCGCCGGGAAAAACAAAAGAAAAATTAAGGAAAAACGGGAATTTTTACGCAAAATCGATTTTTCAGAAAATTGAATTTGGTTTTTGGTGTAACTTTAAAACAAATGACCGTAGGTACATGCAATTTTCACTGGTTGTTTATATTTGCATCTTCTATACACGATAACATTTTCAAAATATTTTGATTTATTTTGAACAGTTTAGGGACATTTTCATTTTTAGTTTTTTTTTTGTTTTTTTTCTAGAAATATCAATAAAATTTTATTTGTTGGTTGCGAAAGCTTGAAAATTTAATAGAAGGCTCCTAATATATTGTTTCAAGGGCAGATGAAAAATATTAAAAATCCTTAGTCACAATTTTTTTTTATAAGCATTTAAAGTTCAAAAATTGACAAAATATGGAAAAATCACGAAAATTAGCAAATTATTTTGAGTTAAGAATTCGTAAAAATTTTTCTTTTTAAATCTAAGATTTGAAAATCTAATACAAGATTACTCATAAGATTGTCTACCTTTATCAATAAAAAAATCTCTACCGGAAAGTCAAATTAAATTTTTATGAGCGTTTGAAATTCAAATTTTTACAACATTGGATATTCACTCGATTTCTCATGTGGCAATTTCCTTTTTTTGTTGTAATTAAAAAACGAATTACTGTAGATACATGAAAATTTCACTGAATGTTTATATTAGCATTTTCTATACACCATACAATTTTGAAAATATTTTGACTCTTTTTGAGCCGTTTACGGACATTTTCAGTTTTCAATTTTTTTAGTTTTTTTTTTCTATAAATATTAATTAAGTTTTATCTGTTGGGCCAAAAAGTGTAAAAATTTAATACAAGGCTCCTGATATATTGTTACAATATCAGTTGAAAAATATTAAAAATACATAGGCACAATTTTTTTTATAAGCATTTTAACATCGAATTTTGACAGAATTTTTCAAAATCTCGAAAATTATTAATCATCGTAATTAATAAATTATAAAATGTTCAGTTTTTATAGCTAAGGATTGAAAATTTAAAACAAATGTTCTCATAAATAGTTCATACTGTAACCAAAAAATCTAAAAAATATATGAACACAGTTATTTTTTACAGACATTTTAAATTCAAATTTGGACTAAATTACATTAAAAAAAACCTAGAATAACTATTTTAGTTATTTTGTTGTGATTGAATAATATTATTCGTGGGTACTTGAAACTTCTAAAGTGTACTATTATATATCTATGATAGTATCACTTTTTTTTATGTATAACGCGTTATAAGTACCTAATGGATATTGTGATATGATTAATTTGGAATTTATTATAGGTACCTATTATAGGTCAAATTTTGGTTTAGTACCATAGATATGTATATAATATGTCGTATACCTAGACTGACATACCGTCTCCGCTCAGAATCGTTTTTCTTATACAATGATATTATATCGTTGAATTCAAATTTAATATAATCCATTATACAGTGACCCACTTGTAACCTACTGTACAGCAGAGCGACACCCACTTACCCACCTTTTTAGATATGACTTTATTTCGGGTAGAAATATATTGAGAACAACATTATAATCAGGCCAGAATTAATTCACATCTAAAAAGTGTCTATATTCCTGGAGGAAACTAATAAACTATATTTTATTTTAAGATTTATTTTTATTTTAAGAAATAAAGACATTTGAGCTCATATGAAGGATGAAATTCTGCAAATTTTGATGGTAATAACTCGAAAAACTTATTTATTGAGTTGTGTCACAGTTCTTTGAGGGGTACGAATTATTATAATACTTATGTTTTGTATGTTCGTCTATTAGTTTAAAATTTAAATATTATTTAGTTATAAAACAGGTAGGTAGACGATAATAAATTAGTTATGTTTTAAATATATATTATCATTTAGGTTTTGCTAGTCATATACAACATACTTATTATATGCCAGTCATGTTTTTTTTTAATTCTAACGATGTTCAGAATTCAATGGTATAGGTATAGTGAAACTTTCATAAGCAGTCAGTAAATAATTATTGAATATAATATAATATTATATTATATTACCTAAACTCTGAAATGGGTACCTACACTTAATTACAATTAATACCTGTCATTAAATGGAGATTCTTAATAGTTAATTTTTTTATGCAGTATTTAATTGATAAAAATAAAATAAGAAGCAAAAGTCAAATATAAAGTGATAAAACTGGTATTAACCGAAACCGAAACAGAAATTTGATAATTTTGAAAACCAAAACCAGAACAGGAACTGACATTTTGGATTTTTGAGAACCGAAACCTAGGCCCCAACCGATAAAATCTTATAGTTTTCCCCTGGTTTCAACGATTCAATACTAGAAAACTTGCCTTTGGTTTGACATAATAATATTATATTAAAGTTATTTTAATTTCGTAAAAACAAATTTCAATAAATAACTCGTATCTATAAATGTATCTAGACGATTGACATTGAATTTATTATTATAAATAATAATATATAAAATATGGAAAGTTCTATTCACTCGTATATACCTACGTGAAGAATAATTATTATGAATTATGTGGCATACAGCTGGTTAGTGGTTACACACGGAGCGATTCGAACGCACGCGTGCTTCCACATTATAATATACGAAACGATCCACAACACAATAAGACTTTGTTTCAGAAAACACTAAGGTTTTTGAAAAATGTATTTTACATAATTTCAAGTCAACGTCTGAACAACATGTTTGGAAAAAATTATATTTTTTTACTAGTTTTACTTATGTTGTCATTTCCTTAAAGTTCTTTACTCTCTCTCTGAAGCAGAATATTATTGGGAGTATTTCGATCAATAAAAATCAAATTTCAGACAAGACCTACTTATAGTTTATTATTCATGATTATTTAAAATTTAGATTAGTATATTAATATACTCGATAAAGTAGTAGACCAACATTTTACTAAGTACCAAGAGTAGAGTAACTAGGATTTTAGGGGTCCGTGGCTTATCTTTATAACATTTTAATAACCAAAAGATAATCCCTTTACTATTTTGAGCTGATCAATCAATTTTATTAATTATAATCTGAATTAGTTTAATTGCTACAAAACTCAAGTATCAAAACTTATCAAGGAACATTTAGATACCCTATAGCATAATTATAAAAATGTACCTAGTAGTAATAATTGTTACGTCATTCGACATTGACAGTAAAATATATGATGGAAGGGAGAGGGAGGTTTTGGGGTGGAGAAATTAAATTAAAATGTATGAAAATTAAATATTTTAAATAGATTATAGATACCTATTAGTTTGTTTTGCTTAAATGTGCAGACCGATCAATTAATTGATTAAAGTTGATTTTTAACAAAATATAATATCTCTTTCTATCGATATTTAGCTAAACCTCTAAGAGTATCTGGGCTCAAGGTAATTCTCCAAAAGTTCGTATAGATAAGATTAAGTTTTATATTGTTACGAATTAGTGGATTTAAAATGATTATCAATGATGGGCAAACGCAGTAAGATACCTATAAATTATAGTACAAATGTATGTATATCACACGAAACAAGTTATTAGGTAAATAACTGTATTAAAAATATTAAATTAGAATTGTATAGGTATAGAAATATCATTAACATAATGTTACATTAATTTTTCATTTCCAGGTGCCTCGGGGCCTGTGGCATTGGGCCATCTAGTTCGCTATACGCCACAGGTGGTACCTTTGTAAAGTGCCATCAAATCAATACCATACTCATCAATACGTCACAAATAAGTGTTTATTACTCCTAAACTATAATACTCCAAAATTCATCTTTTATAATATGATGATATCGAAGTTCTCAATATAATATTCTAATCAGGAAGACGGAATAAAAATACATGATTTCATAAAATAAAGTTCTAATTTTAAATAATGGTAACTATAAAAAAAATAGCGGAAAATATACTTTTTTAGAAAAATTTCGTCTTTGAACGTTATAGTAGTTTTTGTAATAATGAGTGTCTTACGTTAGACGGAACAACCGGTTGGCATATTAGCATTCCATATAAGTATATGAGCTTGAAATAAAAATACAACGAACTTCCCTTGTGAATATTATGTACATTGAAAATACATAGTTTAAAAAACTTTAGTGTTAGATCGCAACCTTTGACGGAATTTAACAGAATCGATTCTTCGATCGCGATGACTGTTCGCGCGTGTTAATTCCCCGTTTGAATACAGCCATCTCAAATAAACTCGTTTTTTATTTCGATTTGAGTGATTATTCATTTATTTACGAGCACGTTCGAATCACTATCGGTGTGTAACAAGCTATTGGTTACCGTGTTTCCGGTATATGTTGGCACGAGTAGGTCGAAAAACAAAGGAAGTTACTACTGTTTTCAATGAAATCGAACCAAAAATCTGGCTCGTTACCTATTTGGCGATCTATAGGTATGATAATTTATGATTTTATATTATTGACATGACATCATTTTTAACTCGGACTATTAATAGGTATAGTAATATAATAGTTAATACCTACCTACCTACCTATCCAAAGATAGGTATTAACTAGTTAAAAAGAATTTCTTTAAGCCATTAAACTTAACTATGGTTGATCGATTTTCCACTTAATTAGAACTTAACACCAGGTATAGCTTAAATGACTGTTGCGTGAAATAACTTAGGTTTTTTTATTTATTTAAAAATAATCTCTCAAGTTAAAATTAAAAAATGTTTTTGAAATATTTGGGTTTAATGATTTCATGCATTAATTATTGTTGTATACTACTACAAGTTTTCATATTATTATATCGAAAAATAATAGGAACACTAAATAATACTAAATTTTGTGTTATGTTATTGTTAAAATAATATTATATACCAACTAGGTATAAATAGGCACAGTATACTATTTATGACGTGATTATGTATGTATGTATTTATTATTATTATTATTTATGTAGCTACTAGTTAAAAAAGTAAATGAGGTAAGTTGTTTGAAACTGAGTATATTTTCCTCTACTATATTAGTTTAACTTTGGATGGGGAGAGTGAAATAATTTGAATTTGAATTATGTTTAATTTTTCCAAGTAACGTTCTTGGACATATTATTTGTACCTCCATAAATTCAATGTCATTATTAGGTTTTTGATTGAAGAAAAAAATTATATTTTCTATATAAATTTATCCTTATTGTATTTGGCATTTTTACTTTTCTAGGTTTCTGAAGGACAGCATACATTTTTATTGTCATATTCCGCAGCGGAATATAATTCTGACAATAAATTTTAACTTTATAAAATTGAATTTTGGACGAGCTAGTAATATACAACAGGTAGCTTATAAGTTATAACTTATAACTAGTAAGTATATAAAGTTTTGGTGAGTTGAGAAGAGTTTTTGAGCAACCAATAAGTAATAACCTCCAATAATTCACATATATAATATTAAATATGGTCACCGAAAAATTAAACCTAGTGATCTCTGCGGTAAATTAATATGCTTACCTACCGTGTCATACATTTCTTTCACTATAAATTATGACTTATGAATATATAATTTCTATCGACTCATAGGAATAATCATCATAATATTTACTATAATTTCCTGATTGTCAATAATCCCTAATAATAAATAGGTATATGTGATTATACATAATATTAACAAAACAACTCATTTATCAAACGTGGTTGCATCAGTATTTATGGAAACATTGTACATATAATAACTTGTGACCATCATCAAAGTTGATATTAAAAATTTTACTTTAGTAAAAATTTTCAAATTTATTTTTGATATTATCTGGAAGAAATCGTCTTCTAGTATAATTTATTATTTGCAATGAATGTATCATTTTGTTTATAATCCGTTTCATTTTTATGTTACTTAACAAAATATAGTTATTTTTCTAATAGATTGTAACTCTAAAAGTAAAATAGGTATAAAAATATTCTAAACAGCACAAATTTGAGATACAAAAATGTTTGAGTGCACATTCAACAAATTATTAATAATCGGTATCCGTTTATGATGAAAAAAGAAAACGGTCACTCAGGAGCATTTTATAATAGTTGTAACTTATAAAGTTATAACTGTGATATGGGCAGTTAACACAGATAAACGTTTTACTGGTTTGGTATTGCATAGGTATAAGTATTAGAATTTATAGGTAGATCAAACTGTTAGAAGTTCAAAAAATAGAATCGAACTTAGATGTTTGGTTAGGGTTTGAAATACAATTATACAAACCTAGTTTAAAAAAAAAACGAAGCAAACTCGAATAAATTCTACGATTAATCCGAAATCCAAAAATGATTTACAATAATTATGAGGTTTTGACGTAAAACTAAAAATATTGATTCGTAATTTAGTTCTAAAACTCGGTTTGGATTCAGTTCGGTACCAAACGAAATGTTCGGTTCGATGTTGATTTAAATGTTTGCTTTGAGTTCGAGATCACATATTGAATTGTTCGGTTGGAGACCATATTTTTGAGTTAAACCCACCTGCACTAGTAGTGTTATAACCATAACAATATAGTACATCGGCACTAAAAAAAAAAAAATTGTATTATTTAGATAATTGATAATATTTATTCACGCGATGACGTAAAAAAAAAATAAAAAAATAATAAAATAAAACGAACTACAAGACGTATAATAACACTAATATTTCTTCTGAATATCATAATATTATTGAAACCACACGTAGATCATCGACACTGTGACACAAACGCATGCGCGTACTCGTGTACGCATTTTACCTCCCTTCCAAGCTCGTTTAGTACTTATTATTCGTTTGAAATAACGTATATAGGACAGGTACCGATCGCATTTGTTCGTAAATCGCTAGCGGCGGACGGACTGTCGAGTGGCGATCGCTCCATCAAATCAGCGAACCGGTGTTCGCGTTGGACCGGACGAAAAATTCGATTTAAAATAATAATAATAATAATATTATTAACAGTGACATTAATAGTAGTATTCATAATATAAATAATAATATTAACAGTGACATTAATAGTAGTATTCGTAATATTCTTAATATCCGCATTGGTAGTATCATCATGTCTCTCCGCACGTTGTCGCGGTCGGTTTGCGCGGCTGTCGTTTTCCTCGTCGTCGTCGTCGGGGTCCGATCCGGCGATCTCGATGACGGTCCTGCTAACCACGAATACCCCAAGACCTGGTTCGCGAAAATCTTCTACGAGACGCTGGCTGACTTCACCGGACCCACAGACGTGGGCAGTTCGGCGTGCCGCCAGCAGATGCAGATGTACGTCAGACACCTGCAAAACGAATCGCTGTGGGCTGTGCAGAGTCAGTACAATATATGATATTATTAAAATATAGAGGGTGTAACAGAAAGATATGACTATGACAGTTCAAAACAAATCAAAATTTTTTGAAAATTTTATCGTGTATAGAAAATGCAAATATAAACTACCAGTGAAAATTCCATGTATATAGGTACGTTCATTTGTTTTAGAGTTTAACCAAAAACCAAAATCGATTTTGTTATATCTTTCTGTTACACCCTATATATACCTCCTATCTACAGACTTAATTGAATATACCAAAAATATACGTCGAAACATTACTTGTAAATATTACTTTCAATAAGTATTCGCATAATACTATGTAGGTAGGTACCTACCGAGAGGCAGAAGGGACCAAGTCCAATATTGAATATCGTAACTTTTCGGGAGGATCAAAAAACCTTTTTTCATCTATTTTTATTTTACTTAAATGGCAGGTGTAAATTCAATTTAACGATTATACCAACGCGGTTAGTTTTAAATTATAGCCTATAATATTCTCAACAAGATAAATATTTTTTTCTTTTAATTATAACTTGCCTATAATTGTTTATTTTAAGATTTAAAAGAAATATTGTGGACTTGGATCCATTTTCTCAATCACGCAATGACTTGCACCCTATTGATATCTTTGTAAATTTTGATTATTTAAAAAAATATATTATATTATTATAATATTATATTATAACATTGATTGTTGTAAATTGTAATATAGGTAGGTAAAAATTATAATATTATAATAAATAATTTACAATTTTTAGGGATTAAGGTAATAGTAAAGTTACATTGTATTCGAGATAAAAAAATATAAAAATGTTATTATTTTATCAATTGGGTCCAAGTCTTTACAAGAATTTTGCAAAATGATCATGGACTTGGATCATAATTTATAATTCAAAATTAATATTTGTTCTTTTTGTTATTTCCCAATATCTCGGTGAATACACGTCATTGGGTTAAAACGAAGATAGGTAAAATTTCACATAAGAAAAAAACAACCTCAATTTTGATAAAAATGGACTTGGTCCCTTATATTATATTTACATTCTTTCCTAAAGTTACGTTAAAATATCTATAGAGTTTAAAATGTTGCGAATCTTGCAGGAAAATGTTCATTTTTCCCTATCAAATATATTGCCACAAAAATTTGTTAAAAATTGATCGATACATAAGTGTAGTTAATTATTATTACAATAAATATTACCTGCACTCGTATTACATAATATTATATATAAATCATCGAAAACATAATAGTCAATTTTAATGCAGCACTTTTTAATTTGGCGTCTGACATAATATAATATTATAATGTGGTGTACAATTAATAATAAGTGCATGGTAATTTAATATTATATTATGAACACTGATGAGCTGTGAGGTCTTACACGGAGACATCCATTTATCCCTTTAACTATGTTATGATTCATATTGGAACGAATCATCCTACATTATCAAATTTCAAAGTAAAAATATTATATATGTAAGTGCATGCAGGTGTAACGTCCACACGTCTTACACGTATAAATATAATATATTTATATACCTAAGTTTACCATAATATTTTGTTGCTAGGTATTCTCATTTGGTTTTCTTTTATTATAGGTATGGATTCGGTAATATTATCATATTATTATTGTAACTTCGTCAAGGTTAGGTATCAACCCAAAAACGCGCGTAAAAATATATACAATATAATTTATATAACTGAAATATAATATTATTATTATATCATAGTGAAATTTGTTTATTATTACTTATATTATAGTGGATCCATCACTAGAGTCCCAACAATTTTCCCCTCAAGCGATAAATGCTGGTGATGGGAAAATGGATTTTTTAACATGCATTTTTTGACTGTTAAAAATATAATTTATATTTATCAGATCTTAAACATTGAAAAAAAGGTCGTTACATTTTTATTATTACCTTATGAAATGTGTATTGACTATATTCGCATATACGATATGTATATAGGTATATGATATACCTGCCTATAATATGTCTAGGCTTCAATAAAACAAGTAAACCGGTAAAATCGAGTGCTCGACGTCCCTGAAATTTGTATAGAAAACGATGTTTTAGAATGCAACAACTAATAGAAGATCAACCGAGTTTATAACAACAACAAAATAAAATACGAGTGCCCCTAACTGAACAACTATTACTACTTAGTAAGGCATACCAATCGTATAATAATTACCAGCTGATGTAACCGGTGAAAAATTAAATAAATGCCCAATAATTCAACCCTTTTTAAACTCTGTTAAATTTATCATGCGCAGATTTTTATTGGCAAAAATAATTATCTGCAAAAAAATAATACTGAATTCGGTTTATTCTCTTCGCTCTCTAATATCTTCTATAACACCACACTTAAAGTTAGCCAGTCGTTTCTGTCCGTCAATTTTATCTCAAAAGACCTTAAGTTTTGACAAAATTAAAGTTCGTTTACGATGTCCGATTTGAGTCTGAAAAAAAATTGGACTCCACAAGATATTGGTGATAGATCGTACGGAACACTTTGTAATGATTAAATCTTATACTATTGTAAACTGTAGTTAATTGAAAACTTAAAATTTTGAATTTTTTCAAATAAACTTACTCGTAGATCCTTGTTGGCTAAGACGAGATTAGAAATTGTCTAAATGTTACCCCTTAAATAAATAATAGCTGTAACGAGGCCTCTTTAACACCATAATTTTCAAATAAAGCTAATTTCATGTAGTCTTATAGGTACCATTAAAACATTGTCAATATCTAACCACTAGTTTTTATTTTTGAGTTTAAATAAAATCTGTACATTTTATATTATAAAATGCACATAGTTATCGCAAGTAGGTACTGGTTTCAACTATTTTATTTTACTCATGACATTCATATTAAAAAATAACTCAAATTGTTACTATACCCAGTTGCCAAATATACCGAACTTCTTATTCGTAATTTAATCATACTTATTTAAGTTCCATTTGTTAATTTTCTAATGTAGAATTTTTTATATGGTAGCAAAAGTACCTATCAATACCCCTCAGTGGTTCTATAAATAAATTATGTGAGTCGTCGATAATATTCAATATTTATGTGTTAAAAAGTATGAGTACTATTAATGCAAAGTATCTATTATGATTTATGACACTACAGATCTCGCTAAATGTATAAAAAAATTTTTGAAATCGGGCGAAAACAGTTAATTTGAATTCTTTTTTACGCTTTCGGTTCTTATAGGAAATATATTTACTAATTATTACTGAACCTGTTCGGTCCAAATTGAATAATTCCAGTGAACAATAATATATCCTGTCTTAAGTTTCGTCAAATGTAACTAAATTCTAAACATATTTTTAGCACATTTTGACCAAAAACATTGAATACCTACCGGTCGAAAAATCGAACAAATTTTTCATTTGTGAGGTGTTTCAGCTACAACCTGTATAATATAATATGTATAATATGAATATATATTTAAAATATCGTTGTATAAAATATACAAATTTTATGAGCAGTGTCCGATTCGTGGAGTCGGTATCCAAATGGCATACTCGTCGGAACTTCGCACCAGATGGGCGTGTACGAAGAGTGCGTCAAAGTGCACAAGCCCGTTAGGGGTAAATACTGTATACCATCCGTCAAGATCAGCTCATCTACCGGTGCCGATTTTACATCTGGAAAAACCGACCAACTACACAGCAATGACAACGCCTGGCAAGAGGTACTCGGGGTGAGTACCTACGATATTATATTATATGAAACTACGAACACACGTCGATATTATTATTATTATTGTGACGGAAAGAGTGGCATATTGTTATGATTGCGAACTTGGGATACAATCCCTCGAGTGTGTCCCCCGAAACAACTCTTAAATTAGGGGTGACCTGACATCAAACATCCGGCCTTACCAGGTGTACCTATATACATATCCTGTGGTGTATATAAATGTCCTGCTGATATAATATAGGTATTTGGTACGTATTCTATAGGTACATGGTTTTATTATACCCGTGGCACTTTTTCTTTACAATTCCATCAATCGTTTTCCATCAAAAGATCTACTATGAATTTACTTAATTAATAAAAGTTTTTCTGATAATTTCGAACGTATATAATATTATTATATTCTTTGTTCGACAATCGCTACCCACATACATTTTCAAAAAACCAACCAACAATTAATACCTATCTAATCGTGATAAACTTTAATCAACGGTTTTTGTAAATGTTTTGTCTTAAAATAACACATAATATACGATATGAGACTAAAACTGTATACAAAATGGGGTGAAAATCGTCTGTCATCGTATCCTCGACGAATAAATTTAATAACATTATTGCTCTCCGTAGCCTCCCGAGGCCCATCACTTATTTAAATTTTGTAGTACCACAAGCCCAATGTCTATTTCAATGGACATTATCAAACACATGTTTACCCTTCCAAATTATCAATATTTTAAGGTTAAATTGACATAAGTATTATATAAACAACAAAATTTGGAGGGCTTTTGTGGGGATAAGAGAAAATGTAAACTATAGTGGACAATGGGTTTGTAAAAATGCAAAAATAAAATTAAGCTTGGGCGCTAAAGCAGTTATAATAATTGTCCATTGTAATGGACATTGGGCCTCAGGTGGGTAGATACAGCCATGGCGCCATGATATAATATATTATTATGTCGTAGATGTTGATATTAATAATAATAATAATAATAATAATAATCGAACGGACAATGATATTATTCATATCCACATTATTGATCAATCTCACCGTTATGGTTTCGTGTTGTTCAGTTTGTAAATCGAGACATCCGACTGCACAGAAATATCGTGAAATTCGGCATTTGCATACCGGAATCTTGTACAGCTGCTGACCTCCAGGTTACGCTGCAAAAGGAATTCGACACGCACTTCCTACCGCACCAGATCAACGCTCAAGTCAAAGTTGACTCGATATTGTGTTCGACGGACAAGGACGCGTATCCGTACGAAACTGGATACTATTTTACCAGGTAACTGCGAACACATTTGATATTAATATTTTATTCCTGTATTATACCTAATACCGTATATTATATTATATTATTTTCATTGTATCCGCTGCAATTGCCGAGCCGGCGATAAGCTCATATGGGAAAAACACCGTTTTATTAAGTCGTATTGTTGAGTGTCGAGATGTAATAATTGTTAAATTAAAATCTCAATAAAACAAAAAACAAAACAACTACGAACATCGACATTACCTATGTATAGTATTTAATATGGTTTCCCATTTTTACTACACCTATTGTAATAGGCTATACCAATTATACTATAATATCACAACTTTTGGTTCCCGTAAGAGGGTCCAATGCTTACGACCAATAGATAGCGCTGCCATGACCATAATATAATATTATTATACAATAACCGACGTAATGTTGGGTATAATATTATTATTATTACTATAATAGTCTCATCACTGGTAGTCTCGGCATTTCAAAAACAACTAGACTCTGGAGTTCATATTTTTAACACTCCACCGGCTCGGTGTGTGGCGATGTGTGTTAAACGTCATAATAATTTAATACTATAATAATATTATGCTTGGAGCTGGTTACATACCTCTTGTCACACTGTATCATGATGGAAACTTTTCGCAGCGACCTATAATAAATTATAGCGAATCGATGGCCTTCATTCGTACGTTTCTGGTTTCTCGATCGAGTTCGTACATCGTATTATGCTGTACCGGTATATAGGTATGGACCAGGTATAACGAGTTGCCGATCTAACGGCGCAACATGGCCGTTGTTGTCATCGTCATGGTCATATTATTATTGTATCCACCATCCGGAAACAGCACCGAGATACTACATAATATTATATTATTGCTAGGACTTAGGACTAGGATTTTTAGGTTGTACAAAATAGTATAGTGTGCATTTTTTCGATGAAAACAAGACAATAGGTACTGATAGAATCAAATTTATCTGTGTAATACTATAATATGTAGCATCTATAGACTTAACATTAATTCCATTTAAATAAAGGTATCATGCATTTTAGGTAGGTAAGTACATAATATACCTATTGAAAAATGTGCAAAATAAAATCTTGATCGCCTGTATCATTTTTACGTGAGTGGTGGACACTGGACATACTACTAAGAACATTTTTAAAAGAAAGCTGCGAAAAAAAAACCCCATCAATGCAAATAATAATTTTTCTTTAATCTTTATAACTTATCTGCCTACTTAATTTTTAAATAACTTAATGACTTAACTAGCTCTAGTCCCCATTGTACTAGGTAACCCAGCTTTTTCCGGTTAATTTGGAAAATAATACATTAAATTAAAATCATGTTTATAGGTAAATGCTTATAGATATTATATAATATCTATAAGTAATACATTATAACAGTAGGCATATTATTATATTTTTTTTAATGTTCAAAACAAAAAAAAATTAAATAAATATATATGCTTTGATTGGCATAAATATTGTTCAGTTGACTACCTAGATACTAAAGTTAGTGTGTTAGCTAAGGAATATAGTAGAAAACATTTTTAACAATATTAGATATATGTGAAGTTAGCCCCCCAACTTGGTTTCATTTTCACAAATTACATTGTAAGTTAAAGTACTCTATTTGTAAGTAAATGTAAGTATATTTTTGGAATTTGTAAGTTCATCTGACCGACGTAACCACCGTTTATAACTTGGAAGCATAACTCCATACTGTATCATAACCTTGACCAATTTTCGGACACTATATTTTTCAATGGCTGTACCTTGGCAGAAAAAAACGATTTACTCTAAGTCCACTGGTTTTTTTTGCTTGAGTATATAATTTTTATCAAATATAGATTTTTTAGGGTTCCGTACTGTAAAACGGAAGCCTATTACTGAGGCTCCGCTGTCCGTCCATCCGTCCGTCCGTCACTAGGCTGTATCTTATGGACCATGAAAGTTAGAAAGTTGAAATTTTTACAGATTATGTATTTCCGTGGATGCTATAACAACAAAATATACTAAAAATCCTTTTTTTTTTTTTTATTCTTTTTTTTCGAGTTAATCAAGGGACGGAAGAGGAACCGCGTTAGCATTACTTCTCCTCAATACTGAAAATCCTAGAATATAATATAATATAAGCAGTGTTGCCAACATAGCTGATAATGGCGCGGAACCCTTCGTGCGCGAGTCGGACTCGCATTTGGCCGGTTTTTATATAATACTATATTTTTTATTGCGGTTGTTTTATTTATATTTATATTTATTTAGATGTTTTATTGAATCAAAAGTTTTTATATTGAAATTCGATTTATAAAAAAATCAATATTTAATAGACAATGATATTTGATAAAAAAAAAATAAATACTATATTTGAAGTATGGACTTTATTAAATAATAAATATAGATTATTTATTGTCAAATATTTATTTAATATAAAATATAGGTTTTTTTATAAATAGAATTTCTGTAAAACATCTATATTTAATTAAAATGTTTGATTGAATAGAACATCTCAATAAAATAAAACAAATATAAATATAAATAAAAAAACCGCAATAAAAATATAACAAATTATATAAAGAAATCTGTTGAATAAAAAAAACTCGCGATTAAAAAAAACAAATTTATAATTAAAATAAAATCTATTATTATTGATAAAAATGTTATATTCAATAAATTAAAAATTGATTGAATGAAACAAATTTAAATAGAAATAAAAATAATTAATTTTACAATTTAAAAAATTCATATTTAAAAAAAAAAAATAATAAAAATAAAAGTAAAAATGGATAAAAAATTATTAAAAATGTAAATAGTAATTTTATTGAATAACACATATCGAAAAAAAACAAATTTAAATTTAAATAAAAAATAATCGGAATAAAATATCTATAATATTTCATAAGAAATCTATATTTAATATATTATAATCTATATCTGATAAAAACAAAAATTATTAAAAAATTATTATCAATGAAACGTCCTAGCACAAATATATAGTTCCAAAGCTCGCCCGCCGTGTTGCAGGAGGTCTCCGCGCTCGCCGGATCCGCCAGGCGATGGTCTCGAGTGTCGAAAACCGCGCGCGAGCTCGTCTTTTCGCGGAGTAGACCTGTGCAAGCAACGTATAGAGGGCGACTATTACCACCCGGACACAATTTGAAGACTTTGGGGCAACAACGAGACATGTCCATGTTTTGGTCAAAATCCCTTTTTCCCGTCGTAAAATATAAAAAAAAAATCTGCATCGATTGGTGTAACAATGAGACATGTCCGACTGTTATATATGGAGTTATAATATGTCTTGTTGTTGTGTTGGTGCAACAACAAGATATGTCCAGAAAAATACATATTAAATAAAAATTTAATTTTGGTGCAACAACAAGATATGTCCAAAAAAAATTTAAATACTGTGCAACAACGAGGCATGTCCAAGCAAATTTGCATTACGGTGCAACAACAAGATATGTCCAAACAAGTTTTTATTGCTTCCTTAACTTACTATCAAAAGTTAAGCACTATCTACTAGTGCGTAATATGTTGTATGTACCCTATAACTAAAATATACTATTTTTTAAAAAATTCTAAATTTTTTTTTTTGGAATTTACAATGTTTTTTTTGTCTCTTGAACAATTTCAAAAAAAGGACAAGTCTCGTTGTTGCTCCAAGGTCTTCATTTGCTCTTTCACGTACCACCCCCCCCCCCCCATCGTTTTTCTTGTCTGAAGTTCCTCGGCCGAGGTGCGGGGACGGGATTCTGCTGACCGTTATTCCCATCGGTGGCCGCAGCAGCGGAACAGGCGTCCGGCCTGTTTTATGTCTACCCACGCCTTGGAAGTGCGCCTGTCTTCCGCTCGACCACCGGAACAACAGACACTGTACATTCCATACATCCGGTTTCCCCGCTGTTCGCCGACGTTCTGTCGTCGGCCTCGGCCGGCTGCATCCCGGTGCAGTCCGTTTCCGGTCTTCGCATGGTCGCCGAGGTCCAGAAGTGCAGCCCGTCCAAGCTGCGGTTCGGACTTCCCGCTGGACTGCACTTCTGAAATCTCCTCGTCTTGGCCGATGACGGCCGCGCTGACCACCGACACGACGTAGTCGCCCAAATCAGCTTCAACGAACTCCTTCTCTCCGTCGTCCACGACTTCGGATTCGTAATCTGTAGAGTAAAGGAGTTCAATTTTGGTCACTAGAGCTGCTACTACGTCCATCACGGAAACGTCGAAATAGCCCCTGAGGATCTCGTCGTCGTATTCTCGTAGCATGATGGTGTGGAAAACTGTACGTGCAAAATGTTATGATCGCAAAACTAGACTATTGTCCTAAGGTGTCGGCGAAAAATACAAATATTTCCCAAACGACGTGTGCCGAGTTGTTATTATTCTGGCCAGCACACGATAATATTATGTTCTGATCGGTCGGCGTTAAGATTTCGGGCCTTTTTAATTTTTTCAAATCCGTTACTATTGATACCTATATAATATTATAATTTATACGCTTTTAGGTATAATAATATATTATATTAAAATATTTTAACGAGGATTCGTATTTCGATTTTTATTTGGTATATTATATATTATATATAATATATAGTCGATATTTATTTGTTTGTGGAGCGATGAATGTCAATCATTGATTTTAAACGATGTGCGTTCTTTTGCGTATGCTTACACGATTTATATAATATAATGATACGATCTCAAACGTTGATTACTCTCTTAAGACTATAAGTCCTTACTCTATAGAATAGATAATAGTATAATATAGTATACATCATTAAGCAATCGGTGGGTTCTTAAATAAAAGTTTGGTCGTCATATATTTCAAATTACTTTTAATTCAAGTGTTCCGTCTCAAACTTTAACATTTTTCCACGACCTTCCGTCGAATACGAATAATACGCATTATATTGATTGTATAATATAATTTAATATTGAAATTAGTTTCGCAGACCGAACTACTTAATAAACTTTACTACCCTCGTGCACATATATCTTATGCACAGGAGTTGTGTATTTATAATGGGTCAAGAGTCTTAGTTAGCTAAGTCTTTATATAATATATTATCTAGTTGTATAGGTAAATCTAGTACGATAAACCATAAGATTATCGTTATCGTTTAGTGTCATGACTCATGACTATAATATATTGTAATGAATTTATAACTGTTGTGTAACTTTGAGGCTAACTAAAGTTGAACAAACTATTTATAGTTTACTAAAAGCTAAATTTTAAACATTTCTTTTTTTTTTTAAATGTTTCTAATAACATAACTTGTAATAATTACTAAAACAAGTAAATTTTAAGCAATACTAAGGACAATATATCGACAATAAAAAATCTTTAATGATTAATGGCCTATACTCTATATCAGATACCTGTTGAGTACCTATACCTTTATTATATGTGGCTACTATTTTATACTAATCGGATTATTATTTTTTGGTTATTAAAGTTCACTAGTTGGATTCTTTGTCTTGATCTGCTGCGTGTCGACGGCGTACCATATGATGGTAATAATAAGGACTGACAACGGGAAAAAGAGTAAGTAAAATATGTTTTAAGTAATATTATATTTAACGAATTTAATTTATAAGCTAAGAATAACACTCTCGGGGCCAATCTAATAATAAACGTTTAACTGTATAATACCTATTGTCAGTGGTGCACACTCAAAAATAAATAGGGGTAGCAAATTGATTCGGTTCCCTCTATATTGGCTAATGGACTAATGGCTATAGCCTATAATTATTCAATAGTTTATTTTCAATATTTTTATAAGTAGTAGAATTTTCATGATGTAAATATTTTGGAGCCAGGGGGTCCACCCACCCACCTACCAAAAAAATCAGGGCTAGCAACTGCTACCCTTGAACCCTCCAGTGTGCGCCACTGCCTATTGTTATTTCAAACACTTCGTCACCTGCGAAGCGGTTAAGTTTTAAGTAAATCACAATATTGGAAGGGTTTTATGAGGAAGCTAACAATAGTAAATTTTCGTTGGTGTTCATTAGACACAAATATTCTTAAGATTATTATTTTTTCAGTGAATTTAATTTAATTTTTAATTTATGGTTGTATACGTTTTTTAGTATGTAAAAAAGCATACCTACTAATATTATTTACCTACGTCTACAAATTTTACAGTAGGTATAGTGGCAATTCTCGACTATATCATATTAATAAATAGTATTATTGTAGTCTTATGTTTTTCATTGCGTACTTACAGGTAAAATGCCGGAAGCATTTAACACGTTCTCGCTGATTCGGAACGGCAGAGATCTGATCAAGTATAACAGAAACAACGATCTGAACATATTCAACGGGCTAAAGGTTTTTACCATGATTTTGGTGCTGTTCGGACATAAATTTCTGTACTTCATAATAAATCCGATCACGTACTCGATGCAACTCGAAAAGGTAATATTCAAATATGATGCAAATATGTTGCGCGTGCGCGCAACGTGCATTTGCATCTATCACCTCATATCTATTTCTGAACTCGATTTATATTTATAAGCTTTGTGTTTTCGTGAACGGTTTTATTTTCTTGTTGCGTCTGTTTTCGTTTCATTATTATATAGTTGTACAAGGAAGGACCGGATTTCTTATTGACGTCCATGAATTTGATCGATCCGTTCTTTTACATTGCCGGCTATTTAATGTACGTCATGCTGATCCCACAATTCAACAAGCCCGGCACCAGTTGGTACCAGATACTTATGGTGATCGCATACAAATACATGAAGTACGTATCTATAACAAATATAACATATATTTTTTCATTAGGTATAACTACTGTAATTTATTATTGAGTTTAAGAAAAACAATAATAATATATAAGTTTATACTTTAATGCAACAGCCTGACTAAAAAAACCCTATCAGAGATATTTATTACTGTAGTAAGATATTATTATAACAGGGTGTTCATCTATTAAAAATTGAGACACCTAATACCTATTCATATTTCAAATAAATAAGTTTAATACGAGGGAGAAAACTGTATGATTTGAGTTTACGAGTTCCTTTGAGGGGGGAGGGGTCGAGTGTAACTTATTACATAAGCATCAACGTGGTCGTCCACAGATATTACCTAGGAGAGGAGTGGGGCAAACATAATTTTAAAAATTAATGACAATTTTTATAAAACTCTTAGCTTTAATAACATTTATTATGTATATTGTATATGTACATATTATATGTATATGTTTAAAATGTACGAATTATACATTATTACATTATTAAGTAAATATAAAAGCTTGGGCAAACAATTAATTATACCTCTGAAAGGGAATTGCTCTCCCACTCCCAGAGACGCCAACGAACATCAAGTAGGCTCAGAAAAATCCTGAAAACTGTGTATTCATGCAAACATTTATGTAATAAATGCAGTAAAAAATAAAACTTGATTTCGAAAAAACTATCACTATACCTATATAGGTAAACAGTAGGTACGTATACCGTAGGTACCTACCTATAATATTACGGTTCCTTTTATTTCAGAGGTATCGTGATATCGTTTAACTGTACACTGCAACGACTATTTTATGTTATTAATATTACAATGATTATAATTATGATTGTTCTTGGACAGGGTTTTACCATCTTACGGGATTGTCATGCTGATGACGGCTTTCGTCGTACCACATTTGGGCGACGGACCGTTTTGGGCTTCGAGAATATGGCCCGAAGCAGATAAATGCAAAAACTATTGGTGGGCTAATATATTGGCAGTCAGCAACTTCATACCAGTCGAAAATCAAGTAAATTGAAAATTTGTATTTTGACGATTTAGAATTTAGATTATATTATAATATAATATTAGTTAATAGTAATTACCTATATATACAATGTGTTCTGCGAAGAGGTGACCGACCGGCCTCGTATAGGTATCTAAAGTTATATACCTTAAGTTCTGATAAAAACCTTTTTAAAGGGTGGGTCTATTTTTTATTTTTTTTCAGTTATGGGCAGTCAAACTTTTTTTTAAACAAACCGAACCTAGGTTTTGAATTAGCTATTTCACATTTGCTGATGTATCCTCCAAACTTTTAAACTTTTAATGGTAATTTTTTTTGATTAAATTATTTTCATTTCATGGTCGGTTTGAACTCAATATATTTAATACATAACTGTAGGTAAATGAAAATAAATTTTTGAGTGAATAAGAAGAACGATTTTCACTCACTTATTAGGTAACAAATTAAACTTTGCACACGTCATTTCAATATTTTTCAATTGCTGTAAGAACAACTTCGGACTTCGGATGGGTATTGTTTTACACTTTCAAAACTTAGGTATTGAAATGGAAAATATTATGAACTTTTAAATATAAATAATTTCAGATTTTTTGAAAATTTAAATTCCGCTATAAGGCAAAAAAAAAACAAAATAATTTTATGACAATAATGTTTGCAATAAAATTGAAATAAAAGTTATTCAAGCTGAACTAGATACATTTTTTTATTGCGTTTTAAGTAGTTAGACACCCTCTCCCTATTATAATAGACAATAGTACAGTCTTTCCGCTTACCTGTGTGGCTATATGTGTATAACGTGATGTCCATACATTGTTTAATATTAATTTTAAGAATAAATACTATTAATTGTAGAAAAATGTTTATCTCGATGTTCACAAAGTAAGAAAAAATGATTTTAAATTCTCTTTACTTTAGATATTTCCTGTTTAACGGTAAAAAACACCTCGTGCGTGTGTGTGTGTGTGTGTGTACGAGTGACATTCTAAAATTCACGGAAAATTTAAATCACTATATTTTTCCTTTCTTTTGCGTTTAACATTGCGTTTATTCATTCTGAAAATATGCTCTGCTCGAGCGTATTGTAATATTATACCTAGGTATACGTCGTACACGACAGATTCTTGAGTATATAATATATATATAATATATATAGTATATTAAACTTATATTGAATTATATATACGTCATACGCGTTTACATTGAGGAACCTACGACTTCGCCGTTCGCAGTTAGTAAAAGTTTTTCAATTTATTCAGAGCGTTTATTATACATGAACAGTTATAGGTGGAACTCTCTCGTGCCATTGTGAAATATATCACCCCCAGCACCGTGGGAGTGTACACCACAATATAATATTATTATAATATATATGGAACGCGTTTGCAGGGAATTGTACAATATTTAAATATACCGCCCGTTTACGATTGATTTTTAGAGTCTTGCCTCCATATCCATTGATTGGCGAAACTATATTGTATATAGATAGTGCACTTAGAAAGTTCGAACTTATAATAGACCCTCAACATTCAAATACGTATGGTACAGTACTTTACATTTTTCCAATGGTTGGCTAGCACATGTTGTGTACGAAACAAACGGATTATATTATAATAATATATTAGAGTATTACTAAGTAATGTTCACAATAGTCTTGTCAATCGTCTTTCGTCGCGTCTATATAACCCACTGCCCACCCAGCACCCTCCTATAGACATTTTTTTTTTGACCCCATCTATTGACCCTACATGGTTACTCAGTTACGTACACAGATATTTTCAATGGGGGAGTGGGGGGTGTATAAAAAATTATATAATTGTAATTTGTATACATTATACTCATCATGCAGCATCAATAGATCGAAATATTGTGTTGTTTCACAAAGATTTATTTTTATCATAATACGCAGGCTTGGGACTTCTATCACTCTTATATTAAAGAGTTAAATTTAAAATTTACTACAAGTGCTGTAATGGGCACAAAATAAAATGCATTTATGGTAATTTTCGTTTTGTTGTTACAGTGTCTCATTGCTGGCTGGTATGTATCGTGTCTGCTCCAGTTTCTCGTCATTGGGACCACTGTGGTTTACGTGTGCGTCAAACGCCGAAAAATTGGAATATACCTGGTTGTCATGCTCTTGTGTGCGTCTTTGGCGATATCGTTTGTTACAACCTACATCAACCAAGCTTACGGAATAGTTCGTGTCATGTATTCGTAAGTACTTACATAATATTATTATTAACTACTGAGAAACCCCCTTCAATTAATATTGAATTAGGTACCTATATAATAATTTTCAAAAAAATTATTCACTAAATAATTTGCAATAAATAATAAAAGTAATTATCAAAAAAAAAACCAAGTTTGTATCACCACAGTCCACAGCGTCCTCTCTTGAAGTAGTACAAAAAATCTCAATAATTTGAAAATATGGTTTTTTAATATATTTAAAAATTCCAAAATTCAGAATTCAAATCAATTATTAAATGAAAAAAAATGCAAATGAGTATGGTAGATGAACCACTCTGTACCGACATACTATATAGTATAATAATATTATATATAATTCTGTGTTTTTTTTTCACATAACTCGTCTTCAGGTTCTTGGAGAATCCAAGCAATTCAATGGAGTTCAGAAATTACTACCGACCGTTTTTCTATCGGGGTACACCTTTCTTCGCCGGAATACTTGCCGGAATCGTGGTGGAAGAGCTGAAAAAACGAAAAATTAAGTTTCCCTCGGTAATAACGAGTATATAATATTATTTTGTAGTGTCGCAGTTGCGTTAAGATTTTTAACCAATAAGTCAAATTATAGGGATTTATATGAAATCAGTAAAAATACTGTTCACGATTAACCGAAAATTAAATTTTATAAATTATATTGAGTACATTAGCTAAGTACATCATAACACTTTCAAATTTGTATAACCGTACCTCTATGCTTTATACTATATTTTATTGAATTTGTCAATACCTACTGATGGATTAATAATATGATTTATTATTTTTATTGAGGTTTAAAATTTAAATATAGGTATTAAACAATTTGCTAAGGAAAAAACAATAAACAAGTAACCTAAATAACCAATTATTTTTCATGATGAATTTTGTTTAAAATTCTGTTTCATTAATATATATATTTTTATTTTTTTATTGTACTTGAGCGGCTCAGGGAACTAGAGCCCGGCAACTATGGCCATTATAGCTATAATTGTAGGGGTTGGTATGGTTGATTGGCAACACGTGTATTTGTGGCTGCAAAGTTTTTGCCACTAATTACCAGGATGGTGGTGACCCATCCGCAGGAAGAACAAGTTGTAGCGGATGGTACGTACTCTCGTGACTGATTATTGCAGCCACCACGCCGCGCCAAGACACTGTTTCATCAATAATTACCTATAAACATACATAATATTTAAAATCATTGTTTTATACATCACCCGAGTTATATAATCATTGTAAATTCAATAAAATATTACTTACCTATAGGTATATTATATAATAATATGTTTTAAATGTATATGGGTTTGTATAGTGCATAGGTATCTAGGACATAGTTATACGTAGGTGAAATCTTTATAGACGTTTTAATGGTCGGTTAATCGCGTAGAGTTTCTTTTTCATCGCTTGAGATTAATATGTTTTCATGATATCACTTCACAGTCCGTCGTCTACGTCGGGACTCTGGTGGTCAGCGTCGTTTGCATTTGGGGCCAGCTGTACGGTGCAAGGTTCCACGACGTGTCCAGACCATACGACGTACTCGAACAGTCGGTGTACGCAGCTTTCAGCCACTGCACGTGGGCCATCATACTGTTCTGGTTGACGGTGTGTCATTTCACCACCGGTTTCGGTAAGTCGTGGTAACCGGGAATGATTTTTTTTTTTTTTTTAAATAAAGCTGAAACTTGTTAGAACACAACGTACACGTTAATATTATTGTCCACACCTGTTGCGTTTTCAGAGGCTTGTCGGTAAATGCGCAGTATGCCACAAATCAAATAGGAACGCGGCCTGACCAACACTCGAGTCTTGAACAATATATTATACTAACTCGAGAGTTATCCCAACCTTGTAGGACGCAACAATTTATTCGTTCATTCCTCTCTTCCATTTGATTATAAAATATATTGGTGTACAAGGCAAGTACCTATACGTGCAGTTCCCACCCGCAGCTTTAGACTTATGGCGAGGGTAGGCTGGTAACAGCTGGTGGTCGCTTATAGGGTTGCAGAATTTAAAATGTCGATTTGAAATATTATTACCATATTAATATATTGAGTAGGGCCGTTGCGATATAAGTGGGACAGGAAATTAAGCCTTCCGAGTGTTTTTTTCCGTTTGAGCCACACATAGGTGACATTATTTTTAATCTGTTGAAAAATTGGTGGTGCACCACGTAATTGTGCACTTTTATCTTTATATTTTCCTATGTATAAAAAAAAATACATATTATAATTTATGTATGAAATAAAAATTGAAGAAAAGGAAAATAATCCTGTATTTGGGGGAAAAAAAGTTGAATTTAAAATTATTGGATTGGTGCTCATTTTTACAGGTAAAAAGGTAAAACACGTGACATAATATCAGGTGTAAATACATAGATAATATTATATATTATAATAAATATCGACCGCCGAATGCAGGTATCGACTATCGGGCCATATATAATATATAGTGTATAAAATATTATGACAATATTATATTAGAATTAAAAAGGTATCCAAAACTTTAAAATGTACGATTAAAGTTTGCTCTGTGTTTATATAGGTTCAATAGAAAAATTGCTCAACAACAGATTAACAGTGCCACTGGGCAGATTATCCTATACAGTTTATCTTGTCAACATCACCGTCATGATGATGATAGAAAGTAAACAAAGAACGTCCGTAACCCCTTCGTCATATTTGTTGGTAAGTAAATATTTACACTAACCATGGTTTTAATATCGCTTTAAGAGTTTGAAGTTTGAATTGATGGGGGTTTATTTGACACACAGTATTAAAACGCAAATAACGATATAATATGATATTTTCGAATGGGATTAGAGGCTGCTATAACGTTAAAAATCTTGAAAATAAAAAATAACTGCACGTCGTTTTAAGCGTCAAAGTAAAATATTCGGTTAAAAGCTGAAACGAGTGAACCTACATAATATGCAAAGACAAATATAATACACCTACTATTGTACGTTATAACATAATACAGAGTATAGGTACTTTGAGTTAAACGAGTTGTAAATAATTTATTATAAGTATTCATTGATTAAAAATTTAGTACCTAGTCGCAAACGTAATATTATTATTGTACTTGTCTAACCACTAAAGTCAGTCGCGAGCTACCTTATCAGAGTAACTCAGTAACCGAAAAGTGCCAACTTTAGCTTGACTCGGTGGAAACGTGAACGGCCAGTCTATCCGTAAAAGGTCTCTAATTATTTTCCGTTGACCCCCAGTGGTGGGCCAAAAGCCGTTCTCTTACAAATGATAAGGGGAAAAAAAAAATAATAATCTCATACCAACATTACCAACCGATAAAAATGTCAATGTTCAAAATAATAATTTAATATCAGTTTTAGGGCCAGCCTGTAGTAAATGTACTTTTTTATTAATGTATTAACTTAGATCATATACTAGAATACTAGTATATGATCTAAGTGTATTAATGTATCAATTGTATCATCTTTATTATCTATGGTATTAATGTACTTTTCTCTAACACCTGTTGATTAATCTAATGAGTAATTAGGATTAATTAATTAAAATTAAAATTCAACCGCCAAATTACAAAAAAATGGCGAAACAGAAATCCAATACTTATATCTATAATAATGACTAACGACCACGATTAAAGTTATCTTTAATCGTGCTAATAACTAATGAGATATTATTATAATTATTTGGGACTTGGGTTTATTTTTGAACTTATAAATAAACTATAGAGTATTTTTAAACGCATAAACAAGATTATTCCAATACAACAATAATAACTGAACATTGCATGAATGATGAATGTTTTGTGGCATTTCATACCAATTATGACACTAATTAACAGTTATAACATTTAAATAATATTATGTCTTGCATTAAATAATATCTTTATAGAAAAATTATACAATATTGCAATTATTGCATTATTGTTACTTACTGCTTAGTAGTTAGTACTTTGTAATATTTTTATATGATCGAAACTTTAACAATAATAGAATTTATGATAATGTTGGTAATGTCTTTATGGTACATAATGGTACAGGGAATTTATGTTTTAGTATTGGTAAACATGATCCGATAAATTTTTTCTTTTTTTTTCCGAGTTCTTATCAGCTGTAAGAGAACGGCTACACACTCCCCAGTGGTCCTGCAGAGCCCAGGCGGTCCCATAAGGAGCAATAGCTTCAAAAAGAAAATATTTAATATTGCTTACACAGATATTACTAATTTATATTATATTAACGTAAAATTGTCAAACTATAATAACAACTCAAGTCAATTATTTTTCACTGAATTTACCACGTTTGAAAATTTGAATTATATAATTTACAATCGATTGTATTTTTATAAGCCGATTATGTGACGTTTCAGATTGATGGATGGATTTTCGGAGCATTTAGAACGTACATGGTGGGTACTATGCTGTATTTGCTCATCGAAGCACCGTCAGGGCTGTTGATCAAACAATTATTGTTCGGAAAGTGAGTTTCTATAAATTATAATGAGTTTACTGTTAGTTGCATAATATATAACTTATACATCGCACCTTAAAAAAATATTCGCATTCTTATTATTAAGCGTCTCTACGTCTTCACATTCCTTATATACTATGGTCATTAGTTTTTAATATGCCATTTTGCAGGAAACACGAACACGATGGGTCTGTGATGACGCCAAATCGGACGGACTTCGGCAACAAAGCGTCTGAAGAAACGGAACAAAAAAACACTTCACGTCTGTAGCAAACGAGTATCAATTTATTTTTGGATCACTCCGTTGACCGTTTTGAACAGACTGTACAGACTTGTAATATAATATTATTTTCTAGTATAATATATTTCCTACACACAAGGTGTCTCAATATACCTACCTACTAAGTTAGGTATTGAGTATGTCCCCACGATTTTTATTCAATAACTAATATTTTTCTTATATATATGGATAAGAGTGTATACGATTTCGGAAAATCTTATCGATATATCAAGCGCATGTCACAGAGTAATAGTCACAATATTATAACAAAATATATTGTAAGACTTCACTCTGTTCGCCTAAACTCGATACAATTAATATTTTAATCTCTTGTTTTCGTATCTGTTAAAATATGTCTTATAATATAGCACTGATAATGTTTGCTTTTAAAATGTAATATTTTTATTTGGTAGAACTATAACTTCTGTGAGTTCCTATTCAAAATCTATCTAATTAATAATTTCCTCAAGTATTCGAGTAAATATATATATTATTAAAGAGGATAATCACTTATTATTGAGACACCGTGTACTATAGGTAATTTGTATAATAAAATATTTATGTATATATAAAAGAGTTGTATATTGTTAGTAGTTATTGTATAAAATCTTTAAATATGTGTTGTTTTCGTGATTTTTTTACGATATCTCATTATATATAAGTACTATAAACACTAAGCAGTATAATAAAATTGAAAATAAATATTTCGTCTTTTTCATCTAGCCAAAGCTTCTCACCCATCGAATAAGTAATTATTTTGTTATTAAAGTGCAACGGTAATGATTTTTAAGGTGTAATTTTGATGAAACAACCGTAAAAGACATATAATAAGATAATCAAATAATTTTGAGATAGGTACCGGGTAATTACCAGTGATGCCCCCCCCCCCCCTCGGTATACTGCTTTTGTCCTTTGCGGGTAATAATGACATGTGTTATACCGAATAATAAACTAGCAATAACAATTTTACGGGTCCAGTAGACGGCGTAGTCTGATCATATTTTATTATACTGAGCTCGTAAATTTAGTAACACAACCTTCACATGTCACATCATCATCATCAACAACAAAAACAACAACAACAACAACAACAATAATAATAACAATAAACTATTCGACTTAGTAGGACTTACTCTCACAAGTCCGTTTGTGCAACGACCCGTGTTTTGGCCCTCCGTGTAATCGCGGATGACTGATCGCGGATCTATTCAAGATTGTAATTGTTTTGTTGGACGATTTTTTAGGAGTCTGGAAGTCAAACGTTCCGGGTGTAACACAAAGAACTGTCAAATTTAATCAATTACTCTGATAAAAAATTTAAAAACATTGATTAGAACAAAAGTTACCTATTACATGGTCGATTATGACAATTATTATTTCTGTAACACATAACGTAGGTACTTATATGTATAGGTATACACTATACAGTGTGATTCTGTTATTTTAACCACCTATACACTCAATATTTCTTGGACTACTGGTTTTTCGTTTCAGGAAATTGTGTTATTACGTAATTCTTTAAAAACCACATGAAAAAAAAATTAAAAACTCCTACATAATTTTATATTCTAAGCCGACCGATAAATGTACCGATTTTACAATGATGTAGGTTTTTTTAAATTTTAAATTATTTTTTTTGCGTCTGACATCACTATAGTTATTTGTGTTTGTGATTTGTTTTGATAATTTCATTGCTTTCATAATACCTATACGATTAGTTTCTAGAACACGTTTTTGCTTTTGGAAGTTTATCAGTTTCCTGATTTTTAATATTCCTTACATGCATTAAATGTTCTTAATACCTTTGTCACATTATATTATTTCTCCCATCAATTCATAATATATAAATTACGTCTATAGATTATTCCTTGCATTGCAGGATTTCTCAAGGATTTGTCAGAATACCATTAATTATTACAGATAGATCTGCCATAGCAGGTTTAACGATAAATTACTGTAACATCTACCATCGTCGTGAGTCGTGACCATTATTGGTAACTATATAATTGGTTAATATTCACCGCACGTTTGGACTATATTATTATGATATTATAGAATTTAACTTTACGCATACGTATACAATTTTAAGTTGAGTAACTATTTTTGAGGTTTTTAAATCATAACTTAAATAACTTATAAATCAATATTGAAATTTCGGGACAATCGAATCGACTCCCAATATTATAGGGAAATTCAAAACCTACCGTCTAATTTAATCCTAAAATTGAAAAATAATAATATCATATAACAAATTGTTCTCGAAAAACCACTGTACAATCACCGACAATTTATTTTTAAAAGAATAAAAGTATTGCTATTAAATTGTTATAATATTCGTAGGTACAATCTATATACAAGAAGATGTCGCGTGGTTCTGTGTTCAGAAAATGCATAATTATTGCTTAATAATTCGAAGGAAATTATTATTCTTATCATACTATAATATACTATATGTGGAACGTGAGTAATATTGAGTGCAATCACAAAAATGCTCAGAAAAAATGGGTAAAATGATTAATTCTTTTTTTTTATTCATAATATATCGTCGATTACTAAATGCTAACACTTCTTTCAAAAAAAAAATTGGTTGTTCTAAATAAATAAATAAACGATTTACAAGTTATACATTATACACTTAATGGAACGTTTTCTGGCGTTCTCTAACACTTCTGTAGTATTATACTCGGCGTGGTAGGTACAAACTATATAAAGTGCTAGACGAACAACTACCAAGGATACCTATATTTAATAACCATATTGTATGAACTATATGAATGGCATAATATACGTATATAATGGGTTAGATACTTGGATGGGTAGCGATTAATGACCTCGTTTGATCCGTCATGTAGGTACAAATAATGATAAATCGAGGTAGCTTTTCTTGTTAAAGTACTCTGCTCCGTGATATCATGAAATTCAAAACATAGATTGCTAAAGATATATTCAAAAAACCAAAAGATTAAAGTGTGGGTTTTCACGGACTCATAATGCGGTGAAAATGGTTGTAGAAACTGAAAATACCTACCTAATTGTTTTAAATCTTAATTTTTTTTCAAAAATGACTAATTTCGAGTTCAGTTAATAACAATACATTTAGACACTCTTCAGAGTTGATGGATCGGTTGTAAAATAATCAACCTAATACCGTATATTATAATACCCATATGGGGGACGAGGTGGCCGAGCGGTCTAACGCGTCGGCTGCGGCGCTGCCGGTCGCGGTTCGATTCTCGACCACCGGGTGGCATTTTTCTCCGGGTAAGTCAAGGTGTCCGGAGAACAAGTGCCGCCATCCCCCACTCCGGGGCATGACAGAAACCTACGGGTGCCCCATTCGAAATTCTGCCAAAAAATACACCAAAGTGTAGCACACCTATACCGTTCCAAAACCTACAGTACCACCCCCTCCCAATGGCCTAAGTTGCAGCGGGATAATTAATAAAGAAAAAAAAATACCTATATGACATTTTATTTTTCTGAAAAATTCAAATTAGAATCGATCAGAAGTGTTAGTTAATTAGTTACAAGTGTACCTATAAGGTTTAGAATATTAGTGGAGAAGTGCCTTAATGTTTTGAGTGGTACCCACATGTATGGCACTCAACTCCGACTCATTTAAACTTTAAATACTTATAAGTTATAGTTACCTATAACATTTGTAGATTATATCTTTTATATAGACATAACTAATAGAGAATTGGTTCAAAATTGGATTTTTATACATCGAAATTCTCAAAATAATATTGTACTTATTATAGGTATTTTAAACGAAAAATGTATGGAGTTCTTCAAAAAAATTTTAACTTAAAATAACGATAGAAAAAAGGTAAAATTAAGGTTTTTCAAAAATATTTTTTAAGGCCATTATTTGAGGAGCAACATTTAGGCAATTTCTAATCTTGTCATAAACGCCCGGAATCTGTGTGTTAGTTATAAATGATTATTAGTGTGAGTGAAATTTAATGCTGGTATCGACGGAAACCTCTTGTCATGCACATGTCAATAACCATATAAATTTCTCTACTCGAATTTTACAAAAATATACATATTTTGTTATAACAAAATTAAAGTTAGTTAACGTTGTCTGATTTTGATTCTGAAAAAATATTTAAATTCAGCAGAAAAATATCTATAGATCGTACCAAACATTTTCCGTTTTTAATATTAATTTTAATTTTAATTATGATTCGAAAAAGTTCATATTTTCAAGTTTTCAATCACAGTTCACAATAATATAAAATTTAGTTTTTACAAAGTGCTTCTTAGGATCTATAGACAATTTTCAGGTGAGTTAACATTTTTTTTCCGAATCAAAATCGGACAACGTTTACTGACTTTAATTTTGTCAATACTTTAGGTCTTTTCAGCTAAAATTGAGCGGCATTAGCGAGGCCCCTTAACTATTGTTGTTTTATATGATTTATAACCCAATTGAAATTATGAAAAAAAAATCAAGATAATGAGAGTTTGCTGTTAAAATAATCACTCTGTATACCTGTATAGTGATATATATAATATAATACGTCTTATATTCCTACCATAGTACCATACACGTTACATTGTGGTTGTTAAAATAATATATTATTACGTTTCGCTGAAATTCTCTGTATAACATAATTCATGTATATTATATTATAATGATATGTATATATTTTCCGAACAACAATAATATAATGTATTATATTATGTAAATGTAAATTGTAAATGTATGTGCGCGGAATTTGAATAAAAATTATATTTTAGTTTCGCTCCGGGGTAGTTTCCGTTTTAAAAATTTGTAATTACCGAAGTGCAGGTTTGCTCGTGTCAAAATTATATAATAATATAATATTATAATCATATATAAAAAAAAAAAAAAAACTTTGTTCCAGTTTTGTTTAACTGCAGTATATTATGCAAATATTGTGTTCGTCAAATTTCTATAATTATATATAGTACACACATATATATATATATATTATATTTGATTGTTTTGTCGTACACACATGGGCGGATGGGAAATGGTGAAGTTTTCATTAGTCTCGTCAGTCGGCGTATAAATATTTGTGAACACACACACACACGCAAATATATTATTATACATAAATGTATATATCGAGAGCGAGAAAACAAAACAAACACTATTAAATCGTACGTAATAATATCGTTGTAATAACATCATTTATTATTATTATTATTATTATTATTATTATTATCATCATCATCGCACACCAAAACGTCACACGAAATCGCTGCGGACCGTATATTGTTGTCTTTCGGTCGTGGCACGAAAATCAACTGTAATACCCAATATAGTAATAATATTATACTATTATTCGACAGCAATCTCGTGATGCGTATATAATAATAATAAAAATAATAATAAAATAATATGTACGCAAATGCTTTCCTTACAGGGTTCGTTACGCGAGCTCAACAACAATATGATTAGGCGTGGTTGAATTATACAGGTTGTTGCATAATATAGACTAGGGTTGTTATCATCAGAAACAAAATGGCAGCGAAACGGGGTTGATCATAAATATCGATGTTTCTTATCGTCAAAATTACACTGACAAAAGCTAACAAATTCAAAATCCCGTGCTTATATAAGTCTTGATTATTATTGGCTCCCTTTAGGCTGCCATTTTTGTTTTTTTTTCGACAAACATTTGATCGAGAATGTGTGTAACATTGTATATTTCAAACATGTGATCAGATAACGAGAATACCAATATATACCTAATATTATACCTATAGTATACCACGTAGAATATTGTGTTGTAAGTCTAAAAAGCGCCTGTTCAGTTGCGTTTACGATTTTCTTTATAATAGTACCCAATAGTATGTAAAATCGATAACAGTGGCGTAATTAGGAATTTGGTTTAAGGGGGGGGGGGGGGGGGTTGTATACGTTTTTAGCAAAAATAAATGGTCATTATCAATACTTTGATCAAAATGTGGGCATGTACCAGTTGCCCCCAAAAGTACCTTTTTTTATACCAATTCCCCCCAAACTACCTAGAGCAAAATGTACCAGTTGCCCCCAACCGAATATACCAGTTGCCCTCATATGTTAATATATACACGATTACAATATATATCTTGTAAAATAGGGGAGGTAAATATACAAATAATAAATAAAATTATTTATAAAAATAATGTAAAATAGTATAAAATGATGGAATCAAATTTTTATGAGCGTTTGAAATTCAAATTTTTACAACATTGGATATTCACTCGATTTCTCATGTAGCGATTTCCTTATTTTGTTGTAATTCAAAAACGAATAACTGTAGATACATGAAAATTACACTGAATGTTTATATTCTCATTTTTGAAAATATTTTGACTCTTTTTGAGCTGATTACGGACATAGTCAGTTTTCAATTTTTTTAATTTTTTTTTTTATAAATACCTATCAATAAATTTTGAAAAATTTGTTAATATTGTACCCATATAAATATAGTAATTATATAGTAATTCGGCTTATTAAAATGGTTTACATCAAAACTACCTATAATAAAAGTTATAGAGAAGAATTTTTAACAATCGTAATAAGCCTGATTTTCGATATTTTTATTAATTAGTTAAATAATTAATCGATAAATATTTCAAAACCGTGTTAGTTTACCATGTGATATTGGACAATAAGAATACGATATCAAAAATCGGATTCCTTACGATTGATAAAAAAGTTCTCCTCTACAATTTTTATAATAGGTAGTTTTGTGGGCATGTACCAGTTGCCCCCAAAAGTACCTTTTTTTATACCAATTCCCCCCAAACTACCTATAGCAAAATGTACCAGTTGCCCCCAACCGAATATACCAGTTGCCCTCATATGTTAATATATACACGATTACAATATATATCTTGTAAAATAGGGGAGGTAAATATACAAATAATAAATAAAATTATTTATAAAAATAATGTAAAATAGTATAAAATGATGGAATCAAATTTTGATATTTGCAATTATATATGATATTGTATTTTGTAATAAATAATAAATATAATATATTATACAAATAGTATGATAAAATGAAAATTGTGTTAATAATAATAGCCTACTACTTTGTGCAAAGCGAGGATTTTACAAAAACGCGTAAATTTAGACGCGTATAAGTGGATAGCCGATTTATCGCGTGGCACGTGGGTAACGATAGTAACGACAATTATATTACGCTTTATCGGAATACGCTAGTTATTATCATTTATTAAACCTATCTTTATAAGTAGTTTTATTGTTGTTAGAAATTATTATATGATACGATGTATACCTACGTCTTTGATAGATACATTTTAGTAGACGAAAAGCACAGACGTTGTTAACACGATGGAAAATATTACGCGAGTGTATAGTGAAAAGGGCAATGTTTCGTTACATTTAAAAAATTATACTTTTTATAAAGATCACATTACACAAGCGGGTGTGAAATGGCAGATGTACATTAAAGTTGTGTACGTCAAAGCTGTTTGTGAGTGAAGATGAAACGGTGCTTTTAAAATCATGTGCTTCCACATAATTATAATATTTATTATTTCATTGAATTTTTTATTATATTATTATTATTAAGTAGGTATACGTATATAATTGCAAATATCAAAATTTGATTCTATAATTTTATACTATTTTACATTATTTTTATAAATAATTTTAATTATTATTTGTATATTTACCTCCCCTATTTTACAGGCTATATATTGTAATCGTGTATATATTAATATGTGAGGGCAACTGGTACATTTTGTTGAGGGCAACTGGTATATTTTAAAAATCCCGATAACAGCCGCGGGGGGCAACTGGACAACACCCCAAAATGTTAGCAGTAAATTAATCCCCCCTTAATCGATAATATGCAAAACTATTCATTTTTGTTGTAAGTATATTATATAGTATTTATATTGAAAAACAAACAAAGATCTAACTCAACTTTCTGTACAAGATTTAGACAGTCATAATTCAACAATATTGTTTAATTACATAATAATCTGCTTATGTATTTACTTACTTCTGTAATTATTTATGTTTATCTACGTTTTATTTACGTTATTTTTATTACCATAGAACCATGGTTTAGGCAGCCCTCTTGATTTTTTTTGAAAATAAATAGTGTTTCTCTCTATAAAAACAGACGTTGGGCTGTATGTAATTGATAGACTCAAAAATTACTGGACCGTTTTCAATGAAAGTTATATCTATAGATTCCTTGAGGCGTGGACAGTATTTATAGTTTATTATTTTAACCCCTAAAGGTCCCTGTGTGCAAAAATTGGTGCTATAGATGTCACATAGACTTCTCATTTAGTAATGCGAAGTTATAAATTAATGCTTATTAACTTCTTTGAGATGTACTTGGTACGCCAAACGCCAGGTTGATTGATATTATAAATATGATATTAGGTTAAGTGAGGTATCATCTACATCTCTATAATCTCGCATGGTTTTTATATTTAAGTAACAAAAGGTCAAATAGAGCTACATTTTATAGTTGAATAGACATCTGATACAGGATCTATTAGAAGTTACAAAACAACGCATTCATGTCGCATAGAAGTATACATTATCAATAATTATAACATCTATGTGTTATCAATTAAATGCCTATATTTATATTCGCATGGATATCACAATATTAACACAATATTGAACATACTTTACATATAGATAAGTACCTATTTATATAGGTACATATAATATATAATATATATATATTATTTGTATATAAACCTACTTATCCAACATACCTAAGTTGATTGACTTGAATATATTTGTGTATTGTGTTCATATAAGAATAAATAAATTATAATAAAGTTTAATTTATTCATAATTTAATAATTAATATTTAGGTATTTAAATTGCTTATAATAATTGAACAACTAGGTAGGTACCTATAATATATTAATATATATAATACTATATAAAACCGCATAGCCAATAAATACAAAAGTAGATTGTAGGTAGTATGACTGACTTATATATTTTATGTAGGTACCTAGGTACTTACCGTTAAAAAGAAATCTTGGTTTACATAATTTTTAAATATAAATTTAGTTTAGTTTATAGAAAAAACTACTGCATTCAATTATTGTGTATTTTTTTTTACTTTTAAAGCCTCAGTGGCTACCTATAACGTATTGCCTATTGGTATAGATATATTAAAGTGATAATCGTAATTCATAACACTATAATAATAGTTGAATAATAAATGTAAGAATACTAGATAGTAGGAGTTAGTAAGATTATAGCAACAATTATAGACTAATTATTTTTATTAGGATAAAATGTAGTATAGGAATAATAACAAACAACAGTATTGTCCAAGTAAATGCATAATTTTATTTAATAAAGATCATGTAACAATGTAATTGCAACTGCTTTTACACCAGAAATACTAAAAAATAAACATTTATGCTTAATATCACACATATTAATAAGAAAACTATCTGTTTCATCAAATATATCTACATAGAAGTCTCCAACAATATCAGACACTAATGGATTGTCAAAAAATGGGACTGCGTTGTATTTTACAACTTCAAAATATACACTTCCATTAGCCTTTTTTATAATTTTTTTAATACAAATAATGACATTATTTTTCAACAAAAAATACATATTTTTCTTGTTTACAGAACTCAGAATACAATTTTCAGTTATTACATTTTCATAAAGAGTATCTGTGGGATCAGGATGAATTAAATGATTATAAACTATTTCTTTTTTTAAAATTGGGTAACTAGCAATTGGTTCAACTATCACAATTTTTGTTTGTTCTATTATTCTATTGAACACATCTTGAAGAGGAAAACGAGCATTTTTTAATGACATTTTAATCATTTGTAGGTAATTTTCAAATTTGAATGCACTAAATTTGTCCAGTGGTCCATGTATTTTTACAAAATGTGCGATATGAATTAAACCATGTACATTATATGTAATATACTCTTCACCATATAAAAAAGAATATTCTTCAACAAATTGTCTCAATAAATCATTGGCAACATCATTGTAAACCATACATGTATCACCAGATAACAGGAGTCTAATGGCGCAATGTAATAACATAAAGTGTTTGTAGAGCGATTTTTTTAATCTGCCCTTCAGTACAATAGGGCCAGAGTATAACAAAAAAGATCTAAACTCTGTCGCTTTCCAATACTCTAGTTCTTCTAAAGACCGAGGGGAACGACTAAATTCTTTGGGGAAAAATGCTTTAAGACAAATAAGCTCTGAAGAAACTTCATTAGAAATATCATCATTCAAAAATCGAACTGGTTTTTTGCCTTTTTTCCAAAATAACAATAATCTTTTGACAACGCCCAAACATATATTGTGCATATATTCTAATACCACGTTGTCTACTATATTTGTATTAAATTTGGTTAGTGGACAAAAACCTTTATGATAGTCTTCATCGTGTTGATTACGAAATGAAATATTTGTCCGTAAAGAAGAATTTAAGTCAGGAAAAGCCATTCGATTATTTAGAAAAACACCTTCGACAATACATGAATTACAGCTATGGTAGGCATTGTGTCCTTTTACATTCAAAATAAAAGCCTTTGCTGGGGCATCACAAATTATCTGGCTAATATTTAAAAAAAAAGTTTTGTTATTGATAGACATGCCATTGACTAATAATAATTCCATTTCAGAAATGAATGGATTTAAAAAATCAGATATTGAATTTGGTTTTTTGAATTTACCATGGTAAATTCCAACAGGTACAACTATTTTAGATAATTCATGAATATCAATAAATGAAATTAATATAGGCCAAAAATTGGATTTTGAACTTTTTGTTGTAGGAAGACCATCAATATTCAAACTTAATTTAATTATAGAAGTATGTTTAATTTTATCAAAGTATTTAGTTAAGATTGGTGTGATCATGAACTCAATACCTATATGAATATACGATCCTGGTTCTATACTAATAATTTCATGTTTTTTAGGAGTTTTTAATAAGGTTCTCGAATCTTTGGGTAATTTAAGACCTTCTGATCTTAAAATTACTAAAAGCTCATTTACAAAGTTATGTGATACATGGTATTTAGAAATTAACTTTTGCAATTTATTTTCTAATGAAATTTGATCACAATCATTAACATAATTGTCACTTGCAAAATTATCTACAACACATTCAGCAGTAGTATGTACTACTGTAGTACTAGTTGAGTTAGTTTTTGAAAGGCTAATATCTGAACATACGGTCATTCCTGTAGTATCTTCAGACAATGTTGTTACTGGAGTGAAGTTATTTGAGAATTCCTCCTCTGGTTTTGTTGTTACTTCCATGCTGATACAACCCGAGTCCTTTTCGAGTGGATTAGCTGGTTTAATATTTATAGATAGCATAGAACGTTGAAATTGTCTTCTTGACATTGCATGAATTTCTTTTCTTTTTTTCAACTATAGTTAAAACAATAAATTGTATTATTAATAATCAAGAGTGATGCATTTTAATTAAATTGCATAAATTGCATTAAATGCATTTTAATTATGGAGTACATAAGTGAAGCAAGTCTCAAACTAAATATTTGTTTTAATTATTATTATATTTAAATATAATTGTGTAATTGTGCACTAATTAATGTATTCGATGTTAATCTGCTAATAAATAATATAATATAATTATATATCATTTTGGTAACATTTTAGTTAATATGTATTAAGTATTTGTAATGCTCAAGTGTATGTATATTATATTAAAAAATCTGGAAAAATAATCCCTTTAGTAGGCATCTAACATATTATAATTAAAAAGGTTCGTTTGAATCATCTTTTTTATCAACAATTAAATTGTTATTGCTATACTATATCATAAGTGTTCCCACCATTCAATAGAGGGTAAAGTTTAAAAAGTTTATTAGATTACAATTATACACACCATAATTATTATATACGATATAGAGTATTGAATATTATTTAGATGTATTTATTGTTTTCTCTCTTGTGAATCTTTGATTACCATGACGAAACCATTCTTTCACATGTTCTTCGAAAACCACATCAGTATAACTAAAATTAATTCTACCTATTTCTGTGAAAAAAATAAACAAGATTTTTAAAATAAGATACAATAATTTTTGTTTTTAAACAATAACTTTAATTTACCTTTCATTATGTTAATTATTTTAAGATTTTCAAGGCGGAAATTATTTCGAAATCCGGTCCATGAGCATTTTGATGAAAGCTCATTTGTAAATAAGCGTTGTAAAATGCGCTTAACAAAATTTTTAATATTCTTACCGCCAATAGTAGAAATGAAATTTATCTATGAATCAAACATTATATTTATTTATGAGAATAATTTAGAAAAAGAAATTACTAGGATACCATTTTCTTCTCAAACTGCTCATCATTTCTTATTTTTTCATCAATATTTATAATATTTTGAAAGTCACTAATAGGAAATATAGAAAAACTATCATCCAATGATTGTTTATTAGCTGGACTAGTTGATGAATCTACTAAATATTTTTCGATTCTATCCATTCTTCCATCAAGTCGTTTAATATAACTGTAAATATTTCTGAGAAGAATTATTTCAGCAGTTTCTACTAAAAAAGCTCACAAAAAATAAAATTTTAATACCTACACAATTTAAATATTTATTGAAATAGATTAAAAAATAGAAATATTTTATTTATTTAGTAGGTATTCATTACCAGATTCATCTGAAACTATGTTATGATTTACAATATTTGATAAATCCTGCACTGAATGTGCGCTTAGACAAGACAAGTTGAAGTTGTCTTGTTGAGACGTTTCGTTCAAGTTTATTTGTTCACTATAACTTTGATCTATAGAAATAATATTATTAAAAAATTAGTTAAATGATTTTATGATTATTATTTGGTACTGAATAATATGAACCAATAGCATAATGTGTTTAAAGATTGTTAATATAATATTTAAGATAAATTGATGAACACTAAAAAAAAAACAGTAAGGAAAACAGTATGAATTAATAATATTCATTACAGTAGATAATTGACAAATATACTTTCCAGGGTTATCAAATACAGAAATCATTTCACTAATTGTTTTAATACTCTGTGGCATAGATGAAAATATATGTGAATTACTATTGCTTTCATATACATTTGGATTGTTCATGACATTGTGTCCTGATTCGGACATCTGAGAATTGTCATCAATATTTTGAAGTGTATTTATCATATCTGCAAATAATTCATTACTTAATTTAAAATTAAATCCTTTTATATTTTTTATTTTATGCATAAAGATAGAAAGTACATACATGGTATGCTGCAATTATTAATATTGCTATTAGATACAGCTGCTGGCTCACCAGAGCCTATTGTGCAATTTGAGTTCAATACATTTCGGTCTTGATTACGAAGAATACTTTTACTTGGGCTTTTACTGGACGTTTTAGAAGGATTAATAATATGGCCAATTTTTATAGGAGAATCGCAAATGTCTAAAAATTACATTTCATGAGTTAACTTATTTTATTGAATTTATATAAAATAATAAGCATTCATCTACCACTGTCAGTATCTTCATTGTTCTTTTTTAAATCTTTTCTTTTCCTTTTTCCTCGCCCAAGACTTCTTTCAGATTCTGATAAAAATATTTCCCTTTCTTTTTGTATTGCTCTATCATACGAATCTATATATATTTAAAATTATGCTGAATAAAATAAAACAATAAGGTAAATCAAAATCACAATAAAACATACCATAACTTTCACCAATAATATTTACTGGGAAAGATGACCAGTCTACGTTTGGTTCATCTGCTTTTATTATCATTAAAGCAGTAACTCTTTGTTTATTTGGCCATCGACAGAAATCACCCGTACGGGTACTAAAAGTCCAATTACTTGGAATAACAGAATATTTGTTTTCATCTTCAAAAAATCCTATTTTCCACTAAAAATATTAAAATAAAATTAATAATTATGTGCATAGTTTGCCGGTATATCTAAAATTAATTAGTTTAACTGTCAAAGACTAAGACAACTATTTATTTGAGTATTCTTTGTTTTCCTTATAAGTGTTTACTAGATGAGTACCTCGATGAGTACTTAACTTAAAAATCAATGGTTTTCACAAAATTATTTTTCACCATAACTTTTCAAATGTTGAAATAGGTACATACTTAGGTATTGTTTTAAAAAAAAGAAAAACTAATATTTATTTATTTATTTATTTATTTATATATATTTACTTATAATAGCTATTATTCGCTCTACTGTCGCGGTCGTTACCCACCACACGGGTAACGGCCGCTGCGTGCGCTCTGCCCGACCGGTCGTCGGTACGCTCGACCCGGGTCAGAGTGGGGGTGCCCGTGCCGTGGGTGGGGACGGCGGTCTCGACCGACGTCTGCGCCGGTGGCGCGGCGGCGCCTCTGTCTTATTCCTAACGCGTTACGTTATGTACGCCTGTTAACTTATGTTCAATATATAATAAAGTATACATTAACTATAAACATCGTATTGTTATTGAGTGTACCATCTTCCTCTACCACAACCAGGGCACCGTGTCATTTGGCGCAGTCGGTACAGGTTTCAGAACCACGAGGCCAGAAACAGGTAAGGAATTTAAATTACCTATTCATAACCTCCAAAAAATAAAATAAAAACAACACGGGGAATATACCCTCCCTACATAACTAAGATAGCAAGGCAAAATCAATAGTAGTAGGTAGGACCTCCACGTGTTAGTACACGATGCAATCTGGTCAGAAAACACTCAGCGAACTGACAATCGGGGAACTCAAAGGGGAACTAACCAAAAGAGGGTTAGGAACCATGGGCACGAAGTCAGAACTTTACCTAACACTTGAACAATACATTCAGGAAACAGAGGGGGAAAACCCACAAAACTACGTTTTTTACAAAGCGCAACAAAATCCCCCACAACCACCAACAGCCTGGGTGACGGAAACACATCCACCCGGAGGCAGCAAAAATAAGGACCAACAAATCGATACAGAACAACAAAAAACCCAGGACAATAGGAAAACCCAAAATAAAAACGGGGAAAACCCAACATCCACAACTAACTTACTAGAGCGGACACTCGCAGAGATTCTAGACCGACTAGTGAAACTGGAGGCGACAAGCACAAACGAACCGATTCTAGGAGCAATGGAAAGCCTGACAGAGCGAATCAAAAAACTGGAAAAACCCGGAAACGGAAAAAACCCGGAAAATTTCCAGGAAAGTCAAAACAACGAAACCCAAAGAAACCCCCCGGGGCAACACCAAAATCGAGGGGATGAAACCACAACCACCCAATATGATACAATTAACCAAAAAAAAAATGGTTACGACACATATTCCGAGCCACAGGGGTTTACCGGTTTTAATAACAGGGAAAAACCCAACGAGTACTCTACACTGTTCCCAACCCAAGGGACAAGTACAATGGTCACCACAAGTATCACCAACGTAATCACATCAACGACGTGTGCTAACACAAACAGCAGAGAAACAAACCATCCCATACCCGGACACTGGGAAAACCAGAACCACCGAGTGGGTTTCTCCAACACGGAGAACACAATAACCAATGGCCCATATACCGTAACGTACGGGGAAAACCACACACAAAGGGATAATACCCACCAAACAATGATACGGGACTGGCCGGAGGAGTCGAACCTATTACCACGCGAAAACCTGCAGGCAGCAAAAGACGCGCTGCCCGAATACTCGGGGAAAAAAGAAGAGGACCCCACACGCTTCCTGAACACATCAAGGGACGTGCTCTTAGAAGCAAAAATACCACGACAACGATGGGTAAAAGTACTGGCTTCACAACTCAAAGGAGATGCTGGAACATGGTGGGGGAGAATAAGAGCGATCGACCCCACATGGGAAGAATTTCACAGGGAATTCACCAACAAGTTCAACGGACCACAAGTCAGAGCGAAACTGCATACAGAATTGATGGGGTGGAAACAATACTATGGACAACCTACGGGGGACTTTGTATTACAAAAAATCCAACTATTCCGAAGACTGAATACTGGACTGGACGAGGAGAATGCAGTGGAGACCATCATACAACTAATGAGACCAGAACATCAGAACCTAATAAGGGTGCAAAAACCAAAAACATTTATGGAACTCAACGAAGCAACATACACGGTCACAGACCAAACCCAGACAAAAGGGAAATCACACTGGGATAAAACTGAAACCGCAAAACCGGAGTTAAGCACACCACAACAAAACAGGCAAAGAGAATTCTGGAATACCACGAAGTCGGGAAACGGGAAAATGGTCGGGGAAAACCCACCGACCAAAAAATAAAAAACCCAACACAACAACTAGAAAACAACGAACACGGACGTGGGGAAAACCCCCACGCCATAAACAGCAAAAACAAAAACCAAGGCAAAACAGAAACCAAAATACTAGCGGTCACAACAACGGAACACCAGCAACAAACCACACCGATTAATACCCGAAACACCGGATCAGAGTCACAAAGAGAGCTAACACCAGCAGACAGGCCAACGCCAGCAGTGGAAATGGAATTCCCAGATGGAATTGTCATCGCTTTGCTGGACTCACAAGCGGAAAAAACGTATGTACGACCATGGATAGCCGAGAAATACGGAAAACAGGTAAACAAACGCAAAACCACCGTAAGAATGGCCGACGGACGCACCCAGGAAACCGACGGAAAATGCCGGTAGAGGCGAAAATCGCTACACTAGAGCTGACATTCGAAGCGGAAGTGCTAAGAGAACTGGTAACAGACATCTTGATAGGCCATGACTTCCTAATGCAACAACAAGCAGCATGGGACTACCACGCAGCCACAATCCACTTAGGTTCCGAGAAACGAACAACGGTCAGCTGGCGTAGACAACCAAGCCCGACAAAAGAAAAACCCGACCTCACAGAACTAGAAATCCTGAACGGACCAGAGGAGGATGCAATCCGGGAAATACTAGGGAAATACCCAGCGGTGTTCAGCAACACCGTAGGTAGAACACGGGTTGTAGAACATGGAATACGACTGACAAACGGAAAACCGGTAGCCCTAAACTCATATCCATACAGCAAGGAAAAAACGGACCTAATATCAAGTATGATTCGCGACATGGAGGAACAAGGGATGATAGAACCAAGCATCTCCCCGTGGGCAGCACCAATCGTCCTAACATCAAAAAAAGACGGATCGAAAAGACTTTGCGTCGACTACAGACGCCTAAACCTACAAACAGAGTCGGACGCACACCCCATACCGGACCTACATGAAATGGTCCGAGGGATGGGCGGCACGAAAATATTCAGCACACTAGACCTAAAATCCGGTTACTGGCAGGTAAGTCTAACACCAGAAAGCAGACCACTAACAGCGTTCCGCACGCCAAGGGGCCTGTACCAATTTAAAGTGATGCCATTTGGACTAAAGGGAGCTCCCGCAACGTTCTGCCGACTCGGAAACGAGGTATTCCGCGGCTACATCGGGGATTTCGTCCAAATATATTTAGACGACATCGTGGTATACTCCAAAAACATAGAGGACCACAAGGGACACCTACAGAAGGTACTAGAACGATTACAACGATACGGACTAACATGCCAACCAAAAAAATGTAAAATAGGGCTACCAAAAATACACTTCCTAGGTCACGTAGTAGACGGAGACGGAATAGATAAGGAAATCGACAAACTGGAATTCATAAAAAAATTCCCAACGCCAAAAAATGTAAAAGACATACAACGATTCCTAGGGATATGCGGATGGTACAACCAGTTCGTGAAAAACTACTCAGACATTGCAACACCCCTCACCAATGTGCTAGCGAAAGGAAACACGTGGAAATGGACAACACGGGAAGAACAGGCATTCGTCAAACTCAAAGAAGCAGTAACACAAGCGCCGAGGCTATCCCCACCAGACTACACGAAACCATTCGTGCTGCAAACAGACGCAAGCGAAATAGGGGTAGGAGCCGTGCTATTCCAAAGAGGAGAAACCCCCATAAATAGACACATAATTAGCCATGCAAGTAAAAAACTGAACACAGCACAAACCAACTACCCAGCAGTGGAACGGGAATGCCTGGCGATAATATGGGCGGTAGATAAATACCGACCATACCTAGAGTCGGGACATTTCGAACTACTCACGGACAATGCAGCACTAAAATGGCTGGAAACAGCAAAACACAGCAACAAAAAATTACTACACTGGGCAATGCAATTGGAACCATACAACTACACGGTTAAACACGTGCCGGGAACCGAAAACGAAGCAGCGGACGCCTTATCAAGGAACCCACCTGAGGGGACGGAAGTCAACGAGGAGCTGCTGGAAAATAACGTAATCGAACCACCAACCGGAAAGGAAACTCCACAAAAACAACAACACACAATTGGATCAATCACAGGAACCACCACGAACGGGGAATCCCACATCACGCGGGACAAAATAAAGAGGTGGCAACAAGATGACAAACAAATACACCGAATAATTGAAGAGCTACAAACACAAAAACCCAACGGAAACACTGGAAGGAAAAACCAGATATACGAAATGGACGATGGAATCCTCCACAAAAAAACGGCAAACGGGGAATTCCCAATGGTAATACCCAGATCAGCAGCGAACCACGTGCTGTGGAAATACCACAACCACCCGCTGGTAAACCACCCGGGAGGGAAGGAAACCTACAGATCGATCAAAGGGAAATACTGGTGGAAAAACAGTAGATTCGAAACGTCCCAATACGTCAGAGACTGCCACATCTGCGCATGCACCAAACCGGTAAATGCGAAACCAGAGGACATAATGACGACAAGAATACCGAGGCAACCCTGGGAAGTACTAAGCGTAGACTTGATGGGCCCCTACCCAAGAACAGCGAGGGGAAAAACGCAAATACTAGTTGTCACGGACTGCTTCAGCAGATGGGTGGAGGCCTACCCAATTGGGACAGCAACCACAAGAATTATAGTCGAAACAATCGAAAAAGAATTCTGTTCACGTTACGGATACCCACGCGTTATACTATCAGATAACGGACCACAGTTCGTATCAAAACTAATGAAGGATACACTAACCAAATGGGGAACCGAAGCATGGACAACCCCAATATACCATCCACGGGCAAACCCAGTAGAACGGCGAAACCAAGAAATCAAAAAAGGCTTACGAACACAACTACTGGGGAAACCCCATAGGACATGGGACGGGCTCTTACCATCGATAATGTTCGCCATACGAAACAGGAAAAACCAAAACACAGGTCACTCTCCCACCGAATTGGTACTAGGCAAAGAAGCCAAGGCACCAGGGGACTGGTTCCTCCAGGGGGGGGGAGGGAGTCAGGAGGAAATTCCCGGACCGGGAAAACCCCTAACTGAGAAAACACACCGACAAACGGGTAGTCCCAGACACAAAGTAGGTGACTGGGTCTACTACCGGAACCACCCACAATCCAAGGGGGACCAAGGCTTCCACGCAGGCTTCGCCCCAAAATGGCTGGGACCAATTAGGCTGAAGAGATACTTGGGAGCCGGGGTATTCATCACTGAATCTAACCCCGAACACAAACTACATAGTTCGTGCTTTAAACGCACGAGGGACCCTAATAGCGAACTCATTACTATCACAGATGGCAGGCCAGAATCCGCAGCGGGCGGACCCGGGAAGACGGTTCAACCTGAACAACTCCGATTATCGACCCGGCAGGTCAACGGTGGCCGACATCGTACAGGAGCTACTGGACGGCGCCGCAACCAACTTGGTAATGGCCAGGCGCATGGCCGGGCGGGCCGCGGGAATCCCCATGTGGGAGGAACTGACCAGAACCTGGGAGATGAGGAACCACCGGTCCATTATCAAGAGTACAGCGACCCAGACCTCAGGACCCGAGGAGATAGGAGGCGCCGTGACGTCGCGAGGGACGCAAACCGATCCGCCCACAACCGCCGAACCAGGACAGGTGGGGAGGTGGGCCGTAGCGGCAACCGCCGCGGAACTGGTGGCTCACGCAGCGGTGCAGGTAGCACTGGATCGAGGGGTAGTCACCCAACCGATAACGACGAGCCGGACGTCCAGGAGCGTCAGGCGGACCACGTACAGCGCCCGACTCCGATCGCCACAACGGGCCAGGACCCACACCGCAGCCGAGGCAGTGGGCAAATGGTTACCGATGTTTCCTCCCGAGTTCCAGGAGGACACCGCCCCGAGAAGGACAAGAAGCGTCCAGACCAAGGCGCAGCGGAAAGCAGTCTCTCAACCGCCAACCCCCAAACCGGAGCCCGAGAAGGAAGAGGTCGAACCAGTGCTGCAGCTCAGCGTGCTCGACGGAGACCTCCCGGACATCGACCTCCTGATGGGCGAAATCATGAGCGACTAAGCACTCACCCCGAAGGGTCCCGCGGACGCGCCGACCGGTCTGGGGGGGGAGCATGTCGCGGTCGTTACCCACCACACGGGTAACGGCCGCTGCGTGCGCTCTGCCCGACCGGTCGTCGGTACGCTCGACCCGGGTCAGAGTGGGGGTGCCCGTGCCGTGGGTGGGGACGGCGGTCTCGACCGACGTCTGCGCCGGTGGCGCGGCGGCGCCTCTGTCTTATTCCTAACGCGTTACGTTATGTACGCCTGTTAACTTATGTTCAATATATAATAAAGTATACATTAACTATAAACATCGTATTGTTATTGAGTGTACCATCTTCCTCTACCACAACCAGGGCACCGTGTCACTACCTATAACTTTTATTTGAATCGTACCTAGGTATTTTAAAAGGTTTTTATATGCAGGGTTGTAATATATTAATTAGGTAGGTATCTACTTGGTATACCTATACTCAGATTCATGCAATAATGGATAGGTGTCAATAGGTATGCAGAGGCTAGAGAGGACTGATTCAGTAAAAGAATCTGTAGAAGACCTAGGTGTATATTGATTACTGATTAGGTATTAAGTATTAAATAATATGTAAAAACATTTTAGTTATGACAGTTGCCCCAATTCAGTGTCTTTATGAGGAGGGACAGTGACGTATGGATTGCTCTTTCCTTGGACATTTTATTTTATATATACCTATTTCACTTTACATAATTTTTCAATACTTCCATCACTCTACTTCGAGGTGTAAAGGCCTCTTCTGAAATGAGGAAATTAACCTATACCTGTGTTAACGTCACCATACACTGCAGTGGTGGCAGTAAAATTCTATTGTCTTGGCAATTGTGCCAGGCTTCATTTTATATCTATAGCTGCAGTGTGTGGTGACGAGGACCTTTACATGTATGATTTAAAATATTATCTAATATGATTTTTAATTACCTGTTTTTTTACTGGATCCATATTGTAATTTTCCTTTTTGAGGATATCACTCACGTCGTTACTCGTTACACAATACTACAAAAAAACTAGTCGATAAGTACACGTAACAGTACTCAAACACGGTGATCAGCGTGAATCAGAATCCGGAGTTGTGACTTGTGAGACACAAAACGAATGTGTAACAATTAAACAATATAATATTTTGAAACGAGTGAAACGCAACTACGCAAGTACGCACCGTGTTAAGAACTAAACAATAGTATTATATTGCTATTACCAAATAAGTCGAATAAAAACAACTAAAAATAGCGGTAATGATAAATGATAATATATTAATAATACTTAAATACCCTCTCTGGCTCTTTTATAAATATCATGCTGTTATTATTGTACTGCGATAATGCGATGTGTATGTGACTTCCAAAAGAAGTTGGGGAATTAATTTTAAATTTTAATTATAATTAGATTTATAAATATAATTTACTATTTTTATTATTTAAAAATACCCAAGTACCATACATATCAAGATTTGCGACAACCTGGAGACGTTATATTATAAATCTTATTACGACTAACTAGTATGAGAGTTTCATTTTGAAACTTGTTATAGATTATGTTTATGTGATATTAATGGGATGTTATGTTGTGATCTTCGAATAATTAAACCTCTCTATAACTTTAAAATGTAAAATAATATGGAACTTTTATTTTGCACACAACATTGACTTCCTGGAGAAGTTAAATTCAAAATAAATATAATTTGTACTTCTATGCGAGATACATTTTAGGACTTCCCATAGTCAACATAATTATTACATCTCTTATATACAACATCATTAATAATTATTTTAAAATGTATCGTTAATTAACTATAGAAGTAAAATTGTGAGGTTACAATTAAGAATTAAAATCACTATCGCCGAGAACTAATGTTCATCATTTTGCACACAGGGGTAGGTAGCTAAAGGGTAGCTCACACATGCATTATTTTTTCAGTTCGAGAAAAAAGAATATTTTTTTTATTTATTTATAGGGTTGCCACTTGCCAATGGTTACAATAAATTATATTACTATTATAAGTAATTAGTAGAAATATGGCATAATTTACATAAACAAATATTATTCTTTGGCATGAGAAACGCCGAATTTCCATTGGTTACAGATACTAAAATATTTATCTTTTAAGTTATTTTATCCACTTTTAAATATACTGAAGTATAAACATATTATAGGTATTATACACGGAGAGGATGATGACTGCTGGACTGCTGGAGATGACCCACAGATGAATTTAGTTTGGCTTTTTGAAAATCAATTAAATTTTTGTTTATTTAAATGTTTGGCATTGGTACATAAAACAGAACGCCTGCTAGTATTATATATAAATCTTTATATATATATAAAAATCTAGTGTCACGTGTTTGTCCGGGATAAACTTCGAAACTACTGGACCGATCTTGATGAAATTTTTACAGTGTGTGTAATTTGGTCAAACTTAAAAGATAGGCTAATTTAAAAAGGGAAAGGACCAACCCCGGGAGGTGCTCAAACGGGAATTTTGAGATTTCAGATGGAAATTTTTGTTTATAAATGGTTGCCATGAGTTACTTCGTATAAAATGATTCGTTCTAGAAATTGCAATCCAGAATTATAGTGAATCGTTTTAATTCGTTGCCACGAGAACAAACAAATAATTTATAATATGCATCGACGATTTGTTATTGTGCATATCATACACTAGCTAATCCCGTGCACTTCGTTACCCGTTAAATGTATCAACTCTATAAATGACTCAAACTTTGTTCGATTCGTTATTTAATATTCAGTGTATGGTGTTCAAAATTTATCTTAAATTTTCCGTTGCCCGGAATAAAAATTCTGATTCGCAGCAGTACCTATATTGTCAGGTAGGCAATCTACCTGTGGTAGATCGCGGACCCCGTGATGTTTGTACATGACTTTATAATTTAACTCTAAAGTATCAAAGTTATACCAAGCATGTTACTGAACTCCTAAACGGTTGGACTAATTGTGAATTCCGAGTCTGTCCACCAATATTTCCTCCTCGTCCACGTGGCATAGTGATTGTTTCATGTACCATGTACGTATAACTTATATGTGAGTGTAATACGCTCAATATTTACGTTATTTTGGTACATAACACAGCGTACAAAAAAATTAAATGCATAGAATGAACTTATTTCACTTATTTCACGGCAACCAATAATAGTTTGTAATAGTTTTAAAACCCATGGCAACCATTTATAAACAACAATTTCCACCGTAAATCTCTAAATCCCCGTTTGAACACATACCCTGGTTCAGTCTTGTAAAGTATTTGAGTAAAAGTATTTGAGTAAATGTATTTAAATACTTTTATTGTATTTAGAATACTTTTTAAATACTTTTTGAATAAAGTATTTGGAAAGTATTTTAAATACAGTTTTGGACGTATTTGTATTTGAAAATCAAATACTTTTATTTAAATACTTTATCGATTTTTTTTTAATAAAAAATTATTATTTATTATCTTTTTTCTCAGAAATCAAATTAATATCATGACTAAATAATAATATAGTCATGAGTAATATCATTGAAATTTAGTAAGTTTATTCCCGACATAGCCTCCTAAAATGCAAAATATTATTGTTAAACTCCAAACTATAAACATAGAACCATAATGAAGCGAAACTCAATCAGCTGATTCGGTTTACGACTTTACGTTTACCTATGATCTTATTTTTTTTCCTGTTGAATAATTGAATAGTATACATACGTAATATATACATTAATACAAATATTTTCACTACAGAAATATAGCATTTATAAATAAATTATTTTCTCCCGAAGCTAGGTTTGTTGTGGAGATAAAGGTTCTTATAATATCTATTTAGTTCTCATACAATAAATATTTAAAACGATCATTCGGTGATTATTAACTTATCATACAATTATATTCTATAGGTACCTTGGTTAGTACCAGAATATGGAACATGCATTATAATATATGAACTATTAAGTATTAACTATATAATAATAATTAATATGTACAGTTTGAATGAGTTTGATCTCATGGTCAAATTTAAAGTTTAAATATCAGAGAAAAAGTATTGAACCCAAAGGTAAAACTTAAAACAAATGTATTAAAATAAGTATTTGTGTTTAAATACTTTCTAAGTATTTGTATTTGTTCTTAAATACTTATTGAAAAAAGTACTTTAAATACTATTTAAATACTTTTTAAGTTGATGTATTTGTATCTCTATTTAAATACAAATTAAAAGTATCTTTTTACAAGATTGCCCTGGTTGGAGCTAGGCTGATGATTTGTAGCCTATGTGTTATTCTGATGTATAAGCTATATTGTTGTAAAGTTTCATTTAAATCCATTCAGTAGTTTTTACCTTGAAAGAGTAACAAAGTCACAGACTTTCACGTTTATAATATTAATAGGATATTCAATCAGTATTATTATTATGCGTAGATTATTATTATTATTATACGAAGATCTGATAAGTAGTTCCAGAGTTTAGTCTGTATAGTTTTATATATAAACTAATGTTTGTGGATAATATTCATTGATAATGTACTGCTGCGAATCAGAATTTTTATTCGGGGCAACGGAAAAGTTAAGATAAATTTTGAACATCATACACCGAATATTAAATAACGAATTGAACAAAGTTTGAGTCATATAGAGTTGATATATTTCACGGGTAACGAAGTGCACGGGATCGGCTAGTAAATTATAAATATGATAAATTATACAATAAAATTGACAATAATTGCCTAATTCTATATATAATTTAGTGAAAGTGTATCACTTAATAAATAAATTATGAAAAGAGACCATTTGTATTTTTTTTTTTTTATTGAGCCTAAGGATGGAAACTATGGCCATTAGCCAGGGGGGTGGAACGGTTGGTTGAAACACGTTTGTGTGTGTGGCAAGGATTTGTATAGATAAAAATCTCGGGTGGTCACCCATCCGGGAGCTAGCAACTCCGGCCGATACGTAAACTGAGAGCATCTCCGCGGTTGAGTGTGGGGACCGTGCCACATCAAGTCACCATAATATTTTGTATTTTGTAATGAAGTGATTCGTGGAAATAAAGCACTCCATGGGTACCTACACGTGATGACCGGAAAATTAGTTTTCCACCCTATATACGAAACGGGGATGAAAACTCATATACCAGATTTATGCGAATTTCCATATTTTAGAAATTTATTGTTTTCTAATAGGTACGACAATGACTGGTATCAATAATTGAGAGATGTAATCAAAAGTTTTGTATGTATGGCAACAACTATTGTAATGGGCTGAAGGCATATTCATTATTCATTCGACAGCAAAGTTATCATCACGAGTCGCTTGGAAATAATATGTCATCACATCTGATATAGGTAATTCACTTTCACCGCCCAAAAACAATATATTCATCTTCCACAATATAATTCTAATTCAAATTCTCTATTTGCATAGAGTTAGCCAGTTAGGCATTTAAATCACGGACTAAGATTAACATGGTTTAAATATTGATAGTTGATAATGCTACATATTATGTAGGTTTATAAATAATTATTTATAGTTATAACGAAGTCATAGTATTTTATTATAAATTATAACATGACATACGCGATCAATTTAGGAGAATAAACAGTTTATTTTAGGACAAGTTACTAGTCACCCTCCTAAAGTGAAAAAAGTCAATGATATTTTTTGAACTAATTGCTTCCCAACTATAGACGGTTGGTCTCCTGGTGTACCCCAAATATTATAGTAAACGAAAGTGGCGCAGTATCGACAATAAATTGCCTCCCGATGGACAGATCATAAATGAATAAGCGATTCCTATAACCTAACCTAAACAATTCATACATTTTGTATAGGTAATATTATAAATATTATAAGAACTATAACAGTAGTATATTTATGTTTATAATTTTAATTTAATTACCAAATGGATTCTTACTGATTTGTTAAGTATATATTATTAATAATAAAAATGATAATAATATACACAAAACGCATTTACGCAGAATATTATTTTTTTTTATGTTTTTGAGTATAATATATTAGAGTATAATTGCCCATTGAAAAATTTATATTGTTTAATATTTTATATATTCGATTTTCAAAATAAAATAAATAGATAAATAAAAATGGCATACTCTCAAAACAATTTATAATAAAATTTAAAATTACAAAAATGTTTTTAAGCTTTGAAGTTTCATGGGCATAAAAAAAAATCCTTAGTATAGATAATTGCATTAAATAGATTAAAATTTGGTTCTAACTTGCAGTTTAGGTTCTAAAAAAATTTCATTAAACAGAAAATGTTTTGGAACTTTGTTGTATGAAAGTTGTATTGTACCTAGTATATATGCACAGCTCAAATGACCTACGATTTTAAATTATAAGCAAGTTAAAAAGTCCAACTTTCAGTAAAACGGATTATATATACGTACCTATATTATGTTGTGCAGATATTTATTGATTTATGCATTAATACCGATAGTAAAAGCAATTATTTAAAATATTTTGTTTTAATCCATTTTAAAATATAACATTATTATGTACATAATATAGGCCTAACTATGTATCGTGATTATTAATACTTAAAATATATTATAGACTTGTTTTATACATATAGAGTACATATATAACTATTTATTGCTAGTATATACCTATGGCGTAAGTATATATTATACGATATATAAAAGGTTTGATTTTTTTTATACATTCATAGTGATTGCAAACGTTTAAAAGTATATAAATTCAAACTATTGATTAAAGTTCGAATTTTTTTTTTTAATATTTAAACCACATCTTCATTATAATATTATCGTATGTATATAGTAATATTATATTTGAGAGGAAAAATACGCATTTTGACTGCAGTATCGTGCATAATAAACAAACCAATTTAACTCTTAAAATTTAAATAATACTCACAATATATTTTTACAAAATAATGTATTTTATCAATGGAATACAAAGTTAAAACGTTTAGGGCGACCTGCATATAAAAGTGATATATTTCATATAATACTGAGTGGCAAGTTTTCCACATTTATATATAAGTTATAATTATAACCTATATGGCTATTTAATATATTATGTAAAAGGTTTACGTGTTTCGAACGTCACACCAGTCATATATTAACTATTTATTACTCGTATACCTATAGCGTAAGTATATATATACGATTTATAAAATGTTTGATTTTTTTTTAAAATTCATAGTATATAGCCCGATATAGGTAGTGATTACAAACGTTTAAAAGTATATAAATTGAAACTATTGATTAACGTTCGAATATTTTTTTTCATATAAAACCATATCTTCATTATAATATTATTGTATGTGTAATAATATTACATTCGAGAGGAAAAATACGCATTTTGACTGCATTATCGTGCATAATAAATAAACTAATTTAACTAGTAACATTTAAATAATACTCATAATATAATATTTTATCAATACAAAGTTAAAACGTTTCGGACGGCACGCAATGTACAGGTGACATATTTCATATAATACTGTGTGGCAAGTTTTTAATATTTATATTATAACTTATACCTATAACCTATATATGTAATTAAGTTTAAGTTTTTCGAACGTCACACCACATAGAGCGTAGTACCTATGAGTACATAATATTGTGTGTACTTAGTTTAACTATAATTAATTCAATGAAAAATATTAATTAAAATAAACCTCAACTACGGTTAACGGCTAAATAATGCCGACCACTACACATTATAATATAGACCTACCTATATAGACATAAATCTACACAATTTATTATATACACGTGCAGGAATACTTTACAATGATGAGTGCGATTATTCTAACGATGTGTAATAAATAATGAATATTTATTGGTTATTAACGGAGACTAAATGGATTTATGGTTGAGTTTTATAGCCGCCTGATTGATAATATAGTATCTGATAATAAACTTTGGGTCAAATTTGTTATTGTAATCGGTATTGATAGGCATATAATCTTTCAACCAATAAACTATTTAATTTCCATTATATTCTTCGTAGACTCCCTAAATGGCTAAATCATGGGAAATGAGCAACCAAAGTCCGTGATGTCATTGACTTGAAGTAGGTATAGCCAATAAAGGTGATTGATTCACTAATTTTAAACTTTTACATAAAACAATCCTACAGGTAGTCAAAATATACCTACTACCTACCTACTTATATATTATGGGCTCAGATATTTTTATTGTATTTGATGACATTATTGTTAAATCGGTGATTACTACTGTTGTACTATTCACAGCTTTAATTATACCCATCCAAACTAAAGAATCTCAGGTGATTCTTACATTTTGTTAATTATTTTTAGAATAATAACTTACTTACACTAACTAAACATATGTACATTTACTATTAATTACAATTGTTTGTACCTAATATATAATTTAAAGTAATTATAACTTAAATATTAATATTTAGAGTTTAAAAAAGGAATTATTAATCTTAATACCTATTATAATATCAGACGAAATTCGCATTACAATCGTATGATTAATAATGGTATCCGATATGAAGTATAATTATACATATCTATAAGTATTGACTTATTATAATATAATTATTTATTATTATGGTGTTAGCAAAAAATGTTGACGGCAAAAGTTGATATATGCATTATGTTTTTTTATTTAATTATTAATTAATCAATTATTGTATATAATTAATTTTATGAGCATAATATTATTAAAAATATAATGGTAAATTTGTAATGAAATAAAAACATATTTTCTCTAAAACCTGCAAACTGTAACTCAACATTTAGTAACTATTATCAGTTTTAAAAAAATGTAAAACGTTTGTCCTGAAAAATTAACATTTTGCAGTTATCAGCTTCTGGCTCTTTACCACAGAATTATAATATACAATATTAATTATGTAGATTTAACTAACATTCACGTTCATTTGTATGTTTTTTTTTTTTTAATTTGAGCTGTGAATCAAAAGAAAAGTCAGAGTAAAGTCCTATATTATTACAGGCATCTAAAAGGCTATACTCCGATTTATATTTAATTAAATTTGTCGAGCATTGAGGTACTGAAAAAGGGTGGTTATTTCTAGAAGTTAAAGTTGGAATTTTAAAGTTTATCTTCATTAGAAATTCTGGGCAGGAGAGTTTGCAGTTTATTAATTTATGAACAAAACCTATGTCATTATACATAGCCTTCTTGAAACCAGAGTTTCTAAGCCTAATATTCTACAACCAATATAGGTATGCAGGGGAACGTCCATTTAGCCTAAATTATATGCCATCATCCTTATAAAGGTCATTGAATTTTATCAAGTTTGTCTGTTAGATAATTCTGTTTCTAAATTACTGAGGCAAATTCTAATATGGACTTGACAGGTGACAATAGAGCAGTATATAAGTACCTTAAAATAATAAAATTAATGTTTTTAAATTTGGAATAGTTTCTATTTATTCAGAAAATTACTCATAATGCTATAGATAGCGTAGATATTATGACTTAAGAGCATTGAATGCATAGGCACAAATAAGGGGATGCTTTAAGGGGCTAACCCCCCACCCCCCAAATGTCCGTAGCCCCATCCAAACATTTCCTACATTTTATTTTAAATTTATTCAATATTATCAAAGTAAGGCTTTAACCCCCCCAAATCCCAAACACACTTTGTGTCTATGATTGAATGTGAGATCAGAGGATAATAAAACAACTACATCACTCGACACTTACAGTAGATGCAATTTGTAATTCAAAATTGGCGACCTATATTATGTCATAAGAGACTATAGTTAGTATAGTCGTATTTCTTAGACGGTTAAATGAGACATATTTACACTTAGAAGGGTTGATTAAAAGACCATTTCGAGTACACCATTTTTAAAGTTTATCTAGACCGTTTTGTAACTGGTTTGAGTCATCAATTGAATTAATTGGCCGATACATCTGAATATAGCAGAAAACAGAAACATTATACCACAAGGAATATTATAGTTAAATAATATAAATTGCAGCTATAAATCGTAATTATTTAAAAATAATTATTCGATCGTTAATAATATATTGACGGTGATTGTAAATTAAATCAAAAACTTTTGTTACGAGCAATGTAATATATTAATAAATTGATTGATTGTCCGGAAACAATACACGGTGCTCTAAGCACAGAATTACAATAACAATTATTCAAAATATGAATTATAATATATAACATTGATTACGTCATAATGATTATAATAATATATCCATTGGATAATTACACAAACACAATGTAATATAGTCATAATGAACTGTCGTGGTATTATTTACTCGATGCGACAGCTTTAATAGGTATAGTACACCTCTTTTATATTTCTCCATTTCACTATTATAATATCATCCCATCATTTATTGTTTGTTATTATATTGTACAAATTAACGTATTATTATTATTGTTTGTTTATGACCGGAACACTCATAAACCTATGTGTTCCCGTTAAACGTATAAAATAGATGGAAAAATTACTTCTAAAACAGTCGGCACCAAGTAAACAACTGACTGTAAATATTGAATGATTTACAATGCAAATTATTTTGTTCGTATGTAGAAATAAAATATGCTTATTAATATATAATATTGCTTTTCTTTTTTTATGATTTATTCATTCCTTAAACCATAGAATATTTAAATCGGGTGTCACCGGTTTCCGCCAAAAATGACCTTTCCGTTTTCCGCCAATACCTTTTTCCGCCAAACTAGAAAAAACATCATTCCTTTTACCGCCAATTATAAATTATAGAATTTTAAAGTTTGGGCACCCTTACGTAAATATTTAATAATTTTATATATTTTTTTAAAGTTTTTTCCAGACTTAATTCCAGTTATTACTCATTATATAATAGTAATTATACTAGTGTACTGACAAAATAAGTCAAAAATATAATTTTATCATAACACTTATTACGATAAGCCAATGGTTTATTTTGAGATATAATAGTCTATACCACGGACTAAGATATACAGGACTGGACACGAGATAAATATTGTGGTTACGAAATGTTTTACAACAGGCGGAGTTCGGGGGGATATTTTCCTTTTAGCATTACTAGCGCCGTCTTAGTGGATACTTATGGAACTAGAAATTTGTATGATGTGTTCTAGTTCCATAAGTATCCACTAGGACGGCGCTAGTAATGCTAAAAGGAAAATATCCCCCCGAACACTGCCTGTTGTAAAACATTTCGTAGTCAACCCCCCCACACCCTCCAACCTTGTCGTGTCCAGTCCTGTATATCTTAGTCCGTGGTCTATACGGTATATAATATCTTATACGGTGGGTTTTTAGTTTTTATACCAGTATGCGTCATTTCACTCTGTATTCAAAGATCATTTTTATAAACGGACACCACATATTATAATAAAATGGATTACTGTACTTATAGAAACTATTCAAACTAATGTCTATGTTACTTTAAAGAGTATTAATGAATGTAAAACACCAAGAAAACATAATATGAATGATAAACGTAAACGAAGTGAAGAATTAATTTCAAAATACCAACGAGATGAAATCAGTAGATATGAATTCGTAAAACTGATCTCAAATCATTATGGTAAATGAGGTTCGAATAAAATGTTTAAAATATTATACACTTATATTATATAGGTATATTTAATTTTATTTCAACTATGTTTCAGTTTTTTATAATGTGATTTCAATTTCAAGTTTCAACCAATTAAACGAGCGCCGACACTTTGTCATCAGAACAATGCAAATATAAATATCATTTTTCAACGGAAGGCTATTACTAAGGCTCCACTGTCTGTCCGTCTGTCACCAGGCTGTATCTCATGAACCATGAAAGTTAGAAAGTTGAAATTTTCACAGATTATATATTTTAGTGGATGCTATAACAACAAATACTAAAAATCCTTTTTTTCCGAGGAAATCAGGGGATGGAAGAGGAACCGCGTTAGCATTACTTCTCCTCAATACTAAAAATCCAATAATATAATAATACAAGGAGTTTTGCCAACATAGCTGATGATGGTACGAAACCCTTCGTGAGTGAGTCGGACTCGCAATTGGCCGGTTTATTTAATACTTATATCTATCATACCTAATAAGTGTTATGATAAAATTATATTTTTTGACTTATTTAATATTTTGTCGGTACACTAATATAATTACTATTATATAATAAGTAATATCTGTAATTAAGTCTGGGAAAAATATTATTATTTACCTCTATAGTGTGTATAATGTGTGTACCTATACAATATATTATAGTTACTTAAAAAAATATATAAAATTATTAAATATTTACGTAAGGGTTCCCAAACTTTAAAATTCTATAATTTATAATTGGTGGAAAAAGAAATGGTGTTTTTTCGAATTTGGCGGAAAACCGAAAGGTCATTTTTGGGGGAAACCGGTGACACCCTTTAAAACTATTTCGTCACGCGTCATACCAGGTAAAAGCAAGCCTTGATTAAAAGTCTAGTTGACCCATGAGGAGTGCCGGTTTGCCATAAATTATCGTCAATATTCTGTATTTAATTATAACATCATAAACATCAAATATTCTAAATTCTACTTTTAGTTTGATGTTTTTGATTCGAGTTTTTAAGCAGCCCTATCAATGATATATTATTACACTCGCATTAATAAATATTGATCAGTGAAAATTACTATATTGAGTTAGATTAAATGTCCTAATTTTTCAACATTTTTACTTTACGTAAAAGGAATCCAAAGAGGAAGATGATAAGATGACCTATTTAACGGAGATATACCAACTATAGATAGAATTTCCAATCGATTTATAGGGTCACATAAAACTTTGGAAGCACTATAGTTGTTTCTAGAAACCTAAAAAAAAAAACTAACAAACACATACACATTGTAAAACCAATACATTTCTACACACTAAAACACAAAAAAAAAAATGGTTTATGAATAAGCAAAATGTTCAAAAATTGGTTGTAGTAATTTAAGTATTACACTTTACAGATTAGTGCAGTGTTTCCTAATAGTTAGTGCTATAATAACTATTAGAAGAAGTAACGTCAAAGAGAGTGAAAATGAGGACTTTGTTTTTCGGGTTCGTAAAAATAATATCTTATATTATTGTTTTAATTTTTTTTTAAATGAATATAGAATTGATGATATTATTCTAGATGGGTAGGTTAATACCTACCTATTATTATAACTCTTTAGAAAAATATTAATAATCATGGAAAAAAGCTGGTGAGTGGGTATTGCACAGTAATGCTCTGCTGTACACCTGTACATTAGGTGTCTATAGAGAAATCGCTGTAAAGGATGTGTTAAATTTGAATTTAATGATATAAAATCATTGTATAGGTACGTTAAAAGATTCTGAGCAAGCTTCTGTCATCCTATAATATTACTATTTACTAAGTATATATGGTGTTATAATTGTGATAAAAGTAATTTATTTTACAATTAGGAATTAGTATACTACACTACTACAATAGGGAGCTTAAATTTATTTTTGGTGAAAACATTGCATTTTAAAATTACATTATGTGAATAAAATATAGTTGTATATTTAAAAAGTTTCAAGTGCCAACAAATAATATTTTTAAATTACAACAAAATAACTAAAATCGTTATTCTTTGTTATAATTCGTTATAATTTGGTATAAATTTTAATTTAAAATGTCTATAGATAAAAACTGTGTTACATATATTTTTTAGATTTGTTGGTTAGATTATGAATGACTAGGACCTTAGTCATTGGCTCTTAAAATTAAACATTTTATACATTCTTAACTACAAAATATTTTGCAAATTTTCAATTTCAAAAAATCTAATTATAAGTAGATGAACTTATGGGAAATTTTCAAATCTTAGATATAAAAAAAAAATGATTTTGAATTTTTAACCCAATATAATTTGCAAGTTTTCGTGATTTTGTAAAATAAAAAATAAAACTACAAAATAATATTACTAGATAGTTTTAATTTTTGTTTTAAACGTGTTAGTTTAAATTATTTTATTCATTGAATTCAACTCGTTGACTTAGAGAGTTATTATGAATTAAAATCAACTATAGTTGATTAAAAAGTAAATTTCTAACTATTAACTTTAACTTTGAAACTAGTTAGTATTTTTTTTTGGTACCCATCTTTGATTATTATTCACCATAGGTAACTACACCATATACGCAACAGGGGCTAACGTACATTTACTATAATTACAACTTTTGTACATACTTTTGATGTGAAACATATTTTATAGTGACCATTGGTGATTTTTTGCATTCAACTCAAAATTATTCTGAAATAACGCAACAGAGAAAATAGAATATAATCCATCAAGTGAAGCGAAAGCTATTTAATTTACAATTAATGTTATCTCTACTTCTTCGGGTGGAAAACATGGCAAGCCGAAAAATTATTTAAGCAATTTATCTAAGAATATTATTATTTTTATACTTCCTTAAAAATGAGCTACTAGGTACTTGGTAGTCGATTACAAACCAGGATTGAGCTAAATGAAAATATTTACAACGTACAATTATATTGTATGCCGAGGAAAAACATTTAAAATTGAGTTTTGAGTTTATCTTTCAAAGTCTACCTGAATTTCTTTAATAATAAATTACCGCAGATTGAGAATATGTGAGTAGGTTTAAATTTTGGAGTGTTTCCCGCATATAAAACTTGTGAGAAGTCATCGTAAGTTTTTCCTCTAAAAAAAAAAAAACAAAATACTATAATTCACGTAAAAATATTTTTTTATAAATATGAATTGTATCCACAGCCGAGTAAATAATTTTGGGTAATACCTAGGGAAATTACAACAATATGTACCAGTCTATATAATATGCATATTATAATATATTATTTGGCAAACGAGTGCAGGTTGATTGATAATAATATTGTATAGGTTAGGTTAGGTACCTAATGTTTTGTGCGCAATCGGGTATGGTTACTTCTATATAGTAATAATAATAATATAATAGGTACTCTGTGCGCAGATGACTTGCGGAATGGGAGATTCTAAAAGGTCGGGTATGCAAACTGGTTGCGGTATGTGTTATGCAACACACTATAAATTAATTAATTATAAATTATATTATGCCGGCGAAACGGCATCGGCGCTCAGGTCCATTCAGAAACCGCGACCAAAATGATGCGGACGTTGCAGGTGGTTATTACAGTTTTCGTCTGTCCGTCCATCGTTTTCGCGAACCACACGACCCCATCGGATAGTCGTCACGGAAATGTCTCTTATATCGACGTGGACGACGTGTCGTCTTCACCCCCGAGACCCGGCGAAGACGGAGTTCTGGTGCAGACCACCGACAGTTATTTGCCCGACCAATGGGTGGCCGACTTGTTTTATCGAGCGTTGACGAACTTTAGGATACGGGAGGGCGTCGGTTCGTCGACCTGTCAAAACCAGACTCAAATGTACGTCAAACATTTGAAAAACAACTCGTACTGGGCAGTGAAAAGTAAGTTTCCTAAATCTATATAATAATATAATAACATCGTAGGCCGCGACCGATAGGGTCTCAAGACTTGAAATAATAATATCATTTGTTCTTAAATAGTTCTTTTAAAATCTTCAAAGCTGTAATGTCGTACGCCAGTGGTTATTACTCATGACGTTTACGAGACAAAATATATTTTTAAAATTATTTAATATAATTGTATTAAATATTTTACTCGTTTACGAATTTGAATGTGTAAAATTATATACATTTTTTTATTTACCAGTATTTTAAAGTTTGAGTTAATATTATGGAATATGGATGAATGAAAAATTTAAGTTGGTTTTTTAGTATCTATATTTTGTGTAGTTGTGTATTATATAATATATTATATTTATGAAACACATCATCACAATTTTTATCAGCAGCATAAGAGTGCCGAGTGTGTTTATAGTAATGGTCGATAGTCTCATTTGATGTATAGCCAAAAGCCACTAACACATAATATTATTGTAGTTGATAATGCGATCGTCGTTGTACTGATTAGATTGCATTTTCAGCAACAATATACTTAGATTGATCGATCTGTCTAACGTTGGGGGGGGGGGAGATTTTTCGAATAGACTTTGCGATAAATCCGTAAAAATTAAAAAAAAAATTAGATATAATTTATAGAGACCGGATTTTTATGTTTTTACATTTCTTTAATGAGAGTATGCAGCTCCAATATTGGATAAGGTTTCTCAACGATTCATTTACCAAGAACTGATTACAAATTTTTTTAGTGCATAAAAAAGTATATTTTAACAGTATGTTTTTTACACATATTTTGTGTAAAAAACATGTTTTAGGAATATATTGCCATATCAAATTTGAATATTTTATAAAAATCTAATAGATAAAAAAAAAAATTTTTACTTGTTATTATTATTATTATTATTTTTTGAGTTCATATGGCTGAATTATTTAAGTTTGAGTTATTTTAATACATAATATATTATTCTGTTGTTGAACTAGGTATATGCAATAATTTTTTTATTTTTATTAATATAATTTTTGGAATTCATAAGGCTGAATTATTTAAGTTTGAGTTTGAATACATAATATAATATTATTCTGTTAATGAACTATAGGTATATGCAATTATTTTTTATTTTAGTATTGTTACTTTTTGAATTCATAAGTTTGTGTTACAACTTACAACAATTAAATATAGGTACACCATTTTATAGATTAAATATAACTGTTTATTTTTATAAACTGTTACTTTTATTTGTTTTTTCCGTGTTTAATAAATTTTTTATGAAAAAGAATATTTTGATGAACTTATAGAGCATAGAAGCATCTTATTTTCAAGATTTTAAATCCAGTCTCTAGATATAATGAAAACGCTTGTTTATTTTAACAAAATCTTGACAACTTGCTTATAAGTTATAACTGAGTTCATCCGATCCAAATCATGTTTTAAACCTAAATCTCGTAGACACCGTTTTCTTGTGTAGTTATTATTTAGGTACCTATCAAGATATTCTTTTTCATATACAATTTCGATTTTTTCGATGCCTGAGATTTACCTAACCTCATAACGAAAACTATACGCTCTACGCGTCATCATTGTTATAACGTCTTATAATGCCATTATAGTCTTTGTCGAAACAGAATACCGTTTCCATTTAAGCGTTAACATCATAAATGATACGATGTATTTTCCGCAATAGTGTTACTACTTACAGTTTACCATTTACTTATGAATTTGATATTTTTTTAGTGTACGATTCTTGGAGCCGATATCCAAACGGTATACTATCGGGTAGAACGCATCACATGGGCGTGTACAGTGAATGCATTGACGTGCATCAGCCTGTTCAAGGAAAGTACTGCATGACAAGTACAAAGCTCAGTACGGTCGAAGGTACAAAACCGGAAGACTTGAAAAAAAAGGACGAAACGGAAACTTATGACCACGCTTGGAACGAAATACTCGGGGTAACCCAAAATATTGAATCCATATCATGTGCATAATAATATAATAATATGTTGATAATATATTATGTATGAGTATATTATTACACATAAGCGGTTTCGATAAAAACTCAAAGTTGTGGGGGGGGGGGCGAATTTAGTATCATGGCGTAAAATATGCAAACAAATTGTTTTCATCCTATTTCCGATGACTAACCGCAAGCTTATTTGTACTTGGTTTTTATTGTTGTTACGGTATCTCAAAACTTCTACAATATATTTTATAAGCCACTGTTGTAATAGTAAGTATATTATGTTATGATCATCATCTATTATTGCAGAGAAAAGTTTTCGACTAGCATCTTACTCCTAACCACGATATATTAACTTTTTACTTTTTGGTGATTGACAACAATAAAAAAAAAAAAAAAAAAGCGGGTAAGTAGATGTCACTCTGCTGTACAGTAGGTTACAAGTGGGTCAGTGTTTAATGGATTGTGTTAAATTTTAATCCAACGATATCATATCATTGTTATCGAAAAACGATTCTGAGCGGAGACGGTTTGTCAGTCTGGATATTTTATTATTTATAGCCTGTAAGTTGAATTATTACAAATTATAACAAAATAACTACAATCGTTACTCTTGATTATTTATCATGTAATTTCGTCCAAATTTGAACTTAATATAACTATAAGAAAAAAACTGTGTTTTTGTATTTTAGATTATAATTATTATTATTAATCGACAACAGTTAACGCAATTCGTTCGCTATAAAATATTACATCGAATATCGTTGACCGAAATACGTTTTGCTTAACATAATATTACAGTTGTTCGACTACGAAGACCGATATCGGAGAAACGAAGTGAAAATAGGCATATGCATACCGGAATCTTGTACCGCCTCGAATCTCGAAACGTCGTTACAGAAAGACCTCGACATCGTATTTTCACCTCACCGAGTACAACCCAAAGTCAAAGTCGACCACATGTTGTGTTCCACGGACAAGAATATGTACCCGTATGATACCGGATATTATGTCACCAGGTATATGTAGGGACAGTAATTGAATCGTAACACAAGAGTATAGATAACGCGATACCTTGCGAACGATTTTAAATAATTTCAAAATGTGTACGGTATTTTTTTTTCTGGGGGGGGGGGGTTGAGGCTTCGACAACTGTGGTCATTAGGCTGTGGAACTGTGGGGGAGGGTACTATAGGTTTTGTGTGTGTTTGTTTTAGAAGAATTTTTAAGTGGGCACACTTAGGTATCTGCCATGCCCGGGTGGGGAATTTGTATCGTATTTATTTATGAACATTTACTATGTAGAGTATAGACTATAGAGGACACGATGTCATAAAATGATCACCCGTTATCGCCATTGAATAATACAATAATTATTAATAGGATGTCAGCGATTGAATTTTTGTGCACCCATCACCAAGAACTTTGAAGAACGGTTTAAAAAGAAAGTCAATACGATCAGTATATATAAAATTAACTATTATGACATTTTAAGAAAGGAAGAATTATTGTATCTATTATAGTTATCGAGATATTATCCGTTTTGCAAAATATTCATTTTTTTTTTTAAATGTTAATCAGTTTCTTTTCCAAGAGTCAATTCAATACTTTTATTTTAGGTAAATATCTACTGTTCCAGATGTTAAAACTAAAAATATGCACGTCAAGCCTTAAAGGGTAATATAGGCATACTCGATGTAAAATCATTTTGGAATGATATTTGATCTTAACGAGCATAATAATATGTTCTTACCTAATTTCATAACCATTAATTATGTAACAACCAACAATAATACTGAATATTCGATCACACCTAAATATCTTTGAAATAGTATTTATAATAATTTAAAATTTAAAATTGTATTATTTTCCTTTACCTAAGTATCTCGTTAAAAATTCTCGCGATGACATCCTCTGAATATAATATTCTCTACGTCTTATATTATAATCAAAGTTTTGTCAAGCATGCGAATACCACAACAGCTATGGAACAATGGAATTCATATTATACAATTATGGTTTCTCTAAACAAAGATATAAAAGTTTGACTTTTGACTTTTGTAGCTATAAATAAAAATAATGAATATTGTGGTCGGTTTTTTTTATTTCATAATATTATCATTATAACTTATAAGTATATAGGTTTATAGGATGAGTGCGTCATGATTTTATTAAATTGCCAATACACAGATTTTATAGTTTATTATAAACCTCACCAAAACCTTTTTTCAGTTCCATAATGTACTTATTGCTGGTAATCTGTTGCATGTCTACATTAATCCACATTATAGTAATGACTATAACGAAAGAAAATACAAGTGAGTAATAATTATAAATCTTATATTATTTTTATAATGCTATATTATAAAATAATATAATACATTTATTTACGGTTTTTTTTTTTTTTAATGAAACGATACGGTTTGTTTGTACATCGCACATATATTATATTATGTACTATTGCATGTACTTGTCTGATGAATTCAATGAGAACTTTTCTTAAGTTAGGTTAAGTTAAATTAAATGCAAAAAGCTAAGTTAATGTTATTCTAAATATTTAACTTTTTGATTCGTTTACGCCCAGGCCCAGGCTCGCTTTAAAAGTTTTATTTAAATATTTTACTCCGTTTTCGTCTCTTTTCAGATGATATCTTACCAAAGTACATATATTGGTTTTCGGTTATTCATAACGGCAGGAACTTAATCAAACACGACAAAAACAACGAGCTGAATGTTTTTAATGGTTTCAAAGCAGTGACGATGGTGATGATATTATTCGGTCATAAATTCATATTCCATTCAACGAGTCCCATATTGTACACGATGAACAATGAAATGGTAATTTGCAGTATTGTGTTCCTGCAGAACTCGTGATAGTCTTATAATAGGTGCAGGTGATAGGTAACACCACCGAGTGTGGTGCATTTTAAAAGGATTTCAGCCCAATATTAGTTTTCTCCGTCAGACCTCATGAGCAACATAGATCAAACGCATTTGAGTGAAATACTTTTTTTGGGGAGTTTGTGGGATTTTAGAATAGTTCTAAAAATATTTTCTGGATAATATACGTTTTATCTATATTGCTAGTGGGTGGGCCACATATGTAGAGAGAGAACAGCGCAGTGCGCTAACGTCCACTTAAGAGTAATTTTTTCAATCGAAATGTCAATATAATTTAGTATGGATCCTCGCAGTAGGTATATATTATACTATAATATACTATATTTCGCTTTATTATTAAACTTCTTCGTACAACGCCCCAAAAGTCTCCAAAAATAAATGTTGTGGTTGAAATAATACAATATTATACAAAATATGACGTAGCTCCTACCTATTAATAATAATTAATAAATAATATCAATATAAATATATAAATATTGATTTACCTGAAATGTCATTCAGATTTAAAAATCAAATTATTTCTTGCCGTTTCGTGGCATAGATTTACAGAATAGGACCAGACATTTTACTGACGAGTATGAATATAGTAGACCTTTTTTTCTACATAACTGGTTTTCTCATGTACGTTATGATCAAGCCACAGCTGATCAAACGTGGAGCCGGTTGGATCCAGATACCGTTGATAATATTTTACAAGTACCTAAGGTAAAAAACAAATAATATTTATTACTTTATATGGTAATAATAATAATAATGATAAATTAAGCATAATAAAATGTTGAATAAGTAATTTGTCGTGACGTTCTATAAGACTACGTTCAGCTCTAACATCTTCGTGACGTAGTAGGTTTATGCCTTCAGTGGCGCAAATAGGAAAAATGTTTAGGGGGGGGGGGGTGCTCAAGACCCAAATTTTATTTTATTTTTGAGGGGGCTGAGCCCCCCCAATCCCACCACCTATTTTCGCCACTGTATGCTTTGCATGATTTCGCAGAGTTCTACCAGCCTATGGAGCGATGATGCTATTGACGGCGTATTTCATACCATATATGTACAATGGCCCCTTCTGGGCGTCCAGAATGTGGCCCGAGGCGCAAAAATGTAAAAACTACTGGTGGGCAAATGTATTGGCGATTAGTAACTTCATAGAAGTCGACGACCAGGTAAGGGGGTAATACTATACCTATAGCGTATTACAATATCATACGCGTGTGGCAGATCTCTGCATTCTCTGGTCCATTGGTGCTGTAAACCCAGAAAATAGTTTGATGTCGGCTGTCCTCCGATTAATTAACATAATAATATATCAGTCCAACAGTTGTTTTCTGTTTATCATAGATCAATGAAATATTAGCCCTATTGGTATTTGGTGCAAAATAGATGTCTTGTGGTCCTCAACCACGGTCCATTAAATACTCTAGGGAAGCAGGATAAACCTGCAGATTTCAAATTATTTCAAGGTTCGCTAAAATCATATTGGCCCTTCTTGCATCAAGTGATGACCCCAGCCCCCCTCCCCCCCAAAAAAAATCTCATAGTAAAGTATTGAGTTTCATTTTAGTGAAGTAATTAAACTTTAATCTTATTATTAAATAACTGCAGTATATAATATTATAGTAATTTATAGTACCTACTATTATACTAATATTTGTCGGACTGATGTTGTAAATAATTGATCGTTTTTCACTTTTGCTCACCAAATAAAATATAAAAAAGGTGGGTAAGTGGATGTCGCTCTGCTGTACAGTAGGTTACAAGTGGGTCACTGTATAATGGATGCTATTAAATTTGAATTCAATGATATTTTATCATTGTATAAGAAAAACGATTCTGAGCGAAGACGGTAAGTCAGTCTAGGTTTAAGACAAATTATATACATATCTATGGTATTAAAAAAAAATTGACCTATAATAAATTCCAAATTAATCATATCACATTATCACAATATCCATTAGGTACTTATAACACGCTATACATCAACATCAATAACAAACCCTGATACTATCATAGATATATAATAGAGTACACTTTAGAAGTTTCAAGTAGGTACCCACGAATAATATTATATAATCACAACAAAATAACTAGGTTTTTTAATATGTAATTTCGTCCAAATTTGAACATAAAATGACTATAAAAATAAACTGTGATTGTATATTTTTTAGATTTTTCGGTAAGAGAATTAACTTACTTACGTGGAATCTTGTTTTAAATTTTCAATCCTTAGCTATAAAAACTGAATTTTATAATTTATTAATTACGATGATTAATAATTTTCGAGATTTTGAAAAATTCTGTCAAAATTCAATGTTTAAATGCTTATAAAAAAAAATTGTGCCTATGTATTTTTAATATTTTTCAACTGATATTGTAAAAATATATCAGGAGCCTTGTATTAAATTTTTACACTTTTTGGCCCAAAAGATAAAACTTTATTGATATTCATAGAAAAAAAAACTAAAAAAATTGAAAAATGAAAATATCCGTAAATAGCTCAAAAAGAGTCAAAATATTTTCAAAATTGTATGGTGTATAGGAAATACTAATATAAACATTCAGTGAAATTTTCATGTATCTATAGTTATTCGTTTATGAATAACAACAAAATAAGGAAATCGCTACATGAGAAATCGAGTGAACATCCAATGTTGTAAAAATTTGAATTTCAAACGCTCATAAAAATTTAATTTGACTGTCCGGTAGAGATTTTTTTTATTGATAAATGTAGACAAACTTATGAGTAATCTTGTATTACATTTTCAAATCTTAGATTTAAAAAGAAAAATTTTCACGAATTCTTAACTCAAAATAATTTGTTAATTTTCGTGATTTTTCCATATTTTGTCAATTTTTGAACTTTAAAGGCTTATAAAAAAAAACTGTGACTAACGATTTTCAATATTTTTCATCTGCCTTTGAAACAATATACTAGGAGCCTTCTATTAAATTTTCAAGTTTTTTTAACCAACAAATAAAATTTTATTGATATTTCTAGAAAAAAAACTAAAAAAAAATGAAAAATGAAAATGTCCCTAAACAGTTCAAAATAAATCAAAATATTATCGTGTATAGAAAATGCAAATATAAACAACCACTAAAAATTTCATGTATCTACGGTCATTTGTTTTAAAGTTACACCAAAAACCAAAATCGATTTTCTCGAAAACAGATTTTGCTTAAAAATTCCCGTTTTTCCTTAATTTTTCTTTTGTTTTTCTTGGCGCTTTTGAAAAGTACTGGGAATTTTAAATTTTGACCTCCCCAATGCACCAACGATATTCACTTTCCAATCGAACAAGATACTGAAGTCGAAAATCGAAGCATTATTTCGACTACTTATCGTGTACACAGACACAAAAAAAATAAATAAAAAAATAAAAAAAAAAACACACATCATTGTAAAATCAATACATTCATCGTTCCACTCAGAATCTAAAAAACTGAGAACTATAGTTCCGCCACTGGTGAACGTGCGTTTAGTGTAGTGTACAAAACTAACATAATATAACATAATATTGATTCGTTTATGTTTTTTAACAGACATTATTAAACAAATGTTTATTATCTCATAAAATATCTTTTATATTATACACTTACTGTTTAATATTACATAATTTTATATTATCTACATTAATAGTAGGTATTTCATTTTTAATAAAATAGGAAGTTATGTAAAGTATTATTTCTTTTTCCAAGATACAAATACTTCTATACTTATTTAGTACATACATTCTAATAAATATATATTATAATATATTAGTTTTTAGGTCTTAATCAGTTAGTTTACAATTTTGCATAATGGTCCAAAATTTCACTCTGACTCGTAATGTACGTCATATGCATTATACAATTATTGCATTATCCCATTATTTCCCAATTTCCATTCAGAGCTTTCTAAATCCTAGACTATTTAATCCGGTGTGGTATAAATAAAATCTTTCTCAGTTTCTATTACAATTGTTGGTGTTGTCTCTGAATTATTTACGAACCAAACAGCCATATGCAACGTTTGAAATTATTGCTTACACCGCTGAACAAACTAAATATTTTGCTAAGAGAATGTCAGCTGAAAGATTTTAAATTGGTTTGATACAGCAAATTTTAACAACATTTTATTAGAATAAATTTAAATCTATGTAGATACTATATCAAATTAATGTACGAGTGGTATCAAATTTAATTTAATTTAATTTATTTCATCACAAAATACCATTTCACAATAAATTATGCACATAAAAAAATTAACACTATTGACACCCCTCCAATTTATAAGCTTTTTTTTTTTGAGTAGGTAGTTGAGTTTTATACTGTGGTTATATAATATTATGTTTAACAACGTTTTCTGAAGTAAGAAAAATTATAAAGGTAATATTATATTATATTGATATTGCTGTTAATATTATTAAAGTTTACACTATAGGTACATTAAATTAAATTGTAAAACATTTAAATTACTAAGATTTTTCAAACTTGTATTAGAATATTCATGTGGTGGTATAGATAAATTAACATATTTTAATTTTGAAGAAAATTAAACTCTTCGTATAAATTGTTTGTTGGTAAGACATAGCGAGCTTCTTAAGTATTATTTTAATTAATGTATTGTAACCAGCTCCGAGTTAGTCAAATGTATATCATTCGTTCCGCCCCAGACTGCTATACCATAACTAAAATTATAGATTGTGTAAAAGAAAAGTAGCGGTTATACCGTTTATTACAATTTACGAGCTTTGTGTATAATATTTTAATATGTCTTCAAAATATAAAATAGCTTCCGCATTGATGTTGAACCTGGTCAGACCATTTAAATTTTACATCAAAAATAATTTCTAGGCATTGAAAGAGGAGCTGGTATTTTTATAATATGAAAGCATGTGTGAAGACAGTTATCATTTAGTGAACATTTAAAAGTATGAATATTATCAATGGTGACGTGAGGCCAATAATTGTAACATTTGATGTAATATTATACGTAGGTACTATATGTTGACGTATAATCATTACACAGTTGTGTGAAGAACAGTATAGGTACTATTATTATATTGTATTGTTATTGCATTTTTTAAGATACATTTCATCTGCGGCAATAGCAGCAGTACTTTCAGACTAGACTCAACAAGTGAAGTTATTATTGTTTTTTTTTTTTTGCCTTTCAGTGTCTCATAGTCGGATGGTACATTTCTTGTTTGCTGCAGTTCATCGTCATCGGTACCATACTCATCAACTTTTGTGTGAAGTATCGAAAAATCGGTGTGGGCGCTATAATAGTATGTCTGTGCATATCGTTAGCCATACCGTTTATTTCGACTTATGTCACTCGATCGTATGGCATAGTCAGAGTGACGATACCGTGAGTAATAGAAATTTTTTTTTATAAAGTGCATAGACGACTGCAGCTATTTCGACGAATGATTATTGTATGGAAATCCTTCGGTTCGATATAGATTATGCAAACACAAAGCAAAGCAAAGCGAAAGTCCGTCTTCATAATAAATAATATTACCGTATTGATATTCTATATAGATTTCTCGAGAGCCCCAGCAACTCCTACGAGTTCCGGAATTTTTACAGGCCATTCTACATGAGAGGCATTCCGTTTTACGCTGGACTGCTGGCTGGCGTTATGGTCGAAGAATTGAAGAAAAAGGAAATCAAACCATCCAAAGTAATGTTTTATGGTGGTGGAGAAGAAAGTTTACCGGTCACTCTATATGTAAAGCGATAGGGTGGCAAACCTTTTTAGGGCAACGTGCCAAAATATTGTAACCAAAGTTTTTAAAAAACTTCACGTGCCAGTTATAATATTATATGTCCATATTATCTATAAACATTGTTTTTTGGCTAATCGAGGAAAGACGAGGAGGGTGTAGTTAAGAGTACTCTCTATTTGAAAACATTTTTATATTATCCCCGGCAGATATAAATATAGTATTATAAATCTTATAAACTTTTTTATTCAACACCTATTTCGTTATTTTTTTAATTAGATTTTTGTTTATTCACCATCGATAGTCTTTAACATCAGGTGCATATCTATTTTCAATTTTATAAATTGAAATATAAGTCCATCTATTAATAATATAAGTAGCTACAATGAATGTATTATAGGCACACTGTATAATATTTACACAAACATTGAAAGTATGGAATGAAAACTGTTATTCAGTACAATTAATACCTAATTATTATGTCTGGAATCTAGTTACAAACTTTTAACATTTTGTAATTATTAGTAACTACCTGCGTACCTATATTGTTTAGATATATTAAATATTTTTAACTATTTTTTTTACTATAATTTTTATACTTCTTATTAAAGTTTGGCTCGCATGCCGTAGGTTCGATACCCCTGTTAAGGTTTCCGTGTTAGAAAATAAGACTTTTATACATTTTTTTGCACCTTTTCTTCAATAAAACCCCGTTAATCCTAACTCATTTCAAAAAATATCGTAGTCTCTTTTTTTATCTTTTTGAGATTTGATTTAATAATTTGGGATTAAAATTATAAATTATTTTAGATATTTTAAATTTAAATTTGTTACAATTTAAAAAAAAAAAATTATACGGATACTCGTAATCGTAGTAAAGCTACGAACTGTTTTCCTGCTTTAATCAGCTCATGATTTCATCACTCTATCTGTACGAAAATGGAATATTTGATATTTTTATAAAACGTGACTAGCAGTGTTGGGCAATCATAATATTATGATTAACCGATAGTTAAAGTTTATAAAGATTACAACAATAATTTAAAAGTTTAAAATGATAAATTTCCGTAAATATACAAATTAATGAATTTTCGATATTAAAAATTTTAGATTAGGTATGTCCCCATTGGTGATGTTAAATTTGACTATAAATATAACTAATAATTAGTGAAATTAAACGCATTCCGTGAAGAACTCGGACAGTGATGATGTTTAATTTTGCTTGAATTTATATTTATGAAGTATTATATAAAATATATTTGGCAAAATTATCTTTATAGTCGTGGATAAAATCAATAAATGGTATACCTATTTGTTGAAATGTATGAATTTTAAATCGAAGATTATAATTAATTATCATCATTCTAATCATCAATTAATCACACAGTCGTTTTGCTCAACAGTGCACACGCTGTAAGGCACATGTGGACATAGGTAATAATTTATATCGAATTACGTTACCTATTGTTTTAGTGCGTCGTTTACGTTTGGACATTTATCATAACCACCGTGTGCAGTCTGGTCCAAAACTACGGTTCTGTTTTTTACGAGAGACACAGACCCTACAATGTCATCGAACAGGCTACGTATGCCATTCTTAAACATTGCACGTGGACGGTTATGCTATTTTGGATCACGATTTGTTACTTTACATCAGGTTATGGTACGTGTACTTCAGTAACCGCACTTTACTTTTATATTGACACAGTTTCTCGGTGCGTTCGATATCAGGTGGTTGGTATAATGTTATGATTATTTACTTATTGATTTAACATTGTATGGCTTCGTATGGGGCTATTAACTGTTACAAAAACTAAACACACGGCATCAATACAACAAAAATAAAAATAAATGTTAATACAAAATACCATAAGTATAACAAGTCATAAAAATATTATATATAGGTACTTAGTCAACATAATATAATAAAACATAATAGAATAAATCACTACAAATTAATGTCTAACTTGGTTATCCAATCTTCGGCTCCCTCTGTTAGGTATAATATTGGTCCTCTCACGCTTCCTTGAAATTTCTTTATTGGGCAGTCTATACGATAATGAGTTCGATTGTTTGCTGACTCTCACCCCAGTCAAGTGCTGGCTTATCCTTCAAATGCATAAGTTCTGCATCTGTGCATACGTTGTCCTCATTTACCGGCACCTGTTTTTAACCTGTAAAGAATTACCCAATTCTGGTGGGAAAGAAAAAAATCTACCAACGGAATCCTGGGATTAGAGATAAGTTCACTATTTCCGAGTCGACTATCTCGTCGACTAATCAATGACTAGTTCGCGGTTCCTCTGAATTCGGAATTCAATAGACAGTGTCTTTTTTGTTGTCTATTGTTTTATAGATTTCAACCGAGCTCTAAGAGTTGTTTTCATCATCAAGGGTAATATTGATTTATATGTACCTTCGAGTTTTTTGACAATCATTACAAGGGCTCTTTCTTTCTGCCTTCGCACTGGAAACCACAGAATATTATAAATGTTAAAATGTGTAATACAAATAAAGTGATAATACTGCTTTCAGAAACGTCCATTACAGTCTAAATCATAATGCTCAAACTCAGGTGTTTTTTCTTTTTAATCTAAATAGGTACTGAACACTTGGTATTGTTGTTGTCTTACAGGTCCAATTGAAAAATTGTTCAATAACAGACTTGTGACGCCATTGGGTAGATTGTCCTACGTAGTATATCTGGTGAATATCCAGGTAATGATGATAATGGAAAATAGACAATCCGCGTCAGTTTCTCCCAGTAGAGAAGTATGGGTAAGTAATCAGCAGTGTCCATTCAGTCATCATCACCACGGGTGGCTCCAGTGGCATGGTTAGGGAAGAGGGAGAAATCATAATTTTCAGAAAATTTCGATATTCTAATATGATTTTTTTTGTAATTTTGTTTTTAACTGTATGCAATTGCTTAAAAATACAGCTATAGGGGGGGGGGGGACGCAGATGACTCGTCACCCCTTAAAGTTAAAAAACGAATCGTTACAACCGAATAGCTCAAAATTACTGAGCTGGTTTTCAACTATGTTACTGAAAAATAATTAATACGCATTGTTAACCGTTTAATGACGGGACATTGGGACTTATAATTTTATTAATACAATAATATTATGTACAATTTATTAATTTCAACCATAAATATTGAACGAGTTAAGTCGATGGATATCATTGTATATATGCTTGTATTACGTAGGTACCTATAGCTTAGGACTTTATTTTAATCAAGAACTTATTTAATCAAATATTTTAATAAGTTGGTCACGTTTTAGAAAACAGCGAAGTATAATTAAAACGTTCCTTATCGTTTATTATTCGTATTATAAATAATATATTTTTGTAAATTTTATTGGCACTTTTTCGAGTCAAAATTCTTAAAATACTTTCAACATACAACCTAACAAATTTAGGATTTCATTCATGCTTTTTGTCATTAATTATATTGCCATTATTTGTGATATCGTTTTTAAATAAACATAATAATATATATTTTACCCTACATAAAATAACTAATATTAAAATATCAACGACAATAGCCATTGTATACATACTATTTAAATCGATCTAACAAACACTATACGTATATACCGATTACGGTGTATCGTTGTCAGCATATTTTTTACAATAGGTTAGGTACTCAGGTAATTAGGTATGCAACGCAACGTAAACCCGTTAGGCGCGTTTCGTACTTTTTATTTTGTACAAGACAATGGACATTTTTTATTAAATGAAGTTGCATTGTATGTTTTTGTGTACCCTAAAAGGTATTTGCGATTAGAACAAGACTGCAGATCGCTGCAGTGGTAAGTTATGGTATATTATTCTAGTTATCCAGCAGCTCGTTGGGTAAGGCCGCTGAGGCTAACATTTTTTTACTTCCTTTTTTTTTTTATTTATTTAATTAATTAGCCGTTTGAAGTACAAAACGTTTTTACAACGTTAATTTTATTTTTACACTACTAAACCCACCTAAGTCGAGTTAAAGCTAAACGTTGTGTAAATAAAAACTTAAGTAACACAAAGAATAGTTGTCTATACGCGTACCTACATACTTCCTTTTTATTGCCTCGAAAGAATATAACTTACTATTAAAATTAATTGCCCAGAGATAAGAAATAAAAAATTAATGTAAAACAGTGGCATATACTAAGTATTCGGATTTAGGATGATCATCGTCGACGATTTCGTCGGTGGACTTAAAATTAATTTCAGTTCGGACAGTTTCGTCGTAATCTACAGTAATCTTCAGACTTTCAGAGTCTCGAGACGTATATTTACGACCTATCGTAAATACCATAATATGTACCTACATGTACAGGTATTATGATCGAAATGGGCTTTTGTACGCAATTTGTTACACGATCGTCAATGATTAAATCTGGAGATGACACCATAAGTGGTAACTTTAATGACTTCATATAACTGATACCTAAATAGGTTTTCAAAAAATTGTCGGTGAATATCAATCTTACTATAATACTTGTTATAACTACATTCCAACCGAGACGATTTCAGAATTATTTTCTAAGCCCATGGCAAAAATAATCTCAAGGTCCAGTGCGAAAATAATTGCGAAGCCTAATAACATTTGTATATTTACAAGTGTGTTTTTAAAATACACACTTTTTTTTTTACTCTTCGTGTTGATTGATTCAGAAGAATTGTCAATCTTTCGGTAGAAACAGAAAATAGTGTTTATAGTAAAAGTGGTCTTTGAATTACATCAATAAAGGCATATTGGCTGGTATATGGTCGATACCATGTATCCAGACTCTTAAAATGCAAATTAAGGCTACGAGTATTGCATAAAACACAAAAAGTTTTATGAAAATATTATTGTAAACCACTTGGTTACAGCCTAACCATAATTGCTCCGTCATTATCATATGCTCAACCTTGAAAGTTATTTATTTATTTCTTAATACTATATCACTTTCTAACTAACTCATTTTCTCTTTATGAAACTTAAAATTTTAAATGCTTCAAAACAGTATAATTTTTGATTTTCCATGTTTTGAACGTGCGAGGTTTGGCCCTGTCCGTCCTCCTTAAGGGCGGCCCTGAATCCAAATAACTGTCTTGAGTGATTGTTTATTTTTGTTCGTGTCAACTAATAATAATTCTTTGTCGACATTTTAAATATTTGCTTAAAGAACTTATTGAAAATGGTCGTAAATGGCGGTGTGTTGTAAAAGTCGTAAGGTTTATAACTATTTCGATGCGTACAGGGATGAATATACATACGGTTTTAAAAGAAGATTTATTGTTTGGGATAGCACTACATTTTTTTATTTCTCGGCACAGTCGACAAATACTATATTATGCTTATTGCGCACTTGAGAATTTTACACTAACGCATGTTTTTTTTATTTTTATTTAGATCGATGGTTGGATCGTCGGTACATTTAGAACGTATCTCGCGGGTCTCACGTTGTACCTCGTCGTCGAAGCACCATTTAATATAATAATAAAAACCATATTTTTTGGCAGGTGAGTGAGTTAGTCCGATACGTGTGTCGCACTACAGTAATACAGTATGCACGTAAAACCGAATTGTTAATGAACGGTAAGGCTTATTGTTTCAGTGCTGCAAACGGTAAAGACTGTGCCAAGCGAAGAAATTCCAAAACTGAAAATACACCGAACGATTTGGGTTTATAATGACTTCAACGACAACTGTTAATTTTAATCTATGCATTTTTGTTATGATCTTAGCGGCACACCCTTTAACAGAATTGCAATAAGCCTATCCAATAATTTGTATGTAAAATAAACAGTCGAATGTACTTCGAACAGTTCTAACATTGTGCAATACATAATATTTATACATCCAGGGTCGATGTATTATAGCGACGGCTGCAGTAGAGCAGTGATTCCTGCTTAGGCACCAAGCCTGGTTACATATTATTATGTGGATTCCTGGACACTCACCAATTGACCTCGAAATATAACATTATGTTAAATATAGGTACTAAAAAAATTAATAAAATTAATTGTACCACCTATATTATAGAGTACCGATGTATATACGTGATGATAATAAAATATTACTTAAAGTTATATATATTATTATAAATTAAATTAAATTCATATTGTTTCCTATATAGATTTAAAATAGATACGTTTTGAACGTGTAATAAATATTACAGTTTTTTTTATTGGTCTAGAAAATTGAGTTTTGGCTTTGACAACTAGAGACCACTACTATAATAGCAAATAGTAAATATATTTTTTATTTTAGTAATTAAGGTCAATTACGTGTTGGCCTTACAACAACTTTTAAATAAAAATATTGATACATTTTTACAATAATATGAACAGTTTCTTGTGTGATATAGGTATAATTGTAATAGTATACAGATAATAATAATAACAATTTTATTTATAAAGCGTTTCAGCGTTTGGCTATAGTAAATCAATATAATGTTTTGACTACATGTTAGTTGAATTACAAGTAATTTAATTATACTAAGATCCACATATACTTTGATCAAAAAAACGTTTCATAACGTTCCATAGATAAATCTCGAATATTGTGGACCCTCAAAATCCACAGGTTGCACCACTGATACGAGTTCTTACGTCACGCTATATTTCTATAAACCTAATATTTAGATAAATGTTTATCGTATACTATAAACCGTAAAAGTATATAGTATAAAGTAACAGTATATAGTTACTATATATATAGTATATAGTTATTTCTTGCAGCTCACACATTTTGTTATAATACCACATGGTTTTAAAAATATATGTAAGTTCAAGTAAACTTTTAATATTATATATTAAACGCAAGTTTAATTACAATGACATTGTAATTAGAGTTGTAAAGTGTAATGAAATATCGTTTACGAAAATTTATATAATATAATATTATATTATAATTAAAACCTTGACATTCCGTTGTAAAATGTTGCAGAAAAATTTACCTATAAACAATATTATATTATTATTATAGATAATATAATATCTTTTAAGTCAAATCTTTCAAAAAGTTCCGTTTTATATAGGTAATAGTCCTCGAAGGAACGTAAAATTAACGTAGCTTTCGAGTTGTTTTTAAGCCATTTAGGATAAACGACCCGCACAGGATATAAGCGCCTAAGAGTCACTCATAAGTGCCCAGAGGGATATAGCCAAAGCGAATCCTGCGGGAAGATAAGAGGACTGTGAGGTCAAATTGAAGATCAAGCTTGACGATTTAAGGTTCAACGTCGCCATCTCGAACGACGCCTTAAAAATACAATTCACACAGACCGTCGCTGCTTGCTTGTGGCTTATCAGAATATTATCTTTTTTTTTTTTTTTACCCATATGGTAACTCGTTTTACTAAACCCAAGAAAAACATCACGTACTAGCTATATACCGCAGTATGTGGTATATGTATACAAAGTCGAACAAATTGCATCGCGTTACAAAATACAACTTACAAACATATAATACGCTGAGAGATTAGACGAAGGAATTACATAAAAATAAAACGTTCAGATGATCTCCCTGTGGTTCAAAGCACACAATTGCCAATGAATTATTATTACCAAAATGTAAAATTCTTATCGTAAATCGGATGTCAGCGCAAGCATTTTTAAGCTGCAGTTCGTTATGTAGGCCAATTTGACGAAATGTTAGGAAAAATATATATATTAATACTTAAATGTATACTATAACTATACCTACCTATAAAGTATAAAAACTATATCAAAGTGTTTTACGAGAGTATATATCTATGTGCTATATTATTATGTCCCGTATATTACCTACCTGCTATATGGGTACTATTGGTTGTTGCGTAAATGTACAATTTTATAAGAAAATTCGTTTAAAACATAGGTGCCTACACACTCGGATTGTTCCTATATAGATCGGCACAGAATGAACAAAAACACTTGTTACAAAAATGTGATCTAGAGCAGCTTGGTAGAGCGCCCATGCTTATCCTTTTTAAAATTCATTTTTTCCGTGGGTGCCTTTAGACCAGTAAATAGGAAAAATGTTTAGGGAGAGCTCAAGCTCCAAAATAAAATTGTTTTGAATGGGTTTTGAGTTATTTTGAGAGGGCTAAGCCTCCCTTCCCCCCCCAAAAACCCTCCACCTATTTGTGCCACTGCCTTGGACCTCATCCAATGTTATTGTGGGTGCCTACTTATATTATAAGAGTTCTATAATTATTTATGCATTTTAATAATCTTGCCGGTATTTTATTTGTGTTTTCGTATGTGTTCAATCTTTTTGTTTGTATTATTTAAAATATTATAGAGAGTGCAGATTCCGTTTCCATTAAATCATAATATAATATTTTTTTTGCTTTTTAAAGTACACTTACCCACGGGTGTCCTCTTCCTGTTTTTTTTTTTTAGTTTTATAGTTTTTTAATTTTGTATGCATTTATACATTTTTTTAAACTTTTTCCAGCAATCCCTAAGTGACATTTTATAATTGTACATATTTTAACTATCATTAATTAAATTAATTAATAATTATTAATTCAACAGGTTTAGAAATCAGAATTGATTACAATTTCTGGTTTCCGTCATTATAATATGTCATTAGACATAAGGTACTTATGTAGAAAGTATTTTTTTTTTCTTAAAATACATTTACCTGCGCCCGCAAGAAAGTGCGCCCTGTCCTCAGAAAGTTTTTAGATTCGGCAAATTTGTCTTGTTATTCGGGACTTCTTATATTATAATCCTCCTGCAATAGTGAGTCTTGATTACAATTTAAACTATAAAAGTATAAACCTACATTTATAATATGCATATTGAAATTACAGTGAAATTTCCACAAAGCGAACTTCCATTTAACAACATTTTCTGTTTAACGAAATATTTTTGAGATCCAAACCAAATATTAGAGCCCAATTTATTCAACTCTATTTATCGAAATACTCAACATTCAATAAGATTTTATTTTTGTTGCTCATGTTACTGTAATATGGAAGTTTCACTGTATTATATTTTGTATTGATAAAACGACTATATTAGTAAATTAATATTGATTATTATCTAAATTCTAATTTAAACTATGATTTGTTTTAGGCAGTACCTGTATTGTTATAATACACAATACTGATTATTTATCTAAATTTTAATCTAAATCATAATTATTAATTTTTGGTACCCATTAGGGACCCAACTATATATTTTAGCTGTTATTCAATTGTCTCACAATAACTATTTCGAACGGCCCGCTAGACCAACTATCCGCCAAATAATATATCCTCTTATACATTATATACTATAATAATATAATATTTACATACATTAAAACTTTAATTTTTCCCAAAATGTATTTAAAATTTAAATTCACCTATATCATACCCCTAAAAAATGCTGGGACAGTCATTTCAACATGATATAGAGAAGATATAAGGTGATGCCTATGGACTATGGTTGCCAACTTTTACGATGTCTTAGAAGTGTCATCGGGTCGCATCACAATTCACCGGAAGTCTGTTTTATTTTTGTTGTGAATACATTATTACCTATGCATGTATATAAAATAATACAAAATAAGTACTTTACGTTTTCGCTTTTTTAAATTTTTACATATTATGAATAGTTCCATACTTCCATATTATACTCCTAATTCGTTGTTAATATATTATTTTACTGGCCGTAGCCATTTTCTTCCAAAAACGAGATAACGTTTTCCTCCACTGTCCATTTTCCTCCAATAAATAAAATAATAAAATAGTTAATATAAACAATTTATGCATATCAAAAAAATAAAAAATATTCTTTATTAGGCTCAATCGACAGCTGATATAGATATAGCCGATACCAGAATGTATCAACCGAAAATGTGATCCTAGCTCGTATTTATTTTTTGGAGGAAAATGGAACCGTCCAATCTTGAGTTGGTACCTAAAACCTTGCTTAGAGTATTATACATTGTTTATCTATTTGTAATAAAATATAATTTTTATATAATTGTATATATTATATTTTATATTTATAAAATCTTTATATTTTCATATTATTGAATTAAAAAAATGTACTACCCTATACTTAAATTTGTCTGTAACTGTATTATTGTTATTATTTTATATTGATTTAATTTATTAGTCAGCTTTTCAATGTACAAAATAATGAACCTTATAAAATATTACAACACTAATAATAATAAAAAACAACTTACTTATTATTATATAAAAAATATAATTTATATCCATTTGCCATTTTATATATTAATGAATCTTATGAATAGGTAATGTGTTTTAAATTAACTAGATTGTGTTCATTTATTAATTATTAGTGACTACAAGAAACAGAATAAATAATTTTTTTTTTCATGGAATTTAAGATTTATCATAATAATAATGATCCAACATAATAATAGTCAATAGGTAACATTATGATTAGAACACTTTATTTCATGTTCATTATTTATAATATCTAAAATATAATGTTTAAAATTAAAACTATGATTAGGTATTGACTTTTTAACAACATATTTTATCGTATTACGTAAATAAAAATGGAGTACAAATCTTCATCGCAATGATCATAAAATCTGAACTACCGAATTGTCATAGTTTTTTTCATCAATATTATCGCATTATAGCATTGAAAGATACTAGTGAGGAGTCAACTTATGTCCTTATATCTTCTCTACATCATGAATTTCGGACTTAAGGTTAGGTCAGGAGAAGGTATTTCGCGACTATTAAATTCTAAGAAACATTGTAAAGCCCACTTCATATTATTAAATGTATTCGGTATCAGCCATTATGTCGTTGCGCTGGTCGTAAATGATCTTTTATGTAGGGTTAAAAGGGTATTATACAGTAGGTAAACGTAAACTGAGGATTATTTACGCACTCGCTTGCATGGCATATCAACTGTGCAAAAATATACATTTTTGTTTTTCATTCAAACGAACAGTTCTAATAAAATTCCATCAGTACATTATGTCAATGTTTTGGTACTCCAATTTTCATTCTGCAAAAAAATATTTGAATTCTCCATTAAAAAAACGACCTACAAAGGAATGACCGGAGTTCGTTTTAAAAATGATTTTTAGTTGATTAATTATTTTAGCTTAACATTTTTGAAATGTTTAAACCACAATATATTTTATAACGATGCAAAGGACGATGACAAAAAAAAATTGGATGGTCATTCCCTTACAGTGCGTGTTGTGGAGACTTTGAATGGTACCTATGTTTACAAAATTGAAATCAAGATATTCTTTGAGAAGTAGAATACCAGTAGTTTTTGGAAAATACAATAGTTAATGTTTATCATTATTGGTAATATAAATTAAATTTCATTATTCATTTATTCGATCCCCCCGGACCCATAGTATAGCATAAATGCATTTCCTAAACACTATTATATTTAAATATAAAGGCTAAGAAAGGCTCACGTGCCTTTATTCACTCCGTTGCGCGTAGATATAAAATTAAAAGTGTACAAAAATGTGTCTGACACTTGCAGTGAACAAATTATACATTGAAACTATACAAACCTAACAGTAATATTTTATAACTTTTTATTCCTTCATATAATACCATCCCTTATTGGAGGATGATTAAATGCGATTCACTGGCCATCTAAGCTGATGACTGCAGTTCTGCGCCTTGGAAAGTTTTCACTCCAAAGTCGGCTGAACGAATATCATAAGCAAAGTAATGAAGTGTGGCCGGTGCAGAAATATGATCGACTGCCTTTAGGAATGCACATTATGACTTTCTTATTATGTATTTTATTTTATTTTAACATAGTATTAGAACTTAGAATGGCAATTTTAACTAACATAAAATACATGATAAACATTTATGCGGTAATAACAATTTGTATACGGTTTGTAATTTATGACATTGATAGAATAGGAACACGAAAAGAAAAAAAAACAAATTTTGAGTTATAGAGGGCGAAGGATTGGATGGTTATACCTATTATGACCATCATAGCAAGTGGAATGAGATGGAACAAGAGAGGGTGCTATTGACTTCTGGAGAAATATGAAGGTACACAGAAGTTAATGTTGGCAAGGAGATGAAGTGTGTCTTTGGCGCCACCAAGAAGAGAGGAAAGAAATCGGATGGCCGGGCCTTAACGACTTGAGGGAAGTAAATGGACATTCAATAGGAGAACAATTTTATTGTTTTACACGCCAGTAAAAATATATAGTGGCCACGCGGGTTTCAATCGATTACAAAAAAATTTAATCGATTACAAAAAATTTAATCGACACTTCAAAATTTAGTTTTCTTGAATAGATGCAGCAGGTGCCTATTTTGCTGTTTGCATTTTAAGTCGTAACTATGTACCTAATATGTTTATTGCGCATTTTTCGAATACTACTTTAAAAATACCAAACGATTAATCCAAGTTTTATTTTTTTTACAAACGAATTCCTTTTTTCTTTTATCGCGAGATCAAAGGTTCTAACTATAACATATTTTTGAATAGCCGTACGAAAATTAAAATGTTCACACCCACTTCCACGATAATACAATTCTAAACTGTAAATTGATATTGGTTTTGAGGGCTCTTTAAACGTCACCAACGAGAGTTTAATGTTTTTTACGACTCTTTTTAAGCTTTATACACAGCAATTTGAATTACAGTCAAATCCGAATTGTTCACTTCGTCGTAATAATAATAATAATAATAATAGTATATTATATTATGTAACAATATAAATAAACTATCTATACATAGCACACCGCCCGCCAAACTGTTATAAAGTTTCGTAATGAATTCTCGTAAAAGTGAATTAATAAATTAAATCAAAGGAACATCGTTCTGACAATATTACGGTCATTTTATCCAATCGTACTTGACATTTTAATTCATTTGTATTTATTTATCGTGTTTTTTACAATTTCTATTAAATATTTTTACTATATAATATATTATACTGTATAGGTTTCAAATTGAATTAAAAAAAAAAAAAAAAACTTTTGTCACAATATTCGAAGAGTTAGTTAATTATTTGGACGGTGCCCAGGCAAAATTGAATAAGTACAAAAACACTGTTTTGAGAAAATTAAAAAAAAAAAACTGTTCCTATTTGTACAATGACTGATAGCTTATTCCTTTTTTCTCATGGGCTTTATAAAAAAATTAACCTAAAATTTGTTTAATTTTTTAATGCCAATCGATGTGGATTATAATAATCTACAAGAGTATTCAATAAAAAAAAATTGTAAAAATGGACTTATTCGGTACCTATTCCCTTTTGCCCGGGCACCGTCCATTTATGCTCGTCTACCATGCATGTTGTTTAATAGGGGATAAGGTCCCGTATAGATTCATTCATAGTAAATTATATTTGCTCAATTTTTTAAAAATGTTTGTCTATTTAATTATAGTAATATCAATAATAATTTCATAAAGATGATATTGAGCAACAGTTCTACTACTTGCTAAACACAAATCAAATGTCAACCGTATTCGGTCATCACAGCCTGACTCGTTCGTTTTTAAGAACTTTTAAATTCTATTAATAAATACATCGCTTCACATTTTATTCAATTTGATATTTCAACTAAAACACTTCCTATAAGATAAATTAAGACGTGCAATGTATTTTTCTCAAAACTCTCGAAGGCAATTGAGGAACTTTTTGTTTTTGGTCTCTCTTATATTATATATTATTATCTCATTAAATGGCTAGCTATTCTTTACTTGCTGGCCCCTCCTAATATATAGTTATTTTCTTATTAGCATTTTGAATTAATTTTTTTCAAACGAAATGTAAAATACTTGTCCAATATACTTCCTCTAAAGCAATTCTGTATAAACCATTTTGTGAATTTATTTCATTACACCTAAATGTTTTTAGTGTAAAACACGTAACCCTTAAAACCAATCAAATTACCTACCTACATATATTATGTATATACCCTCACACATACACCCACACAAACACATCATGATCAAGTGGTTTCGCATTGGATTGAAAATATACAAAAACAAAATACCGAGTCGTTCGACCAAAATTAATTTTCTTTTTAGATTATGTAGCTATCGCTATATTGTACATTTGAACCAAGTTACTTTCGATTAAAATTAGAGCCATTAAATATTTCAATATTTTGCCACGTTGTCAAAATATACATATACTATATAGATATTGGTGTGTTAATTTTCTTCCAAACTTTTTTTTTTACCAAAATGTATCCCCATTTTCCTATAAATATTGAACTATTCAGCCAATATTTTAGCAATTTTAGCTATTTATTTTGTTTGTATTCAGCCAATAATTTTACTAAAAGATAATATAATTATAAATTAAGTGGACAATATTTTCTACCACTCTGTAAAAATAACTATGCATAATATTATATATCTTTAATATTTCTGAACTGCCATCAAAATAACTCATAAGAATTGTTGCATAACATTTTCAAGCTTTTTTATTGGCAATAATTTGTAAATAATATACTAAATTTGAAAATTTCTCATGCCTACAAATAGCTCAAAAAGATTCAAATTATTTGGTGAAAATTGGAAGTGTCTATGGTTATTAGTTTTGAGTTTCACCAAAAAAATAAAATCAATTTTATTAAAAATTCGTTTTATGCAAAAATTCCCATTTTTCTTAATTTTTTTTTTCGTTTATCCCGATAACACCAAACACTACTAGCAATTTTTTCCTACCAAATACACCAACTAGTTTCACGTTTCTATTAGAAAATATGCTGAAATCGAAAATTGGACTCTACTCCAACAGTTAATGACAGACAGTAAAATAATACACATTATTGTACAAACAATACATTCATCGCTACGCTTAGAATCTAAAAATATAATTGTTTTATCAACTATAAAGTTAATTTTCTTATTATTATAATATGACCTAAAAATATAATTATTTATTATATTCTTAATTCCTTTTTGAAGGTAAATGGAGAACATTTATTTTTTGTGGAGGAATATGGTATCTCATTAATGGATGAAAATGACTACGGCCACCGGGCCACGTCGTAAACTACATAATTAACATAATATGGCGTATAATAATCGTTGTTTAGAATATTATCGGCCATAATAATAATTCATGGCATCAATGTATCACGAGGTTGACCAAAAAATGAAATAATTATTTTTCATCACCACATGAACAAGGGAAAATAACGATGGATATTATAAATAAAAGTATTTATCAAACATATACTTACTCAGCCGTAGTAATATTACGCAGACGTTACAAACGTTTTACACGGAAGCACAAGATAAAATGGCAATCTATAAGAATTAATTATTGTACAAACCAACAATGGAAAGCGTCAATCTGAACCGATTTTAATGAATACCTAAATGATATCGACGGGATGAGATAAAGAGCGATTGCGTTTTTCAGACGAGGATGGAGATGAGTGGTTCAAGTGTTTGTTGAGCTGTACGTAACTCGCCATAAAGAGTATGCCAACGCAAAAACTTTTGATTGAGGTAATAATATACTATATTAATTAGAAAAAGTTAAAGTTTTAAAATACGTTTGTAATGTACGCACGTAAATACTTACTGTTCCAAAGTAAAATTTACAAGAGGTCTCTAATATTGTATGTTGTCGCGTCATTGATTACTTTTTATAAAACGAATTCGGAAAAACACATTCAGTCGGATTATTCAAATATCGGCCCAGAATGACACTAGTGAAAAAACCACAGAAACTGTATAAATAACAATATTTATATATGGGGCTGTTATTATGGAGTAGACAGGTCAAATTTTTTTTTAACTTGCAAAATACAATGGACTTTAGGATAAAACTCATTACATTTTTTTTCACAAGACAAAACAAGTATAAAGTTTTAAGAATTGAATAATTTGCAAAAAAAATATGCAAGCCCCACATAAAGTTCTTATAAAATGTAATTAATTTTTATAGGTACCTAATTTATAATTTATAGTTTTATGCCCTGCGTGATACTAGTTAAATTTTTTTTTTCAAAACACGGTTTTGATTTTAAAAAAGGCATATGCTGACATACTGTTAATAAGTCTGTTATTATATATTATATGTACATAGTACGTAAACAACTTACTAAACAAGTGTCATTAAAAGCCAAACGACTTGTTTTCAATGATCGGACGGTAAAAACAGCTAGAGACGCATTGAGGCAAGTGTGATTTTTGTATGCACTTATCTTTCTTTAATTTGTAGACGAGGACCAATATTTTGATTAACCAGAACAACTGGTAACCTCAAATCCGAGTGAAAAATAATGAATATTATAATATTATACTGTACTGCACACTCACGTTTTAACGAAATTAATTTGAAATATTATAACTTTATATTAATAAATTATGATCGTTTATTATCTTGTGACCTACTTCTATATAATTAAAACAACACCCGACATTGACTAAATTACAATGTAAGAAGGCCTTCAACGTTTTAACATATTTGTTGACTTTATAAAATATGTTAAATACGTTAAAAGTTTAATATATAAATATTATTATATAATATAGTTATCGGCGTTTTCGTGCCAACAATTTAGGCAGTGGGCGGTTGCGTGGTAAATTGTTATGAAATTTAAACCCATATTCTACATAAAAAAAAAAAGCTAAAGGTTCATTGATACTAAACAAAATCGACTCTCGCGTATGCTAAATTATTCAATGTTTACGTTAGTAATATATGCTATGGGCAACAAAACTATAATATTTTTATTTTTTTTTTGAGAAAATTTACAATCTGTACAATTTGCACAATGAGTAAATAATATGATAACTGACATACCTAATACTATATACATATACATATAAAACACACGAAGCACACGATGAGGGAAATCATCCAACGATGGTACCCTCCACCTACAATATTATAGATATATATTTCAGACATATTTTGAAAAGTTCAAAGGGGTTTTTTATCGTCAGTGTGTCTATAGCTTTTATTATAAAAAATGAACATACTCTGCGAGATTACCTGTAACAAATCTACTTGGACCTAACTCATTAGGAGATATACATGCGTGTGACAGATGACTTGTTGTTCTTGTAAAAGTCGATAGCTGGACACGTTGATGCTCCTTCTTTCCTATTCCCGATTGATTTTAAGTCCTGCTCGTTCAGCAAGATCTTATTTTCATTTTGCTATTGTTCTTCATAACACTAACAATAATAGTATTGTTCAGTAATTATAACAAATCATTTTTAAGAATTTTATTTTACACGTACGGTTATATCTGTTAATAAATTGTCCACAGTTATAATTCGTTTCATTTGTCTCGATTATTAATCTTAATTGTGTAAATTAATATCTATTTGTGTCAAATTGTAATAACGTCGTCTCAGAATGAAAAGGTTCTAACGTCATTTTTGTAACTGTTCAGGAGAACGTTTTTAAGTGGACCCATACCTATCACTCACGTTTGAATTAGAACCTTTTCATTCTCTGTATCTCATTGAATAATCAACGGATGGAACCGATTTCAGGATTAATATATTTTACAAAAAAAAAAAATATTAAATAATAGTATGCAAAAAAACCATTTTTCAAAAAAACTGATTTAAAACCTTTTCATTCTGAGACGACGGTAACTATTACGATCGTTTAATAGTATAATAGATAAATAAAATATAGGTAAGTATATTGCCTGGTTTATATCGTGACGCAGTAGTTGAAATACAAAATCACGACGGACATACTATAAACTGCGTCGTTTACCTACTTATTAATTATTATTTACTTACGAATAATATGAAGACCGAATAACCGTATAATACTTTATAAGTATATCCAAATAGGTATTACAAAACGCTTTGATGTTAATACGACATTGTGGGTCTCCGGAATAAATCGGATCCCAATGCTCTTAGAGACAATTGTCAGTATTAATAGTAAATACTAGTTACTATATTATAATATAGCGGTAGTTTATGATGCTCAAACATATTATATAGTATATATTATAGGTATAGTGAATATCAGCTTCTCTATTATGGTCTCGATATCGTGCATTGTTGCTGGTATCAGATATATTATTCTACGGTTTATGGAAAAATACTATAGCTAATAAAGAAGAGAATCATAAAAGGCTTAGTGCAAGTTAATACCTGTATGATTCCCCACGCACTTATAATAAGTGCTGAAGAATGCTATCAGATACAAAATGCAGTGAAACTTTTGTACTCCGAAGTCTCGTGGGTGACAAAAAAAAATTCGTATTATAATAGAGAAATTCATTAAATATAATTAAATACATTTGATTCTGATTTGGTTTAGTTCTCAAAAATATTACGTTAATCAGTATCGTTTACGTTAAATGGAAGTTCGCTATAATATGGAGGTTTCACTGTACCGTCGTTTGGGGTTGCTCCGATTTTTCAAATTGTTTTTTGTTTCAGTATTTTTGTGTGTATTAAATTAAAAAAAACATATATTGTGTTCATATAGTTCGATTATTTAGAGTTCCCAAGAGCTAAAAATGACCTAAAAATGAGTATATCCTAATTACACAATTTTTTTTATTTTTTCAAAAATGGAGCAATGTTATAACCATGGGTTTCGCATACTTTACCCCACTTCATGAAAGGGCCCAAGAAATCGTATAATTTAGTGACTGGAGCAATGTTAACAGTTGTAAAAATAAACAGCACCATTAAAAACTAGGAATAACACTTTTTATAAAAATTTTTAAATTATAAAATTTTAAAAATAAAATTTTTTTTTTCCCAAACATAGCGAGAATAGGTCAAAAAAAGAATAATAGACAAAAAATGAATTAATTTCAATTTTTTATTGTACATTGAAGGCATTTTTATCTATGAAAAATAAAGACTAGGCTGCAGGATTACCTATTATTGAGAAAAACCATCTATTATCTAATCTAGGATGGAAAAAATGATTGATGGGGAAACTTTGCTCCAAAATACTAAGGTAAAATACTGGAGCAAATGTACGCCTTTTTGTGGTTCGAAGTTACCCCAATCGTGAAATTCGCTTTTAAATTATTCAAAAACTGTTTAAACTCAAATTTTGATACAGCATCGTTTTCGTGATAATTTTCTGACGTGAAAGTATGATATCTTGCCTTCAAAATCTACGTGCTCTCCGCTTAAAGAAGGAGAGTTTGAGAGCTTTATTTTCCAGCGTTTAACGGTGTTACAAATGATAACGCATTAATAACAGAGAAAAATGCTTTCATTTATGGAGGTAAGATATGAAATAGCTTTAACAGTTTTTCCACCAACGCAAGAACAAACATTTAATTATCACAATTTCCAAAGTGTTGACAAAGTTTTTTTTTTTTTTTTGGAGCAAAGTTAACTTGAAGGGAGCAAAGTAATCCCAAACGACGGTATATTAAAATATTACTCCATTCCATTATCTCAAATGTTCGGAGGGCTTTCGAGATCACGTATTCGATAATTAGGTCAAATATATATACAAATTGCATATAAATGATGCATGTCTTACCTGGCGTGCGGCTGCCTATATTAGATTATTTATTATTTGGTAATTTTATTATTTAACCTTAGATTCTATTTTACCATTCTTTCCACTTTATTGGTAAATTTACTTGGGTCAAAAAGTGTGAAAACGTTACCTATACAAAGATCCTGATATATTGCCACTATAGCAGTTGAAAAATATTAAAAATACATAGTCACAATTTTTTTACAAGCATTCAAATTTTGAATTTTTACAACATTTATCAAATTTAAAATTTACAAATTATTTTGAAGTTAAAAATTTATAAAACGTTCAACTTTTATAGCTAATGATTGAAAATTAAAAACAACCTTTAGTATAGGTACTAATTTCGGGTCACGTGAACAATCACTAAACATTTAACGAATCAATAGTGAGCTGATGGTCAATGTTGAAACATGATTTAGTGGCCCATAATTGTTCCATAAATTTTATCTAACCATTAAATTAATACATTTTACATGGAACCCGGCGTAAGTAACATGATACACTGTATTCGATAATTTGTAAATTAGTGAAACAACTATATAGCTATGATTCACATCTATTAAAAAGGATATCATAAAAAAATCATTATTTTCTCTCGGCTTTCTTTGTTTGTAGTGTAAATTATACAAGGAACAAGGTACCACATTTTGGTCGACTGGTCCAATTCTTAGAAATTTAAAACCTCGGTGGACCGAAAAGTTTCAATCCTGCACTGCATCATATGTCTCATTCAGATATTTAAAAGAAAAGAACTCAAATGCGTCTGAAGAATAGCATCAAAAGTTGGAGTAGAAATACAAATTCCTCGAGTGTGGTTTTCAAACAAAGAGATGCAATATTAAAGCATAAGGTCCCGAAGAGTGGTATATAATTTCTATTTTTAATCCCTGTAATTATCATTTTATGAGTACCGCTTTCTATTGCAGAATTAACCCCAATCTTTAATGATATATAGGTTTGAAGATATTTTACCACGAGAAAAATTGATCCCCCGAGCTACGAACAAAAAATATGATATATATGGAGATATTCAGAGCGACATAATATTATGCTGAATTATTATCAAACTACGATATAGAGATAAAGTTGAACAATTGAAACTTTGGAATAGGTATGTAATGCTGAATGCTGATCAAAAAAGAAATACTAAATTCCAAAACTACAATCGAGACGTTGCCTCTATACCTATATTGTGATGTAAATTTCAGAATTTTGATAAACCATTTTTGCAACCACATTACTATAGCATATAAGACACAGCCGATAAACTTCTCCAAGACGATAAAAAAATAAATGCATAAGACATATTATTATTATATAGGAAGGCAGAATAAATGGATTGGTAGTAATTGATATCCGCAAATAAATACATATTAACATCAATGAAGTCATTAATAGATTTTCAAGAGAATATGTCAAAATCAAAGAAGGATAATTTATGATACCTAGTTGAACATTTTTCAAAATAAAACTATAATTAACTTGGCGTTTACGTTGATATTTGTAACCGTCGTGTTTTCTTTATTTGTCATGATTTACAAACAATATATTATTATATAATACCTACCTTATATATTGTACTAAAATTATATTTCTGCAAAAAACCAAAAAAAAAAAATATCATAATTTATTATATAATATTTTCATTTATCAACTTAAAGAACTCCAAAAGTATACACCGAGAAAAATTCTGTTGGCCTTCACACGATCAAAAAGTATCAATACCTTAACTAAAGAACCATGAAACACGTTATTATATTACTATTTATAATATTTCCTATATATTTTATGGATAAAACTTTTTTTCAAACTGTTATTATAACGTTTTACGTTAATACAATACACAAGTTTATGGATTGAGAAATACAGCACCCCTTTATTAGAAAATAATAGTCCCGGCACGCAACCCACTTAAGTTTTCGGTCGGCTAATATTATAATAATTCACCCCCTTTCAAGTCAGTATACCTACCCCATATTACGAGCTATTCGAATCGTAGCGTTATATATGCATCGATATTGTCATATTATGATATATAACTCGTCGTTAAATTATTCCGTCGAAGGTGTAATACTTTTCATACATAACATAATATTATTATTGTATTGTATGTGTGAAGTACACCCATGTAATATCAAGTTACTTTGTTTTTCCACCCACCACGGATAATCGTAAAGTTATAAAGGTACTTAACCACATCGAAGATTAATGTGTTTTTCGATAAGTAGAAAAAAACGAATTTTTTTACACTGGCGCCAAATTATTATGTCGCACGAAGAAGAATAATATACAGTCGAGTCTCGATAATTCGAATCTCAATAGGACAATATACATAAATTCGATTGAAATATACCTCAAATACAAATTATTAAAAACACTATACAATAGGTGAGGATCAGAAAGACATGACGAAAAAAAAATGATGCTACTTAAACGTATGACAAAAGTCGTTGAAATTATATGATTAGTAAATAATTTGAGAAATATACTCATGTCAGAAAATTCCCCCAAAATAATATTTTGAAAACAGTTGTTCGTTCCAAATTCATTTAATCAAAATAATATTTATGTTTTAAAAAATTCTGAAAAATAAACTAATTGACTTAGGTAAATGTTTTTACTATCAAAACTGTTCTTATATAATCAGATTCAAAAATTGGCTATTTTGAATATATCAAAAAAAATGTAAGTAAAATTTAAAATTATCAAAGTTAAAAAATAAAATATTTTCTTGCATAATATATACTATACTATAAATAATTATATATATATAAAAAAAAAAAAGTCACAATAGTAAAAATATAAAAAATATCACATATAGTACCTATAATTGTAGTAGGAATTAGGAATATCACGTCAACCGCGGTATTGTTATAATAATTGAATGGGGTAAAATTGAGTACTGTGTAGAGAGTGTAAATCCACCTACAATCGTCGGTCCTGTCTCCTGTGGCTTTCAGGAAAACGGATGTCGCAGACACCATTTCAGGATACACTTAACTGCCATTCAACCGGCTCCTCTCATTTTCGTATTTATAGAACAAAAAAAAAATTTTTACAGTTTTCCGATGTACTCGATTTCTGTACACTATTTTTTTTCTCTCTCTGACCCGAGTGAAATATGATAGCAAATTTGAGTTCAACAGAATCTATTTTGTAATGTTAGCTATTTACTATTATTACAGTGACTGTGATTTGACATGTTATCAGGGCCTAAAATTGTGTGCAGTAGCTAATATTAAGTGTGTATAGTAGCAAATTTAAAAGTGTGCAGTACCTACCTATTTTCGGCTTTTATACATTTCTATCTGATTAATATTCAATATTTCAATATTGATTATTGAAAATTACTGATTGGCATATTTAGCATCGTTTAAAATCCTTAACACTAAAAATAATACCGACTACACCATATTCTGGGAGGCTTATAATAATATAGGTAATAAGTATATTAACCCAAGCTATTTCATTTTTAATTTGAAAATGTTTAGTCATATAGCCATATTGGTATCTTTTATAGAAGATTGTCTTGGATTGTATTTAATATAATTAATTATTAATAAATAGCAAAAACAATTAGGTATGTAATGAAGTTGTATGTGGTATGTTCACTACTAGGTCTATATGTTCATTTTTTTTAAAATATTTTGGTGTGGAATTAGGTATTTAGGTGTGCAGTATCAAAATATCTTAACTTTAGGCCCTTTGCCCCTTTCTGTTATATTAAACGACATGATACACAATAATATACCTAAGGCACCTCTTAAACTATGAGAGATATTACAAGCTCATAACTGGCTTTAAAATTAAAATATCAATAAAATCCTAACCCCGATAGACACTAATCTTACACTTATTAAGTTCGATAATTTCTTAGAATTATTTTTTGTGAATATGCTGTAATATCAAAGGTAACAACACAAAATTAGATTTCTGAAAGCAAATTTACCATGTCGTGTTTGGATCAGAGACAGAAAACAATTAATAGTGAGCTGCTATGTCTGGATTTGTTACCAACCGTTTTTGAAGAGTTCAATGGAGAGTGTGCGTGCTTGTGTGTAAAATAAGACAGCGGCGCACGCAACATGTCACCTGAAATCTGTTGTGGAGGAATAATATATATTTTTCACTAAAATGTATACCTAGGTATATTATGTAATTTTTGTCCAATCGACAGAGCTAGTAGTGGGATAATAGATCTGAAAACGAGTTTAAATTCGTTATGAAGCTTCATTAACTACTTTAAATCAAGTATCCAATTTCTGATTTTTTTCATTCAATTTCATATTATAATATTACTATTAAACTCGACATTAAGAATAGGTAGATATAATTCAAAATTGGAAAAAATTAAACGATCAATCATAGGTAAATTTTATAGGGAATTTATTATTTATCACTATGGATAGAAGAAATATATATTATTTTTGTAATGTATTATTCTGTATTGAATCACTTCAAAAATATTATAATACAACATTTAAAAAAAAAAAAATATATATATACCTAATTTTTTAATATTTCTTATCGTGGTGTTTTTTTATGATTTTCATGGTTGATAAATTTTTTGTAGGATAAACCTAAGAACTATAACCCCTTTACCCCTTGTCATTTTCTTCTCTCATCTGAACTGTAAATTTGTATTACTAATAAAATACCTAAAATAATCGTTATGCTAAGTAAAATATATTTTTTTTTGAAAACTGAAGTGTTAATACTTTGAAAATTTTTCAAAAACCCAAAATTGACTTAAAACTAGTGTAGAGCCATGTAAATTTTTTTCCCCTATGTACATAATAATATAACGGTGCAGAACATTATTTTTAGGATAATATTGTAACAGTTGAAAAAATTACCACTCGTAGTGCAAATCTCCGATATAGGTAACATATTTTCATTCCTTGAATTTTGTGCTTACAATTAATACCTATATATTTTGTATTTTTGTTCCATAATATGGACATATATGGTATACGTATACGTAGGTGTAATTAAAAATTATCTAAAATCGCTTAACTAGAAATTGTTTTTAGTTGCGGTACAAATGGAATAAAATCTGTGTTTTTTTTTTTTTTAGTTTTTGGTTTTTTCGAGAACAGAAGAAAATACGACATAATGATAAATATATCTATTCAATAATAGTGACTCGTAAAAGTTTCTTCCAAATTTATTGTGTCATCTATATACCTATACCTATAGCAGTAGTATAAATCATAGTTATTTTGATATTGAATTCGGCAATATATTCACTACCTGACCGTTTTCAGAAGACAATAACACGTGTTTATTCTTATGCGTTAGTAAACATTAATTATTACATTAACATTAATGCAATACCTGTGCAATTATATAAATCTTTATGTCTTACAATACATTGATTAATACTTTTTTTCAATTGTTCGTCGTATATAGTTTTTATGATACATAATAGAAATAGATACACAGTAGTCGGTGTGGGCATGATATATTTTGAATTATTTTAGCTTTATCATTAGATGTAAGCTTTGTTGCACATATAAAAAATGCTTGGTGATCAGTGTTCGGACTTATCTAGATAATTATTTGTTCATCTTTTATCCTATCTAGATGAATAGTTACAAGGTACCTATCTAACAGTTCATCTTAGATAATTTTTTTATTAATCTAAATAAATTCGTCTAGATACATTTTTTATTGATAAACATTTTTTACACAATTTTTAAATATTTATCCAGAATCTCAAACAAAGTTAATGGTTTATAAATAATTTAATTATTTTTATTTATATCATTATTATTATTATTATTATTATTTTGTTCCTAGTGCCCAACTAAAATATACCAACATTTAAAACCATTTCAAAAATAATTGTATCTTTTTTTTATCTAGATAAAAAAATACTTATCTAATCCGAACACTGGTGGTGTTTTTAATTATGTGTTGAACTTTTACAATACTTACAAGTTGCATATTTTGAATCATAATACATTCAAATATACGCGTTGAAATTTGTATAATGTGTACGTGGCCAAACATTTTACAAAATATATTGTACTAAGTGAATTTTAAATTAAAACAAAATAGGAAAGCCTTAAAATTATTTGTCTACTATAGCACGCGTGCATAAACAGTATTCCGAATACGCACCTAAATAATCGTAATATTTCGTAACTTATATAGGGCCGTGAAGTAAGCATGACAATGTTATCAGAACTTTTCGAAAACTATCCAACAACATTCAAATGGACTTGTTGGACACTTGTTGGACCCCCACTTTTTAACTAACTCACCGTAAGTATATAAGTTATATCACAGTCGCACTGTTGTGACTTGTGGCATTGATTATAATGAATTGTTTGACTTTGATATTGATTAATTTTCCATTGTAATTTACACAGACAAAAGGTACATTTTACATAGCGGGTTTTCACCATCCTATACACGTGTACTAATATTTTAACAATTGTTGATATAACAAATAATATTATAAAACGTACGATATTATATTATTATAATTATATTTACCTACTCGTATTGAATCCCCTTAAAATTAAAATCTGTGAACACGATGAGATAGATACAATGAAACCTCCGGTGAACTACGTGCAGGCCAACATTTATTTTTTTCGTCCTGGTACCACCTGTTCCTGCTACAATGCCTAAATCGACTTAATATGGTGACCTAACCTAACCACATATTATAATCATGTCGCACTCTAACCTCGTCACTATGGGGACTCACGGTAAGTATCGCGCCCACAATTCACAAATAATATATAATAATGTGTGTGTGCGGCATTCATATTGTGTGTAATAATTTAAAGTTAAAGAAAGGCTTTAATATTTATTTAGCGCCGGCTGTGGCTGTCAAAGCGAAGCGGCGATATTATCGGCTTGTAACATACCTAGGTATATATAATATAATATATATATTTATATGTACCAATAAAATAACATATTATCTTATAAGTATATTTTTATCACATACTTTAATACCTACACATTTATAGGCAGTTTGTGCTCTTGTACTGTTGGAGCTGCAATAGTTATAAGCCCTAGTCACTATAGTCACGAGCTCGAACACTTTCTTTTTTTCATTTTGTATTTTGTTATCACTTATTTTAAGGATTTAAAGGATTTCACATCTATTTTGCGTTTTTCTAATTTGATAACAATATAATATATCTTAATATATTACGTATTATTATGCATTGAGCCATTGAATATATAACTTACAGGAATATGTATAACATTGTCAAGTTGAACACCTGTAGTTTTTGAGAACAAGTGAAAATTAAAATGTCTATTAGCTGAAAAAATATAATACCTGGGTAAATTATAATCTCATATTTCATATTTTTACTTTGATAAAATCGAAAATTTAAAACTCGATGACTATTGTCTTGTATAATGTAGTGTAAGCAAAAACAAATATGTCAACATTATAATATATTTAAGATCACTAAGACGTCTAAGAGCAAATCGAAACCCTGAAATCATGCGAATTCTACACGTACTTACAAGCCAAATGGGTGTCGATCATTCATTCGTAGCAATCACACCCGACACCCATGGTATATATTTTAAGTTTACAATGCAAATATTATAAGCATAATAATCATTATTCGGTTATGAAAGGAGCATATTATTGTCTTAACGTTGCAGTCTCAAAAAGTCTTGATATTGTCGAATGTTTTGACTTGCATCGTAATAAAATTAATTGGATAATATTTTGGAACACTAAAATGAGTCATTTTTTTTTTTACAATTGTAAAAATATAAATCGTTAACCTACTCACAAGGTGGGTAATGCATTATTAATCGAAATATCATAATGAAGCCGCGGTAAGTATTATTAGCACATGTGCTTGTTCGAAATTAAGTTAACGCGATTTCGGTCATTATTATATTTCAATGGGTGGCAAACAATAGCATTTCGTTGATCAATAAGTCGAGTTAGGCACCCGCCACAACACTGTGACGCCAAATAGACATTGTCCCCGCGCTGACGAATGACGTTTGAAAATATTATTACATTTGCGAAACAATAAATATCAACCGGACGAGTCGATGGACATTGCAATATTATTTTTAGCGCACGGGGACACGCACCCTCAAATTTGGTAATTTCGACAGAATTATATTAAATTAATTTCGGCAGCCGTTGTCATTGCGGCTAGTTGTAGGAAGTATAGTAGTAAGTACCTACGTTTACAAGGTTTAGCGAACACAGACGACAGATTATTATTATATAGGTGTGCAGTATATTATATTATATAATACGAGTATATTATACGAATGGCAATTTGTTAAAATGGACAAAAAACAGTTTTCCTATATTTCTATTTATTGCGTAATAATAGATCAATCGTCACAATTTAGATTAAATAGTATTGAATAAAAAATAAGTAGCAAAAAAAATTATTTAAAAAAAAATTTGTACTTTTATAAATGACGAATTTTTATAATGTAACGTAGGTAAATTTAAACAAATACTATAATAATTTTATTAATTTAAGGTAGGTATCATAATTAAATATAATAGTCACATTTTAAAATAATATAATACCTTCTTATTTATTTTATCCAATTAAATAGAGAACAATGCAACTAAATAACAAACTTTGAATATTAACAAATGAATAACAATCTTAAAAAAACAATATTTTTTTATTAAAATCAAAACAAAAGAAAAACTTATACACCTATTTTTTTTTGAATCAGTCTTTGATTACAAATTATAATCATATAACATTATGTGATTACATAAGAGGATGAATAATATACAACAAAACGATTTTTGTCAAAAATGTAACTCGGGTCTCTTTTAACAAATTCCCATTCATATATTTATGTGTACCCATATATTATCTTAAACGTATATTTTTATCACATATTATCTACTTTAATTCCTATATATTTATAGGCAGTTTGTGCTCTTGTACAGTTGGAGCTGCAGAAGTTATAAACCCTAGTCTGTGGCCAAGAGCTCGAACACTTTTTTTGTTTCATTTTGTATTTTGTTATCACTAATTATTATAAGGATTTTACATCTATTTTGCGTTTTCTAATTTGATTACCATATATCTTAATATTATATTACGTATTACTATGCATTGAATATAACTTTCAGGAATTTAACATTAGTTAGGTACCAGCTAACACTGTCGCCCCAAATGGACATTGTCCCTGCGCTGACGAATGACGCGTTTGGCACCCGAACGAACAAAATATTACATTTCGCGACCGTCGTTGTAACACCTCTTAACTCCATTCTTTTTTTTTTTTTGAAAATGAGATTTTGGTACCACTGTATAGCTGTTATCGTTGCGCGTAATTTAAAAATTCTATTGTGTTTTTTTCCCTCCGAAAAAAGTAATAGATCTTAAGTAAAACTGTATCGTATCTCGTGTTTTTTTTTTTTGATTGTGTTTGACGTTGGTTGGTATAAATTGGTCTAAATTGTTGAAAATAACACGATTTACTATTTAATTATAGCTATTCTTTAAAATTAAAGTCTAACAATTAAATTGTTCTCATTGAAAACCTATCTATTTAGTTTAATACTGTGTCTCCTGAACAATTTGAAAAAAGCGAGTTAAGAGGTGTTACAACAATAAATATCAACCGGACGCGTCGATGGACATTGCAATATTATTTTTAGCACACGGGGACACGCGCACGCTCAAATTTCGTCATTTCGACCGAATTATAATATTATTTTAATATAGCCGTTATTGTCATTGTGGACACTTGTAGGTAAGTGTCTACGTTTACACGATTTAGCGAACACAGACGACAGATTATTATAGCAGGTGTGCAGGTCTGTGCGTAAAAACAATGCACTAAGTGTACAATGCAACGAGTTGAAACAATGTTATTATAAACCGATTTCGATTTTAATTAAATCCCCAAAATCGTTATAAAATACTATCATAGTAATAATATTATTTTACATTTATACTCGATATATATATTATATCATCATAGGTATGTGGACGAGCACCATCGTGATAGTTTTCAAACCCAGAAACTGTGCAGTGGTGTGTACTGTACTTTATCGTTTTATTAAATTATATATATAGTATACTATTACTGCTGTGGGTGAAGTGTGGCGGAAGGGGTGGCAGCTATTATAATATTATTATTATAGGTGGCCCCACACATAAACCGGATGATCCACGACCAAGCACGCTCGCACCCCGATTATTTTATACATTTAATATTCCCATTTTTAAGGGTGATATTTAAAAAAAAACTTAAGGGGATTCGAAAAGCACCTTTGGTAAGGATATATATAGTTCTCTATTGGCAATATTATGGCTAATTATTGTAATATTTTATAGCATAATGTGACTATATTATATAGACTAAATTGATTTATTTTTATTCTATCAAACCAATGATCGACCCGATCATGTGATTTCGATATTGAAAAAGAATTTGAACGTCCTGATTATAATATTTTCTCATTTGATCGTACTATCAACTATTTCGGTTTATTTCTCTGTAAAAGCGTAGTTTACTGTAAAATACCTCTTATTAATGCGTCCTATTTGCAAAATATTACGTTTTAATAATGGTATAAGTCTAAAATCTAAATAGGTAGGTTAGATTAGGTCATAGATAGATTAGGTTAATACCTACCTATTATAATTATAATAATAAATTGACATTTGTATAATTTTATATCCTTATAGTCAAAACTTACCGTTTTTCATAATATCATCATTCTTCAACCATTCGGCTTTTGTTATGTTATGATTTTTTACAAATATTAGCCTTGTAAAATGTAAATACTTTTAATTGAGAGGAGGGGGGTCACATTGTAAGTTTTTCGTAAAAAAAATTTACCCCGAATAAATTCACCAGGCTATATTTACCTACGTCTCTAAGTTTTCTGCAATTAGTGGGTACCTATACACTCGAAAAAATCATAATTTGTATGAATGTATAAATTTAAATGATAAATCGGGGATGAGCATATAATACAATATTATGCTTCGTGAATCGCCCTGTATGTTTTATTACATAAATATAGGTACTGCACCGTCGAGGTCGTCCTATTTCTATATTATTTAATTTACGTACCTTCATGTATACATATATATGAATATATGATAATATTATGGTTGTAGAAAATAATACGATTATAAATGTATTGTTATTTCTGTGCGATTCTATTGTACGCTTCCGAAGGGCATTGTCGGTGATAAAATTCATACGCGAACCACTGCACTGCAGACCACATAATATACGAATGGAGTGCGTTTTAATCTATTTGCACAACAATATTATAATGATAATAATTATTATTATTTATATTATCAAAACAAAATAATTATTTAATAACCGCTCTATATCGCTTGTTGATCGTTTTTAGACGATTGTATAATATAAGACTATGTATATGGGCCACGGATGCGGAATACAATAAGCAAAGGTGAGCTGCAAGTTAATGAAAATAATTAACCTCGGCAAGTTAAGTTAATTCAATTGAATTGCCTTCAGTTAAGTTGAAAGTTAACAAAAAAAAAATTGAACTAGATAAGTTTAAAGTTTAGATAGAATATAAAAATAACTTTTTTTTTTGTAACTAGAAAGTAATGACTAATGAGTTACTTTTCTATTCGAAAAGTTAAGTAATTTCATTACAAGTTTATTCGAGTTACGAGTAAAATAACTTCATTACTTTTTAAAAGTAACTTATCCAACAATGTATTTTGTTATACACAAACATTTACCAAGACGTTTGACACTGTGTAAGATATTAGATTATTATAAATTATAATATATAATATAATTTTAAAATAAATTACCAAAATCGAAAAAGAGTCGACGAATCAGTATTGTCTTGTTAGTTGTTGACTCCAAAAGAAAATTAATTTAACTGCACGGCAATGATAATTAACTATAAAAATTTAAGTTAGAACAATAACAATTTTAACTAAATAAGTTAATAAGTTAAAAACAAAAATAATTAACTAGTTAAGTCAAAAAGTTAAAAAAAAACTTTTTAACCTAACTTTGACTTTTTAACAAGTTGTCCACCTTTCCAATACGTATTAGTATATAAGTATATATTAGTATTATAAGTATTCACTGCAGACAGAGACTAGCTAAGTACCTATAATATTAATACGACTGGTGGTAATTATTTGGGTGAGTGCAGTAATACTATAATTTTGACCAACAATTAACAATCCGTTGTTTGTGTCGACTGCAGTTATTCTTTTGCAATATGCACTTTTATATGATATTATGATGCGAATCGCACATGTGATTTTATTTTTATTCGTATACTTATTTGTCCAAACAGTATTTTTGGTGAGGGACGAGGTGGCTGAGCGGCAGCCGGTCGCCGGTTCGATTCTCTGCCACTGGGCGGCATTTTTCTTCGGCAAGTCACGGTGTCTGGAGAACAAGTACCACCATCCCCCACCCGGGGCATGGCAGAAACCTACGGGTGCCCCACTAGAAATTCTGCCACAACATTAACACGCGTTCACAACTTACAGTACCCCCCCCCCCTTACAGTACCACAGGCTAATGACCAATCTTGTCGAAGCCTTAACCCAATAAAAAAAAAAAAAAGTATTTTTGTTGGAATAAACACATTCCTAAACAGAATATTATGACTAGGTTATTCCCCCGAACGGCCGAACAGACCATATTTTGGGTCGATTCGCCCAAACGGTCTATGCCCATAAATTCAAATATGAATAATAAATAATAATATAGTAACGTTTAGGAGCATAGAACTACCTATTAATATTAATATTATATTATATAGAATATAGATATATCATATATCTAGGTGACAGTGCTTGATTTCTATAATAGGTGGGTAGTGTTTTTTAGATTTTGAGTGGAACGATGAATGTATTGATTTTACAATGATGTGTGTTTTTTATTTTTTTTGAGTTTTTTTTTGTGTCTGTCATCACCTATTAGGACAGTAAAAGTGCTTGGATTTTCTTCAACAGTATCTTTTCTGATAGGAAAGTGAATCTAGTTGGTACTTTGGGGGGTCAGAAGAAAAAATTTTAGAGAAGTTTTCAAAAGCGCCTTGAAAAACAAAAGAACAATTAAGTAAAAACGGGAATTTGTACGCAAAATGTGTTTTCGAAAAAATCGATTTTGGTTTTTGGTACAACTCTTAAAAACAAATGACCTTAGGTTCATGAAAATATTTGGACTTATTTTAAGTTGTTTACGGACATTTTCAATTTCTATTTTTTTTAGTTTTTTTTTCTATAAATATCAATAAAATTGTATTTGTTTGGTAAAAAAGCGTGAAAATTGAATTACAAAGCTCTTGATATATCGTTTCAATAACAGTTGAAAAATATTAAAAAAATACATAGGCACAATTTTTTTTTATAACCATTTAAAGTTCAAATTTTGACAAAATTTATCACATTTAAAATTTAATAATAATTTTGTAGTTAAAAATGTATAAAATGTTCAACTTTTATAACTATATAAGGATTGAAAATTTAAAACAATATTCCACATAAATAGGTTATATAATATAAATTACTTCATTCACCTTAATATCATCAAATATACTTCGTAATATCATAGACTGACTGACCGTTTTCGCTCAGAATCGTTTTTCCTATACAATGATATTACCTACATCGTTGAATTCAAATCTAACACCATCCATTACAGGGATTCACTTGTAACCTACTGTACAGCAGAGTGACTTTTTTCCTTAGGTTATAAAGACCAAAATCAAAAAACGTGCTTATACCTATACCTCTACGAAATATTGGATTTGGAGTTTTCGTATGCCTACTTACTAATGTATTATATTTTATTGACCCTTAATTATGTATTATTATTATTGTTGGAAAAACAATTTAATTTCTATTTTTTAAACAGTCACATTTGTTTTATAAAATTATGATGTTGACATTTGAATATTAAACAATAAAGCGACTCGTTTTAAATTCTGTGGGAGTAATGAATGCATTTATTGATTTACAATGATGAAATGTGTGTCGATCATCACCTTTTGGAGCTGTAAATATGCTCAATATTTTCAACTTTGAAACGGTTTCTGGTAAAAAAAAATGGATCTATAGTTGATACTTTGGGACGTTAAAATTACCTAAAAGCACCGACCAAATCTATTTTGTAGTCCCTGTTTCAAAAACAAAATAGCAGTAAATTGGTAGGTACCTAAAGAGTTCATAAAATATTTATAATAGCATTTTGTGGACACGATATCGTTTTCAAAATATTTTTATGAGCTATTATAATAATTTACATTTCCAAAGGGTCGACTATTTTTTAGGTTGTTCCGGGCGAAATTAAAATAAAACTCGGTAAACCGTGAGAATGCTCTCGTCGAATATCGTACAAATGCAACTATTTCCAATTCTCAAAATATTATATAGGAAAAAGAAGCGGTTACGAATTCATATACGTTTTGTTGGGTCGAAAATAATCAATCTTCGAGCCCGTAGATGTGCACCACGACGATGCAGCGTGTGAATGATTTAATATAATATATTATCGAATATTATAATATGCAGTACACGAATTTTCCGAGTAAACACTGTGCAAACGTCAAACGCATGTGCAAAACCTATATAGCTGTACGTTATTATTATTGCAGGAAAATGGACGAGCACTGGACTGCGGTTACTGGTAATCGTAATTAACGAACACGACGGTTGCAGTAAATAAACGTTATAATTACGACCACTTGCAAACAAAATAATATATTAAAAATACAAACACCGCTTCGAGGGCAACAACAATAATAATAATAATAATATGAACTGCAGCCTGCAGACGACCACGATTTGGTACCTATCTGTATTTATTATTATTATTATTATTATGTATAAAGGTCGATTAACCGAACACGGTCACACAGCCATTTTTTTATTTTTAGATTCCTAGCAGAACGATGAACGTATTGATTTTGTTTTGCAATGATGTGTGTTTTTATTTGTGTGTCTACTGAACGCTCTGAAGGAGCACCTTTAAAACTTTTCTAGTAGAAAGCGAATAATGCTTTGAGCATCACGGAAGTTATTGCTGGTAGAAATTTGGACCTGGTCGGTACTTCTGCAGGGAGGTCAAAATTTAAAATTCTATAAACTAGACTTTTGTTTTTCAAAATATGATAAAACTCTCCTCTTTTATTGTAAATTATTTAGTGTTTAATTTTTTAAAAGTGATGATTGTACCTAAATCAAAATCCTAACAAGTAGTTTTTAGTTCTTAAAATGTTTGTACACTAACGATAAACATAATTTAAAATCGTTTTAAAAAAAATATAAAATAGGTACATGTAATATTGGATCTAGTGTATATTATATTACTATTGGACTATTTTTACAAATATTATATGATATTGATGGATTAGGTAATATTAATTAATACGGTTTTCAAATCACCATACAGCACTCATATTTTCTTCCAAACCTATTATCATACATGGAAATATTATTATCTATAGTAGGTACACAAAATTAAACAATTCAAAAACTACTTTGATTTTTGGATATTGATGCGTATAGATTTTCAAAAAAAAATGTATCGGCTAAATAATTTACGGTTGAAACAATGGGTATGATTTGAAAAATAGAAGTTTGTATTTCAACTCGTCATTTCTCAAGTAACTAGTACAAGAATTCATGAAATTCAGATTTTTAATTACTTCATTATTAAAGAAAAATAGGTGACCATCACACTGTATTTTTGGACGCACCGTAGCTCCGCATGAATAAAAATATTTTGTGAATCCGTAACTCCGCATGCACCGTATCTCCGCACGGTCGAAAACACGAACGCACCGTTACTCCGCATTCTAAAATATTTCAAACACCAAAAGTCCACATGTCATAAAACTGATAAAATATAAAATTGATAACATATTATTATAGGTAATAACTAATAAGTAATAACCAATATATTTATTTCCCCTAGTATCCAACGTTTACGGGACGAATTCAGTTCTCTGATCTCGGAGTGTTTGCTTAAAATATAATTGCTAATTGTTAATTGTTAATTTATTTATTAGCTTATATTGCAGTTTTCATTAAAAATGTATTAGCCACGCAAACGGACTCTTATATACGAATAAATTCTGCCAATAATAATGAAAGTAAGATAATTAGAACACAACAAAAAAATAATTTACAATTTATAAATAAAAAAATACAATTATATAACGACAACCAAATTGAAAGATATAATTTTGTAAAGAGTTTAACTTCAGTTAATGCAATACATTAGATATTTTATATTTTATTTTATTGTACCGATGACGGCAATATTTGTTGCAAATTGTCTTTATTATTATTATACTATGTTTAGATTAGGCTGTTTAAGCCGTTTCCAGTAATACCTTTTTATTATAAATTTTATATTTTTATATTTATTTTATTTTATTTTACCGATGACGACAATATTTGTTGCAAATTGTCTTTATTATTATTATTATTATTATTATTATTATACAATGTTTAGATTAGGCTGTTTAAGCCGTTTCCAGTATTACCTTTTTATTTAATTTTAATAACATAATATATTGTATTTAAATTAAATAAATTAATACAATAATAAATAATACCTATTATGTGTATATAATATATTTATACTGTGTGCGGAGTTAGGGTGTTAAAAAAAAATCTTGTATGCGGAGTTAAGGTGTCGAAAAAAAACCTTCTATGCGGAGTTAAGGTGATATATTATAAAATGGCGACGATCCGTGCGGAGTTACGGTGCACCGGTATTTTTATGCAGGTATACTCGTATTTGCAAATTTACAATAATAATAATAATAATAATAATCTAACGACGAAATGGGTCGATTATTTCGCTAAAACCGAATATTATCAGTATAACACGAACGCACAGTATGCCATGTGCGCATAATTAAACTTAGGTACCTACCTACACGTCCTATACATTATAATATAATATACTTCTCCGCCTGTGTTAATTCTCGAAATTATTACCATCATTTCTACATCCGATTTCTCGCGATAACAATAATAACATTATATGGGTATATACCTATAACAGTAATAAAAATAATAATAATATATAGTTGTACGACACGGTCGTGCAGGCTTTTCCGCCACGGCACGCTGTGGCGAGGAAAGTGATGGGACGACGGGGAAAAAAAAATAAAACAGCCGACCGGAATTAATAATTTTCCGGCTTCGGCGCCGCAGAGTCTCCGATTGTTGTTTATCGACGTAAACGGATTAACGCTGGTCGAGTTCTTATGGTATACTCCCGACACTCGTATCGCGGTGGAAACACTACCACGGTATAAAATTATTTATTATTATTATTATTACTATGAACGAGCACCGACGGCTTTAATATTATAATAATTCATAATGTGTATATATATTATATGCGAGTGCCTATATGTTATGTATATATATTTTATACCCGTATACATATATATTATATAGGTATGTTATTGTCAAACGACTAAATTTTACGGTTAACGCGACAATTTTTTTTCATAAGAATTTCCCGTTTTATCGTTTTCACTGAACACGATAAAAAAAAAAAAATAAACCATAGTCCGGTTGTTTACGAGAAAGAAAAAACGTACCCTGCATAATAATAATAATAATAAAAGGAGGAAACGTAAAAAAAAAAATGAAATCACCAAACACGGTAGGTATTTATTATATAGGTCATACGATGGTTTAGATTTTAGTCTATTGAAATTTTGATTTTTAATATTCTGATATAATATCAGATTATAATATGTTTGTATGAAAAAAAAAAAAAAATTTCCACAAACCGTTAAAATTAGTCGTTTATATCTATATGGTCGTATAGTAATAATGCATTACACAAGGCGGTTCTTTTAATTGCCTAAAGTAATTATCTTTTTGTAGATATATTTTTTATATAGTTTGAAGTCATTACAATACTTGCAAAACTACATTTTTGAAAATAAATACATTTTTTTTTATTACAACAATTGAATTTTATATTTAAAAATTATTAATTTTTTTATTTAATTCATTTTTTGTCCTTAATTATTTTAATATCAGCATACATTAACCATATTAATACCTAAGAAGAAAACTTTTCTAAGAATTTCGGTATAATATTATGAAAATCTAATTTCGAACATTTATTTACACTTATATAACTATTGTAATAATAATTATAAGTATATTCAGTTTAGATGAGATGAGGGCTATACCACAAAATGTCGGTTCACTCTTTAAAAGTTTGGAAGGTAATACACATATAGGTACTAATTATCTCATAAGTCAAAACTAATTAAATGTTAAAAATTCGGTCTTAATAGGTAGTATATAATATTATAATATACATAGCCTATACGAAAATTCTCAGAAAAATATTCTGCTTCGGAATATAAAATTAAAAAAACGTGCATGCAGTAATTTAAAAATTAAGAAACTTAATAAATATACTTACTTAACGTCTGAACTCGATTTTATAAATTATAATTTAGTACCCGAGTGCATTTTCTTTCAAAATGATTTGTTTTGCAACGACTTAAAATTATCAAAAACGAATATTTCCTAACGCGTTAATACTTTTTGGAAAAATGAGTGATTACCATTAAAAGAATCGACTCGCATAATATTATTAAATGTAAATAAGTATCCATTTTGAATTGTTCGCAAATAAATAAAACGATTTTTACGTTGTTAATAATTATTGTTTTTTTTTTTTTTTTACTGACGTTGCACAAATTCACAGCAATAATTATTTCCATATAACAAAACCCCGACAGACAGAATAAAACCAAAACTTTTCAAAGTTGTGCTCGCAAGTTGCAACTTATAATGATATGGATGTACAGCTGACAATATATATGCTGACATGACCACAATTCGTACCCTATTTTCAGATTAGTTTCAATGTTATAATATTATTTTTGGTGGGGATAAATTCCTTTATGCATATATAGAAGGTAAACATTCGACTGAAGCGGTAATACAAAATACAGCTATCCGATCACAACCATCGCCGGTTATAATAATTATTAACGAAACGATAAACGGTTGTTCAAATAATGTAGGTCACTATAGGTATATACCTAAAATATATTGATGAATATTTTTGATGGACTTTTGCATATACTTTCGTTTCGGGTTTTCACCACGTCAAGTGTGTTTTTCGTAATATCGAATTCGTAAACCAATTTTCTTTTCTTTTGCAAAAAATCATAATAATAATAATATGAAATTCCTCCAGAAATGTTGCCGTTGACTTTGAGTTTTATAATAGGCGCGTACTTACCAGCTATTATATCTACCTTACAAAGGCGCAATAATGATATTATAGGCTATATAGCCCATCTGCTTCGATACGTGATCATGAACTTCGACCATTGATGTCCACAGTTTTGATCTGTAACCAACATTTAGAAACCGTAAACAATAAATATAGGTAGGTAGGTATACATACCATTAATATAATATGTCACAACCGTAGTCCCGTTCAGAGATATTTTGGCAAAATCATGCGAGTATAGCGCCTTTTTTATTTAAATTTCATTTCAGGATATTAAATCTAGGTACAAATCATATCACAAATTATGGACACTTTTCCTTTGTAACAGTATAAATAAACAATAATATAATCTTTGTAGTTTGTAATGGTCCGGTCATCAATATATTATTACAGTAGGTATGTATTGTTATTTTTTTTTATCATTTATACATCCATAAATGCTTCGTTAAGACTTACATTTGTCGATGTCGGTGATTTTCGATTAAACGAATTTCTTTTGCATGCACGCACGGGCCAGCCCCTTTGATTATTTGGTCTTCGGGGGCCTGGGTGAATTTTGAGGCCTCTGGAAGGTCTCACAACTAATGAAATTTGCCAAATACGCAGTAAAACCGATCGCCCGACGAGTGAGACTATAAAAATACGGAAAATGTATAATTACGCAGTTCATGCACAACATAATATAGTTGGGGGACAGTCATCGTAGCGGTAGGTAAGTAATAAGAAAAAACATATTTTTCGTGACTAAAATATTATCGTCGAAAAAAATAAAAACGATAAAAATAGAGCACGTCATAGTATATGAGAAGCGACGACTGAAAAACACGGCACGTGAAATGACTATAGATGAGCTCGATAGACGATCGACATGAAAATAAAATGTTATATTTGAACGTAACGTAATATTGTTAAAAGTAAAATCAAAATGTATGCATAGGTATAATATATATGGTATCGTACGAGGTTCGTAAAAGTTTAAATTTCGTTTCTTTGAATAGCGAAACAGATTTTTCACTTACACGCGTGCTATATATTATAATGATATTTCCTTAAGAAAAAAACAAAATAGATGCAAATATTATGCGCTGCTGTAGACAGAAAATCCGTTTCCCGGTCATAACCATAATGGCGGGAGATTGGTGCGCATTACCGTGGTTTCCGATGATGATGTAGGTGGTATAAACCGCGATGGGTTTATCGGTTGTTTGAGCGGATTGGTTTTCACGACGACGTTTTCAAAAAACTTTACATTTTATCTATTTCTGTACGACGATTTTTCGGGGCGATGAAAATGATCGACGAGACGGCATAATATTACTCTTCACAGATCGGAAAATATCTCACCCCGCAGACTACCGTAAACTTTGCACGAGAGGTGGAATTATATTATATTTTCTAAAAGCTGAAAATACTTGTCCGAGATCAAGGGAAAAAGAGCTGGTGGTAGTGATGGCCAAAGTCATGGTAACCTGTTAATTATAAATATTAAAAAAAAAAAACCCATTATCTACGAGCGTAATTAATATAAGCAATTTATTACAAATTTATCCATAGCGTTCTTTCCACTGAACTACTGTGAAGTCTAAGAACGAAACACATTTTAATAATATTTTTTTTTATATATATTTAACTCAATCAAAGTTCTTTTTTCCTCTCTCGATCTCAACTTTTCTTTTTTTAATGCTCTTTCGTCCAATAACAAGTACCTAATCATAATGAAACACATTATCCTCAGTTTTACATTGCAGACAGGCCGAAAAATGTAATTGTGTGAGCTTTAACCGTTTTCTTTTCTTGCTTTCTGTAACTCTTATGTATATACCGATTTGTATTTTTTTTTTTGTAATAGTATAAAAATTTCGTTAGGATCTCATTAAAAAGAATATAAGAAAATTAATTAAAAGTATATCGAGACTTTCCGGTCGAAGACAATTCGGGCAGGTTTAGTTAATGTTTATGATATAATATGTGTTTAGTTAGTGTATAAGTCTACAACTTTACTGCGATCGCACATCCAATTAAATGTATTAAAATTAGTGTTTGAAGTATGAGAAATATTTCACAAAAACGTGAAACATTGAAATTTTTTTCAACACAAATAAAAACACAATTTATTTATTTTTTTAACACAATGTTCAGTGTTCTAAATTCTAATGTCAGAATTCAGTAAGTATACAATATACATGTATAATATTGTATACCTACTTGTATCATTTAAACATTAAAATATTTAAAAATTTTGAATACCAATTTAAATGTATATAATACCAAAAGGTTAGGTATACGTATACATACAGGTACCATATAGTGATGAAGGTATAATTTATGACAATTATATGTAAATATAAAACTTATTTACGTATAATTTATGACAATTATATGTAAATATAAAACTTATTTAAAAATAAAACAAAATATATTAAAATACTGAAATATTTCATTTTTTTAAATTTCATGAAATTTTCAAACACTAATTAAAATTCACACAATTTGAGAGGCAATCGACAATCAAGATTTAATAAATTTTTTTAGAAACTAATATAACGTAATGAATAAGACAATTTAATATAATACAATATACGCTCTACCATTGGTTATCTATGGTACTATATTATATTATAAGGTTTTAATCCGCAGAAGAGCTAAGAAAAACGGTTTTCGAACGCGAAGGTGATTTATCGCTACTTTGAAATTAATAATATTAAAAACACGCTGTATTCTACTCGGTTTCAGTACATGTAGCCTGAGGGACTCGGTAATAATAATAATAGTATTTATTTGAAACAATGACACCAAATCACAAATAAATTAGGCTTTTGTATTCTATTTTTAAATCGCACTCCAAATATTAGGTACCACGCAGCCACTTGTGATTAAATTTGATGTGTTCGAAATAAATCGTATTCATAAATAATAAGATTTTATTTTTTTTAAATATAATTTTCACTATCAACAGAAATAATTCAAAATTGACTTTCACTGTCGAATTGTTTGAAATTACAGATTATATTTGAATATATATGTCTAGTGATGAAAGTCGATATCGTATTCTGCTCGGTTTCTGTGTATTGTTTCCTTTGGACTTTATTTAGAACAATTTTATATTGCCCACGTATTTGATGGCGCCTACCCGCTGTATTATTCTCTTAGCCTCCGTAATAAAACAAAGGTACACAGACCGTATTTTTATGTCGCGATGTTTGACAAAACAATTTCGTCGATATACGACTCGATAGGTAGGTGGTACGTGCTAGGTACCTATCTCGGCAAAAATATATACACTCTTGTGATGGGTTTTTGTTTTTTTTTTTTTATATTATTTACCTCGTCGACAGACGGACAGTGAATAAATTAAAATTGAAAATAATTGAAACGGTCGCAACGTTTCGCAACTTTTAATCTCGACGGACGACGGTACAGTGTATACTTCGTATAATGCATATAATAATAATAATAATATTACTACCTATCCAGAAACATATTATTTTTGCCCCCTATGGCTAATACTTTATACCTACAAGGTACATTCGGGATACGTTATATATTGTTTTTTGTCTCTCCATATCGTCTAAATTATAACGCGGCTTAACGTCACGCTATTATAATATAAAATTATATATATATTCATTATGATTATAATAATATTAAATATATATCGTATATTTTTATTGCACTATATTATAGTGCCTAAGGTTTGTTTTTTTTATATACTTACATTTTATTGACGTTTATTTGATAATAAATGTTCGATTAGGAATTTTGTATCTTTACCTAATTACTACTAAATGTTTTTAATAATAATAAATAGAATATAATTCAATAAATAATTAATAAATAAAAATTGAATGATTTTCGAAATATGAAAAAACTAAAAAAACAACATTTTTGAGAAACTTGTCAGCCAACCTCCTCGTGGTGTTTCTTGGGGTATGCTAATAGGCTGAATATTTTACTAAATATTGAATAAAATATATAATAATGACCTGGGAATCAACTCGTACGTACCTCTTAATGACCCGGGAATCAACTAATACATGAGAAAGGTCTCGGGAATCAACTCACCTATTGCGACTAATACGAAAGTCATAATCATAAATAGGTACCTAAACGTTTGTTATTGGACATAATCGTTAGGTCTTGTATTAAGGTCTTGTCTCCGCTCAGAATCGTTTTTTGTGTACAATGATATTATATATCATTGAATTTAAATTTAATACCATCCGTTATACAATGACCCACTTGTAACCAATGTACAGCAGAGCAAAATCCACTTACCCACCTTTTTTTTTTTAATTTAAATTATGTCGAAAATACCTACTTATACGACTTTCCCATAATGACTATTAATTATAACTTGTCAGTGTTTGTATAGTAAAATTGAAACATATAAAGCCAAATCCAGTCAATATATTATTTACGAACACCATATATATAATAATGCGAACTGCGATTTCATAGTATACAAATAATGACAACTCATAGGTTTTGATGTAGAAAAACGGATGTGAGCGGCTGACATCCTCACAAGTATTGTTTCGAGTGATCAAGTCTGTCTGCAGGTCTTTCGTTGTTTCACACGATATATAATATACAAGTACAAATGCGGCGTGTAAAAATATACACCGAAGCTTTTCTCGTCCCATCACTCGACATTTGCGTCGACAAGACGATAATCTACACACTGTTGCAGAATATCGCCCGGCGGCGGCGGCGGATCCGGAGCCAGATTCGCAAAGGCGGGGGGCGGAGGCACAAAAGGCTTGCGAGCAAAACTTTTATTACAGTCTTCCGACGAGGATTTATCACTCGAAGGGATTTTCTCCTATAATACACCTCCAGCCGAGAGTTGACTTAACGTTTACAAGTCCTAATGCGGACCAATACAATACGCACATTGTTCCCTGCGAAATCCTCACACCATATCGTCGCCGGAGGACGACATTCTCGTGTGTAAAATGTAAATACCACGTCGACTTATACCGATCGCCGATCAACGGTCTAATATAAAATAGAACGTGAACCTATTCCTACGTTATTATTTATAGTTATACGGACACGGCTCACATTTTTCAATAGCTGAACCCGAAAAAAACCTTTACATTTTAAAAGGCTAAAAGGTTTGTGTTTTCATGTCCGCAAATACAGGGCGGTTCGCGTATAGGAACTGCAGTGTTGACAGAGGACAGTTATTAATTTCGTGATTGATTATTATCAAAATAATTAACTGTGGCCGCAATTAAGTTGATTCAATTAAATTCCCTTCAGTTAAAATTTAACAGAAAAAAAAATTAACTATAGATACGTTTAAAGATGGAAAATAAAAAAACTTAACCCAGTTCAAGAAACGTTTACAGAGTTACAATATTTTTAAGTCATCAACTGCCCTAGTATTTTGATTTACAAAAACATTTACCAAGACGTTTAGCAATGTTTACAAAATTAGATTATTATATACCTAGTGTGTAACTAGACAATAAATTACCATATAGTCGAAAAAGGGTCAACGAATCACAGTAGTCTAGCTGGTTCCGCATGCCATGAAAGAACATTAACTTAATTGAACGACAGTGATAATATTTATAAATTAACTATAAAAAGTTAAGTTACAACAATAACAATTTTAACCGATTAAGTTTTACTAGTTAAAAACAACAATAATTAACTAATCAAGTTAACAGTTAAAGAAAATTAACTTTTTAACAAGTTAATGCCCACCTTTGGAGCCAGTATATAAACGCAACTCTTTCGGCTGCTGAAGGACGCAAACAGGTGGGGGCTAAGACTTCACATTCAGGTGTGGTATCAACCGTATTGGACAATACGCGGTGAACCAACTATACGCCTCACCCTCATTTCTCTAGTTAATGACACTCTCTAAAATTAATTAGAATGGCACTGTTGACTTTGAGGTACGATGATATGCGCTTGTCAATTCTTAGTTCGTTCATATCTAGTTGAAATGACTCAAAGGTTACACGTCATACCTATTGGCACTATTCAGTTTGATAAAACTTCATTGACACATAGTACGCATATCCCGGCACTGATCCTATAAAAGGTAAGAACTTAAGAATGACTGAAATTATTATAAACTCAGGTCGGAAACACTTTTGTTATATTAAAACAAACATAAATAAATTACTTGGCAAATTCAGATTGCCTAGACCATCGACGTTTCACACGTACAACCGTCGTACCTTAGTCCTCGCCGAATCACTCAGCGACTGCCGTGCCTGCGGTGTTATATAGTAAAATATTATTGCTGCCTCAGCACACATTGCTTCAATGGCCTGACCTATGTCAATAATTTACAATTTAAAATATGTCCACCTATATTACATAAAATATGTTAAGGGGATTCGATCCGGTGATTTAATAAGGGGTCGTGTATAGGCAATTCGATGTATTATAGTCGTTTCGCAGTGTATTTGTGTGCGAAGTAAATGATCATTAGTGTGCGTAGATACGTTCGGAATCAGTGGTTCGCAGTTTCGCACCCGCATGCACATGTCACATAATAAAATATTTGTTCCAATGAGAAACTAATTTCAATCAATTGAGACCTAAAAGCCTGACAAAAATACGATAACTTAGAATGATCGGATTTTAGTTCTGTAAACATATTTGAATTCATCGTTCTTTTTTCTAGGTTATTGTGGGAGTCGATTTTTGAATAACTGTTTAACTTTTTAAAGAAAGACACAAACAATTTTCAAAAAATTGAGAAATCGATATATGATTTAACGTGAATTCTAAAAAAAATATCGAAAATTGATTCCCACAATAACCTAGGAAAATTGTCAATGAACTCGAATCTTTTTACAGAATTGAAATCTGATAATTCTAAGTAGGCGTATTTTTGTCAGGCTTTTAGGTCTAAATCATGAAATAAATACGCTGGATCGAATCCCCTTAAATAATAATATTTTGTCTGCAATATACGACACTGGCTTAGCAGATAAAAATATTAAATAATATATAATAATACCATTCGCAGCAACATTGGAAAAAGGTGAAATTCTAATGAGTACTCACAATAAGATGATGTACAGTGTATTGTGGAGTCCAGTCTGGCCAGCTGGTCCCAATCCTATAAAATGGTCATCATTGCACACGGATAATATAATATACAATAATATAATACAAGTGGCGTACAAGTGTGCACTTCAAATTACAGTAATTTAAATAGTAGGTACGTCAATTCGTGCATACAATACTAATATATACCTACTATAAAATTGGCGACTTGTGACAAAACAGAATACTAACAAGTGGTGATCCGAAATCGCGCAACATAAATTTACAATAATATTATAATGAAATTCGCGCTGTTCGGCGAATTTTTAAACGACTGATGATCATGTGGCAAAATAATAATTATTATTATTAATGTTCACAAATGGAAATGAACATATAATGTTTATTATTATGAGTGTTGTCCTTGTCACTTACTACGCATAATGTAGCACTGCAGTGTGGTCAGGATTGATCGGCTATAATACATCGTCAGGGAATCACATATATAGTTATGCTATATTGAGAGCATACCCTCAACCGGAACAGGCGGTTCATGTAGTCGGTACCTGTCGACCACCACCTGATTGATCTGGATTTTCGATGCTTATTCATAAAAACTAAGCATATTATATTATTTCAATCGTGCCGGAAACCGGAGGAGGTTAAATGAAAACATATTAAATTAAAAAAAGTTTATAATTGGACAGAATACGAAAATAGGTACCTATTATTATTATATACCTATGATTTGACTTTTTTAAACACCAAACAGTATGTTATTGTTTATAAACTATAAAACAATATAATATAAACCCAATAATTCAAATTGAAAAAGTAAAATTTCACAAGTTTTAGAGTTAAATATTGGACATTGAAAATAAAATATCGAAAATCGACTAATATACAAGCCTAGACAAACTTCTTCTCGTCAATTTGTACAATAGAAGCTATAATATTATTGGAAATACGAAACTAAGTTTCAGTGTTTCACGAAAATTCACATTTGCAATTAGAGTGTAAAATGTTGCGTTACCGACATGTGCGTGTACGCTCCACTATTTATTTTATACACGGTCACTCACACTAATAATCACTTACTACGCACACATTCACACGAACCGCATGCACACAATTAGAAAATTGCCTATATTTAACTCCTTAGAAACGGTCGGTATGCATAGGTACCCCTTAAGGGGTATGAATAGTATTGAAAAAATCTATAAAAATGTACTTTTGTATTTCCAATAATATGGTTTATTAAGTGGTTTGAGAGTAAAAACATCTATCATCAATATTGTAGAAGAGAAGTTAATCTGTGCCAGTATAGAAGTCAAATTTTAGTATTTGTAATTACTAAACTCAATAATTCAAATTCAAAAAGTAAAATATCATAAGTTTTAAAGTTAAATATTGGACATTGAAAATAAAATATCGAAAATCGACTCCTATACAAGCCTAGATAAACTCCTTCTCTTCAATTTGTATAAAGGTGTTCATACTTCATACTGTAATGTCACTCAGTAAGCTATATTATTGGAAATACGAAACCAAGTTTCAGTGGTTCACTAAAATTCACATTTGTAATTAGAGTGTAAAATGTTCCGTTAATGACATGTGCGTGCGGGTGTGCTCCACTATTTATTTTATACACGGTCACTCACACTAATAATCACTTACTACGCACACATTTACACGAACCGCATGCACACAATTAGAAAATTGCCTATATTGAACTCCTTAGAAACGGTCGGTATGCATAGGTACCCCTTAATGCGTTTGGTATTGTGTGTATGTCTGCTCAAGATAATCACTGATATGGATATATATAATACGTTCACCACTGAATAAAATGTACATTATAGTAAGTGTTGTCCTTGTCATCTACTACGCATAATGTTGCACTGCAGTGTGGTCAGGACTGATCGGCTATAATACATCGTCAGGGAATCACATATAGTTGCATACCCTCAACCCGAACAGGCGGTTCATGTAGTCGACCACCGACTGATTGATCTGGATTTTCGATGCTTATTCATAAAAATTAAGCATATTATATTATGTCAATCGTGCCGGAAACCGGAGGTAAAAAGAAAACATATTCAATTAAGAACGGTATTATAATCGGGCAGAATACGAAAATAGGTACCTATCTTTATTATTATAAATGATTCAACTTTTTTAAACACCAAACAGTATGTTATTGTTTATAAACTATAAAACAATATAATATAACGTTGATATACCTACGGTATTGTTTGTATGTCTGCTCAAGATAATCACTGATATGAATATATATATTATATATGATCACAACTGAACATAATGTACATTATTGTAGGCGTTGTCCTTGTCACCTACTACGCATAATGTTGCACTGCAGTATGGTCAAGATTGATTACCTATTAGTGGTGTCACTAATATCTGGATTCCAATACTATTCGGATAATCCCGATATTCGAATCCAAATAATAAACGGATAAAATCCGAATTATCCGAATACTCCGAATATTTTAAACTTGTTGATTAATTATTTGTTATTTAATTTATAGGTATTAGACTGTTTCATTTAAGACGGTAAAACTTAAAATTAAAAAATAATAGTTTGACTCATTGACTCAAAAATGTTAGTAAAGTTAGATATATGAACATTTAAATTATTCGAATTATTCGGTTATTAATTTTTGGATTCGGATATCCGGATAATCCGGATATCCAAAAATCCGGATTTTTGACATCACTATTGCCTATAATACATCGTCAGGGAATCACATATAGTTGCATACCCTCAACCCGAACAGGCGGTTCATGTAGTCGACCATCACCTGGTTGATCTGGATTTTCGATGCTTATTCATAAAAATTAAGCATATTATATTATTTCAATCGTGCCGGAAACCGGAGGTTAAATGAAAACATATTCAATTAAAAAAACACTTTTCTAAAAAAACAAAAAAATAATGAAAAATTAAAAAGTGTGTGGTATAATATGTCAAGTGTAAGAGCGCCACACACTTTTAAATTTTTCATTATTTTTTTGTTTTTTTAGAAAAGTGTTTTTTAAAAAAAATTTTTTAATTTTTAATTTTCTACTTTTTAGTTAAAAAATTTTTTTTACGGATTATTGTATTGTCATCCAAGACCAAGGTCTATACCAATTTTCAGAATTTTTCATCTTCAAAAAGTGCCTCAAATCGAGCGCGCAAGATTTGATCACAGACGGACGTGAAACCAAACTTAAGAAAAGTGTTAAAAAGGTTATAATTGGGCAGAATACCATGTCGAGAATAGGAGGTACCTATCTTGATTATTGTAATATGATTTAACTTTTTCCAATACTAAACAGTATGTTATTGTTTATAACATACCTATTATAAAACAATAAGTAATTTAGTAAAACTATTTAGTAGGGTAAAAGTTTTATCATAATCATATTTTGCATTGTTTATTATACTTACCTAAACTTAAGATAGTTAAAATTAAATAATATCGAAAAAATATTATACCTAATTTCACACAAGTTCCATTGTAATACGCGAATCGTGGATATTTTCCATTTGTGTTTTCGTTATGTTAATTTCCTGGAGCAATTGATGTAGGGGTGCCTACCTATTTATAATGTATATTTAATTTCTGATCAACTCACCGGCGCAAAATATGTTTAGGTACCTTTTTTAATTTCTGATAAATCCTCCGGCGAAAAACATGTAATTGTATATTATAATAGTTCGGATGGTCTAAAACAAAAAAAATCGGTGCAACTGAAACACACCGAAAATTACAACGTTCAAACACTAAACTATAATTTATGTAGTACTATACTGTACATACACTTTATTACTACGTACCTATATATAGGTTGTATATAGCTTATATATCTCCGTAAATAAATATAAATTTCAATTTTAGCAGGTAATCCAATTTTAATTTTGAAAGATAATTTAATTTCGATAGTGTTTTCTCTATACGCTCTGTAAGAATTAGATTTTCGAAATTTTTCATCGTTCATATAGCATTGTTCCAAATTAATTAATTCAGTTTCTCAAAATAACAGTGCACTTTTACAGGCCAACGAAACGAAAAATAACGTTTTCCTACAAAACATATAGAAAAAGGGCTAACGAATTCAAATCGTTTTTTCCAAATTAAAATTGTACCTACTACTATTATATATGTTTATTTTTTGCCAGCTTATATGTATGAAAAATCCAATCTCTCAGTACCTACCCCCTTAACCTTCACTTATAGATATGTGACCCGTTGGAAGAAACACATTTTGGCAAACCTAATGGTCTGCTGAAGCCAGTCGTATTTTAAAACTGAAATTTCCGAAATTAAATTTTTTCTCGACACTCTAAATCGAACTCGCGTACACGATACACCTGTATAATGACGATCGCTCATAACGAGATCGGTTGTGTTAGACGGTCCGCATCATAATAATATGATGTCTGGATAACTATACTCGACCATCGTACAAATAATGCGTAATAATACTGTTACGATAATAATAATAGGTATATGTATAGGAAGGTACCAACCTGAATGGGTACCAATGAAGAAGTGGTAACCGGAAAATAGTTGAACACGTGTAGTGTAATATGGTGAAAGTCGAGTCAAAAGGCGACCACTGTATAGGTTGTAGTACATATAGTTGTGATGAATCTTCAGCTCGTTACCGCGACCACTGATGCTGCTACGGATACCGCGTATACCTATATATATACCGTTGTCAAATTACTTTAACCTTGTCGCGATCTTCGTTCTTCGTTTTTTTCTTTTTTCTTGCGACCCGATGTAATGACGTGTGTAGTACCTACCGTTCTGTATAACGACGACGGACTTCGAGAAGGAAAAAATAAAACCACTCGTTCACAATCGCGAAAAAAATTTATTTCAGCAAAAAAAAATATCATAATAATATATAGTATATAGAGGCAGACGATTGGTACAATGACATATAATATAATAATATATATATACCACCTACGTACATACAAATATAATATATATACTTATTATAATATATATTGTTCGTAATATATATATATATAGCTGACACTTAAACGTAACACATGTTTATATTATGTAAATATAGTTAATTATTAAAATATAATGTTTATTATTATAATTATTGTTATATAATATTAGGGGTTGAATATAATATATTATGTTATTTACAATGCGCGTTTCTCGTACTTGGAACACAAAACGTTGTCCGCGCTTCAAAAAAATAATGTGAGAGGCTATTACTGTAATATAGTATTATAATATCGACAAAATATAGTACGTCTGCGGAGGGTAAAGAATATATTATTATGAAATCAAATCGCAGCTGTAGCCCACTAACCCACGAGTGATACGTACCCGGACCGTGGCGATTTATGTAAGACAATATTATAATTATGTAGAAACCGTTCGTAGCGTTGGGCAGCGATTACTCTCCTGCGCACGGAACGTTTCGAAAACGGCGCTGAAACGATAAGAAAACATTATGACGCCGACGAGTGAAAAATAATATTTTAAATCGTCTAAAATCGCACGTCAAAAGACGCGGGGCCGAACGGGGGAGGTGACGACGACGACGTGGAAGGGTTTATCGCAGAATATAATATTATCTTAGGCGAAAACTATCACTGTACAACTACACACAATGATATCGAGTTGCGTGAACAAACACGCGAGGTTGAAAACAGTTAACCCGGTCGCGGTAAGGGTCGTTTTTGAAATGTATTCGAAGTCGACGAGCTATATTGACGTGCGTCGGCGGTTTAGTGGGGCGGTAAGGATAACGCAGAGGAAACGTGAAAAAAAAACATTAAATTACCGAACTTTTAAATCGTCTACGATAATTAGTGAAGTATAAACATACGTGACACACATTATTATAATATTGTGTCTTAACGATTTTAGCAGATTATGTTATTATATATGTATTATCACTCGAGACACGATGATTTAGAAAAAAAATTTCAACCATGGCGGCCGTGGCGATCGAAAGCAAACAGAAATTTATAGTAAAAATCTTAAAAAAACAATAGACAATACAATATTCTCACAATAAATTTAAATATAATAATATACAATAATTTACATTACGATTTATGATTGATTTATAATAATTATAATATAATATAATATTGTTTACAAACACTGCACACATTTTCCACGTGGTGATTTGTAATTTCCGTATTTTAATAATAATCATAATAAAAAATATAAAATAAATGGCCGGTGAACGCGCGCATTAAAAAAATAATAAAAATCGCATCGACAATCATCATCACAATATTATACCCAGGTATAATAATAGGTCGACTTGCGCATAATAACGCGTTCGTACATAATATAATACCTAATAATAAGTGTTGTACGCGGCTCGATTGTTCGAATCTCTGGGGAGGTCGACATTTTGCGCGATTACAAACACAGGGCGGCGAAGGAAAGTAATTTTTGCCTTTCAAAAAAATAAAATTTATGAATATACATGGACCACGGTATTTACTTCAAAAGTGATATAAATATATGTTGTATTAGTTATTATAAATGGTGATAGTTTAATAGAGAGAGAGAGAGGGAGAGAGATGTTTATAATATATAAGTTGATACCGCGGTGCGCACCGCCAATCGCAACTCAAAACCGATTCACACAAATTTCACAAAAAATATATAATATCGTCGTACATAATAATATAATATATGATTATAATAATTATTATACGACCGACAGTAATATAATATCCACACGATTTAAAAAAAAAATAATGAGTAAAAAAATTATGTACGTAGGAACAAATTTAAGGAATAGTAATAATAATAATAAAAAAAAAAAATATCATCAAATCCGTTACACAATCATACGAAAATAGTTTTAAGACATAATATTTAAATCCTTACACGACACATACATATTTTATTAAGTACAAAGCAGCATCAAACAACCGAAACAATCGCGTCCGTATATAAAAGCAAAAATCAAAAGACGCGTAATAATAATGGTATTTTGATCCTAAACCGAGATTCGACCGAGAAAACAAACGAATTCAAATAAAGTGTACAATCAATACATTATTATGCATCATCTCGGCTACACACACAAAAAGTTGTACACGTACAGAGGTGATAATATTATTATTATTATGACGTAGGTAATACCCGATATTAGGTGGCTTAAAATCTGTTCGAAACCGTTTAAAATCGCGCCTAACTGCGAATGAATTTTTATTAATTAAAATTTTTTTTTTTTTGGGGGGGGGGCTACCGAAAAGGGGCAGGAATCTTCTTGAATCGAGCGAAAAAAAAACTAAAAGCGTTTATTGTGTAAATAAAATCATTGTAGCTGTTCTCGACCCGAGTCGCGTCGAGCGAGATAATAATTGATCGATGAAAATTCGTTCGAAATATCGTTATGATGTACAAAATGAAATAATAAAAATTAATAATCCTTAACGCTAAACACTTAAAAATATAACATTGAAAAAACTATCTACAAAACGAGGCGCATGGAGGGAGGGACACGAATGCGTTACACTGGGCGGGGGTAGTACTATAGCGGTATAATATTTTTATAATATTATATTGTATGACGTTATCAGTATAGTGGGTAATATTATAATGTTTTACAGTAACGAGCAGACATTGTATAGCAATAATAGTAAAAGTATAATGTTTATAATATATTATAATAATGATAGTAAAAATATTATGTAGTAGCGGTATAATATAGGTAGTACTTATATATAGTATAATGTTGCTATATGTTGCTAGGTAGTATAAAACGCTACGGTAATAATAATAATAATTACATAAAATAAATGCCAGAACGGCGCGAAACTCAGTCGGTCAAACTCGGAATTGTTTCGAAAATTTATCATACACCCCAATCATCGTCATAATATCGTAATATTATTATAGCGTTTATCAAATTTTAATGTCCTATTTATGAATTTTGTTTTTTTTTTAAAATATATTTTTCAGTCGTGAAGAAATCGTCGCTCCGCGTACACCGCCGCCGTCGTAATTTGCGTATTTTACGCGGAATCATACGTCGTCGTGTAGTATCGTGTTGCAATCGTGTCGTCGTCGTCGGTCGGGTTCGGGTGCTGTCGTCTTTAGACGGCCGAATCCTTGCCGACGAAACGGGTCTGCGACACGGACCTTTTGACGTCGTACTCCACTTCAGTGTCCTTTTTCAGCCTGCGAATGCGGACAAAAGCCGAAAGGTTTAGTTCTGTTGTCGTTAGGTATTATCCGTATTATTAATAATTGGAGGCTAGGTACGAGCTGTTTGGGTCGTACGCAGAGCCGGATCAAAGACCAGGGTGTACCCACCATAATATCGGAGGCCCCTTAAAACAGAGTTGCTATTTGTATAAGTCATTTTAAGGGGTTAATTATATGCTTCGTTGAAGTATTTGATAACAGTGGAGATGGATTTTAAAAAGAAAACATATTTTCGAATACTAACTATAGGTTCAAATATGAACAAATTCTGCAGCGATAAAAGTTTGATGACTGCAGAAGTCCAATTTTGTAATTGTGGGTGACTCGCCGGATTTATAATCGTTTTGCGTAATATGCGTGGAACGGGAAACCTCCCCTATTCGTCATCCCCGACTAATTTATTTGAGTTTTCTAATTAAATTATAATCTGCGAAAACGAAAACTGCAATGATATAACAATTTATAACGACGGCACGCGAACTCAATTTCGTCGTGAAAAAAACGTCCGTGGGAGATCTGGGGCCTAACCCCGCGGGGGTGCAATGAAGTACGACCCCCCCCCGTATGGAGTGTGAATGTGTATCTGGATGGGGGGGGGGGGGATGAGCACGGGACGGGTTGTGACACCGAGGTAATGCAAACTTCCGCCGTCTGGACACCCGCGGCGAGGGGGTTGGGATTTTCGATTTTATTTTTGAACGCCTTTTTTCGTATTAGGCATATATATACTTACATTTCGGTGGGTTCGATGCGCAGATTGTTGCTCTGGTAAGTGTTGCCGTTGGTCAACAGTTCTTTGCCCTCGCTGAAAAACAACAAGTACATATTATATTATAAAATATATTTTATAAACAAAAAAAATCGTCGTTTACATCACGTCGTACAAGACTGCTGCGGAGTATCGTATCATTATAAGAAATATAATATACACATACGATGCGTGTGCAAGCACTATATATATATATGTTGTACATAATAACAATATATTATCATAAAGGTATATTCACCACTATATATATATATATATAGGCGGAGGCGGCGGCGCGAACGTTTTTTTCCCTGTTTTAGACGCGCCTTTACACGAGTTACACATAATAATTAATGTTTACAACGGACCGCATGTACTTACCCAAGTTGTGTAACACAACGACCCAAATTATATTATGTTCATAAGCGTCATCATATCTATCAAAATGCGCGGTAATTATGTTGTTTTAATCGACAATTGTGTGTATACTGTGCATTTATATATACAGAGCGTTTATTTTAACGTCACTCGTTATTCCGCACCTGCAGTCGAAAATGTTTTTATACGTCATAATTTTTTTAGTGCTGGGTACACATTAGGTTTTTAGGCGGGTAGGTGTACACTTCTAAACATTAAACGCGTTTTTCCCCACTAATTTTCATATATTTTTTATGGGTTTAACATTTTATTTAACAACTGCCCCTTCGCATTCGGCTGGTTCGTGAGATATGAAATCAGAAAATTTGACCGTCGTTAAAAAATTTAAAATTATAAAAAAAATCACTGTGATCAAAAAAATCAAGTTTGATTTTTTCATCAAAAATACGTATAATACACGGTTTACCATTTTATAGCGCTTAGCTTTTCTGTGATATAATACAGCGGAAATGTGTGGAAATAACCTATTTCTGAATATTGTATAAAATTACAATATATTCCATGGTAAAAATTATCAATCGTAATATTTTAAATTTTATTTATACAGGGTTACACCGTATTTTCCCATACAAGGCAACCGGAAAACAGGAAAAACACGGTTACCTTGCACCCTATATGCTTAGGGTAACTTTTTCACGGACCACGAGGGTAAAAATTCACTACGTATACATACGAAGGATATCCCGCCGAGCGCCCAAGTTCGCGTCGCCACTGACCTAAATGGTGATATACCGTGGTACAACAAACATATATATATAAACTCATAATAATATATAATATATATATTATTTATTTATCGCACACGTATATAATATTATATTCTATACCGTATATGAAATGTAAATACATAGTGGAAGTATAGGAAGTATAGGTACGCGTCGGCATGTGTTTGGAAAAAAAATTAAAAAAAAACACCAAACATTTTTACATAATACCTATCGCAAAAGCAGGAAAAAAATCAATTTAAAGCGAGTCAGTCTGCAGAAGACAGGTAATTGGCTTAAATGTATATTATCATACGCAGATATAATACTAAAACAGCTTAAAAGCTTATATTATATTATGTATATTTTATCATATACACAGCAGTGTTGTTATAATATTAAATGTTATAAAGGCGCGTGTGTATATTATAACAATAATAATAATAATAACAATGATATTATTATATACGTTGGTCGAAGTGTACGACGGACGAGCGACCTTTGAAGAGCGTCCGTCGCTGCAGTGTAGGTGGGCACAGCTCTACAATATAATATAAGTAGGGTGTTAAACCAAAGCCGTTCGCATCACGTCAAGTTCATAAAATTATTCAAATTTATATCGTCATTATATTATAATATAATATAATAATTATATTATTGTTATTATGCGTCATAACGTGTTAGCTGCAGCAGGCGTATATATTATTATAATATCATACAGACGATAAGTGTTATAGCAATATTATTACATAGCGGCGAGATCTACGCGAGGTGCATACAATTATTATTATTATGAATTATGGCGACGTCACCGATACAACAATACATAATATTACATATATAGGTGTTACACTATTATATATATCATCGTTATCGTATCACGTCGCTTCAAATTAGGTGCTTACTGCTTACCAATCTCGAAACACGCAGCAAATATTTTCATTGCGATCGCGCAAATACGTATGTAGATGCACGACGAATGAAAATAGAATTAAAAAAAAAACTAAAACGGAATAGAAGAATATTCGTAGGTACAATAATAATATAATATTATTATAATAAATAAATAATTAAAAAAAAAAATACAAAGGCGCACACGCAAAACAAACGGGAGGAAGAACAGAGAGAAAGAGACAGAAAGAGATAGACAGAGAGGAAGAAAAGGAGAAGGCATAATAATGTATAATATTAGGCTGCAGCAAAGTTCCTAAAGTTGCGGACAAATTTGCTAGGTCGTTTCTTACCATTATTTTTGACACAACTGTGGTGCAGGGGGGGCGCGGAGGGTTTCGATTTGGACATACTAATGAAATCGACGCAAATTCGATAAGATGTAAATTATTTTATCGTCTGTATTTGATATCGAACGTTTTCCGAATGGTGAAATTACTAAATATGAATTTATTCAGGTCGAATCTGCTCGAAAACGATCGTCACGACCATTTTAAGTTAACGTATTGTATTTTTCTGTTTACTTACACTTTGGGTTCAAGACTGATTTGTTCCGAGACAATTATATTTTGAATAACCTCCGTGTACTAAATTGATATTCGGCGAGGGTGTACCTACCTACTAGGTATCAATTTAGTACGGATTTACTCTTGGACGCGGGGTAGCTTATCCTAAGTCCCGAAAAAGGTGAAGGGAAATATTTGTGTTCGCGACTTGCACGGTTTTCATTAATTTGTCCGCAACTAGGAAACAACTCGAGTACCTCTAATATTAGACAGTACTATACATTACATCGCAGCAATATCATATAGGTATAAGTATACAGAGAGTGTACATATATAGAATTGAACGCATTTAGTAAATAAGATTTTGATATTATACGGTAAATACAAGCGACCAAACCAAATCAATTAAATAATAACAAAAAAAAATATATTAATTAATTAAACAGACAACACGTTTCTTACAACACAAAGTTCATATCTGGCAAGGGGACTTTCTCTACGTCGGAAGTGTAAGAAGAACCGTTTCCGTTACTGGACGATTCGCCCGTGCTGTTGTTGCAATACGGCAACGGAAAACGCCAACCATACAAACTGAAAACGGCCCTCGGTATTTGAATAAATAATAACAATAATAACAATAACAATAACAGGTAATATTATAAAAACACGGGTAATAAAAACTCAATGAGAAAATATGAGTTAACAACATTTAAGTCTATATAGATATTATATACCTATTATCGTATAATATTATAAAACACCTAATAAAACAACAAAAATAATGATAATATATGGTTAAGGAGTATAATATTATATTGTATATTAATATTACTTAATATACAAACAGTAAGAATATAATAATAATGTCGTGTACGTATAGCATTTGAAATGTTCATGATTTAAATACATTTTTTTTTTTTTCATTAATTTTCATCAAAAACTAAAAATTATTAATTTCGTAACTGATATTATCGTGTTGATCTTATTTTCCCACTTTATTTACCTGATACATATTTTCAAATTCTTACAATGTTATTTAGTAAATTATTTGATAAATTATTCATTAATATATACTATGTATAGGGCAGGTACTTATTATAGCCTATATGAGATAAATTTGTTTGAAATAGGTACCTAATACCAATTATAAGAAGTAATCACAGTGATACTAGTGAATGGCGAAATATAACCAAAAGACATACAAAAATGTAATATCTTATTGAATTACTCATATCGATTAAGATACCAGCTAATACCTATATATTATGTTTATTCCCAAAATCTCAAACTATGTATCCTAAAAAAATATAAATATTTCACGATTTTAAACACTGTTCATTATAATATTAGAACCATTCATAGTTTTTTTTCGCTTTTTTCGAGGGGAAAAAATAACAACACACATACCATTAATTGTTAATGTACCTATATATTTATACGCGGGGACTCACGACTTAACGGTCAAAGGGTTATATTATGGATTAAAAAGGGTGTATTTAGGTAAAATAATATGATTTATTTAATTTACATATATGTTGTGTATATGCTCTTATTTAATAATATAGTTTAAAAATAAAATGCGAGCACACGCGACCCACATACAGATCATACAGACACACATAAACACAGACAGACAGACGGACTTAATCTCATACAAAGGCGTGCGTGGACTACGAATACCAATGTAACACAAACAATTCTCCCTTAACTCTAAGTGAAATTATACAATTACAATTTAAAATCATTAAAATATATTAAAAATTGTATAGATTTGAGCTCTGGTCGCACTCTTTCACCGGTGTGAGGGTTTTTGGATTCGTTTATAACACAATATATTCAATAATGTATGATACTGTTTCAGAAGTAGGTTTTTGAAATGTAGGTATTATTCATTCCCCATAAGTTTTTCAACAAAACAAGACCCTTCAAACCTTTTTTTGGGACTAAAGAGTGTATAATGCACTTGTACATTTAACACTCATTATGATATCAATATTCAATACTACGTATTACAAATAATATTTAACATCAATTTTTATGTTATCTCTAATATACATAATGCTACACAATAATATAATATTATACACGAACGACCGTCACCTTTTGTACCTATAACTACTATGCTACAGAAGCCTGCTTTCGCATTAATATCTCATTATAATAATACACAGTGTCACTTTAAGGGTCGTAATACACAGTGAAACTTCCATATTACGAAGTCTCGTAGGCAACAAAATAAAATCCGTATCATGAAGAAATTTGTTAAATATAATTAAATAAATTTGGTTCTAATTTCGTTTGGTTCTTAAAAATATATCATTAAACAGAAGATATTATTGCTAATGGAAGTTTCACTATATATTATAATACAACAAAAACAATATTTATATTGGTAAAAAAGACGATTATTCTATTAAATGTTAACTGGAAAATCAGGGTACAATTTAAACTTAAAATTTGGGGCACTGCAGAAGTCCTCCATTTCTTCAGTTAGTCTTGCAGTGATCATGGACTAGAGAAATCACTACTCTGTTTATAGTATTAATTTATTAATATATTAAACAAAAACTTGTCAACCATTATAAATAGAATACATTATATGCAGCATATAGTTGATAATGATACGAATAGGTCATGGCTGTACAAAACCTACATGATTACGTGGTCTTTTTTGTATTAAAGAGTAAGACGATTATAATATTATTATCTATACCAGGCGTGCCCAACCTTTTTTAACTTGCGGGCCACATTCGAAATTTATATTTATACTGCGGGCCGTATATGCTTCATAGGTTTTTTTTTGTTCATTTCGATAAAATATAGACTAGTCATAGGTATATCTATTGTACATTTTATCGGATATAATATTATCTTTGTTCACTTATCGAATTTATGACTCAAATCGTATGTGTTTAAAGTTCTCAATATTTCCACGCTATAGTTGTTAGTTTGTTTTCGTCATTAGAAATTGTACGTTCACATTAAGATGTCTCAAAATAAAAAGCGCAAAATTGATACCGAATGCCGTGTTTTTAATGATAATTGGAGTCTGAGTTATTTTTTTATCGAGTATCGAAATAAAGCTATGTGTTTGATATGCTACGAAACCGTGGATGTTTTGTATCATAACCAGGTTAGGTGGTTAAGTCGAGGAAAAGTATTAAAACGTTTTTTTGACCTTCGGCAGGAAATTCAAATATTTATGGTAGAAAAAAACAAACCAGTAGAAGAATTTGAAAACGAACAATGGATGTACGATCTGATATTTAACTGATATTTCTGCTCATTTAAATGAATTAAATCTTAAACTTCAAAAACAATCAAAAACTATTTTCGAGCTTATAAGTGATGTAAAATCGTTTGAAATAAAATTACAACCTTTTAAAAACCAAATATTAAAGCAAAATTTTTTACATTTTAAAACGTGTCAAGAAATTAAACAAAATTCTTTAATTGACGTTCCGACAAATCATTTTGTGAGTATGTTGGAACAATTATCAAAAGAATTTGAAAACCGTTTCCAAGATTTCAAATCACATATGACTTCATTTCGGCTGATTGAAAATCCATTTCTGTCTGATGAAAATAATGTTCATGAAACTGTTCAACTTGAACTTATTGATTTAAAAACAAATAATCATTTGAAAGATTTATATAAAGATATCACAGATAAAAATACAGATTTAATACATTTTTATAAGACTCTTACTGATGATTTTCCAAAAATAAAAGAATTATCAATGCGTATATTTACATTATTTGGTTCTACAGTTCTACTTATATTTGCGAACAAACGTTTTCACGCATGAATTACGTAAAATGTTCAGAAAGATCTCGTTTGACTGATGAACACTTACACTCCTTATTAAGAATTGGCGAGAATTTCCTTAATAAGAATTTAAATTATTTAATTATTTATTTATTTGTATTTAGCATGTTTTACATTTACACCAATTTATTTCTATTAATATTCTAAAATCCAATGAATTTTTTTTTATATAAAAATTAAAAATTGTAAAATAGGTATTTTATATTCTTAAAAACTTAATAAAATACATTTTTTTACACCTATATAAATTTCTAATTTTTATAAAATGGTCACGGGCCGGTTGGAACACCTTCACGGGCCGGATTCGGCCCGCGGGCCGCGGGTTGGGCACGCCTGATCTATACGCTCATGGAGGGTTTCTCTTGCTAGCATGTAAGGCATAAAATATTTTTTATTGATCAACAATAGAATTATTTTATCGTCTATGAAAAAGGTGCTGAGCAAAAACCCAAGCCCACGAAAATGTTGACTATGCACGCCCAATATCTGACATTTTAATGTATATAAGACATTTTTAAAAACAAAATTAATTCAGTTCATCGAAAAAAAAAACCGTGTGTTCTGAAAATTCTGCAAACGACGTTTCTTGAATTAAATTTCCCGAGATATTGCAAAACTGTTTCACGATGAAACAATCAACACGTGTGTATGCGTACTTGGTTAACGACGACAGAAAACATATCGACATATTATGAACACAGCGGTCGGTCGCTTGAAAGGGCGAACAACAAAGTATTATTATGATTTTTTTATATTTTTATTTAGATAATCCTCGGCACATTGTATTGTTGTTCAAAACCTTCGTTACCAGCTACACCCGCCTGTTATGAAGTAGGTATTGCGACGATTTGGACGTGCAAAGTATAATACTTAACGTCCTTATGTATTATAATGTCACCGTACACAATTTGATTTTTAGGTCTTTATAATGGCAGTCAGCTATTTCTTTTTTTATGTTGCCGCACTATTGATTTGCAAATAAACGCCAAAGACCGAAACTCACTCGCAACGACGATTACCCGCGGATTTGATTGTGCACGTTTACAAGCTAATACTTTTTACACAAAAACTTTAGTGGTGCAAATAGTAAATACGGTGGCGGGGAGGTAAGCCCTCTTAAAAAATATTCGACTTACAGCGAATATGGGAAGAGATTATTTCAAAACCCCGTAGAGAGGTTATATATTATTCATATATAAATACACCCCCTGAGGATTAATTTCATTTGTGCCACTGTCGATTTTCGGATTTTTTGAAAAAAAAAAATGGTTTTTAAAATTTAATTTGAACTATATTTATAAATAATTCGTATAGATTTTTTTTTAACTTCGATAGCCGTGATTCTAATATTATATTCACCTGTGCAGAGTATTATCTTCGACATACCAATATCGAAAATCGAACTACAACGGCCACGATTTCTTTAAAAAGCGTTTAAAGTTTAGATGAGAGGAATACAATATATTATATTATTGTGACTTTCCAGACGAGGCTGCACCTCTCAAACGGGTATGTATAGAACTCGTCGAATCTTCTCTATATCTACACTCCTTACACTTTTGAATGAAAAACCGCTTTACATCAATGTATTTGATATATAAACTACACGCACTTACATCGAACTTTCAATAAAAATATCTGTCCACAAAATATATATAGGTATGTATAGTAAGTTCCGAAATCAAAAAAATAATACAGCAGTTTCTTAGGTAAAAAAACAATAATTGTTAAACACGTTTTACACAACGATATAGTATATAAAAAGTATAAATTATATACTCCAAATACGATATGAGAAATAAAACATTTCGAAAAATCGACACAGACACCTCGACGACAGCTGCATGGTATATTTCGTTTCAATATAATATAATAATATAATGACGTATAAAACTAAATATTGTGAGTATTTAAGTAAAACACACACACACACACATATATATATATATATACACAAAACATAAACATATATAAGCACACGCCACACGAATATGAGGCGGGGTGACGCGGGGGTGGAAAATACAAAAATGATGATGGTTTTTTTCAGTGAAAAGGGTCAGGTTTGACGTGTGTGAATCGTGTGAATAACGACGCGGACGTTGTATATTATATTATATTATGTGTATGATGAATGCGAAATGATGATGACACACACACACACACACACACTAACCACAGACAGCAAAATAATCTTAACGCGCACTTGCCGGTATATTATTATATTATTATATGTATATGACACGCGAGTATAAGTTGTGCCTTAATATTATTTTTCACGCCGTTATGATAATAATAGAAAACAATATTTATGTAATATAAATTATATAATATATACAGTATGCACACACACACACACGTACGAACATATTATAATAATATATACTCGTATCGTATCAAAGTATCAAACGCGTTTATACTCTTCATCTTGTTGGCGTGGGGAGATGGCGTTGAATAATGGGGAAAAGGGCTGTACACTTTCGGGGCTGCCACGTACCTATCCTATTCAGGTGAACATCGCACGAGCACCGAGACATAATAATATTATAAAGGTATATGATAAGATTATAATGTCCTCGCATACAGGTGGCTCTCGTACGGTGTAATATAATGTATAAATGATGAATAATAATAAAACGTCGTATAGCGGGCAAGCGGGGCGAGCTGCTGCAGGTGTGACGCTTTCGACGTTATTATATTATAACATGAAAAAAAAAATAAATATAAAACGGCGTTGCATTATATAATTGTCACCTTCGCCGAGGCGTATTAAATTTAACGTTTAAAATTAAAATTATTAAGAGTTGAGGGGAAAAATAGCGAGAGAAAAAACTTTTTCCCGTACGATTATTATTCCGCGTCTCTGGTCGCGTTTGCACTGTATTATTATTATATATAGGTAACATACCTAACACGACTTAAAACGAAACAAATGGAAAACTTTTACTCTCGTCATCATCCATATTATATACCCACACTTTAGGGATTAATTTAATAACGTATGAAAGTTATGCGCACAAAATAAATATATCGTCCGCAATGCAGCCCCAACCCCTAAAATTTTAAACTGCACTGCGCGTTGTACACATTGTATAAATGTTAACATTTGGATAATGTCGATATTAGCCAATACACTACAATAATACATTTAAACTCCACTCGTTGAAAGGGATCAGGGGTTGTTGGAAAAATAAATTATCGGGTTCGGATTCATCGACATGCTTAAAATCGGACTGTCTCTGAGGCCCCAAAGTAACATCATCTAACGCCCACTAAATGGGCCCCGTCAAAACATTTCGCACCGATATTCAACGACCCTGTCTATGGCACGTACCAAAAATTTAGAATGAAATTTACTTAAAATCTTGTATAGTTACAAAACGATAAAGCGATATTTGAAAAATCATAAATATCCAATCGGATTATTGAGGGAATGTATGTACACGCCGTATGCGACAATATAGTTTCTCTCTTTGGATTGCCCCATATGCCAACGCCTCAGTACACTGCTAACCATATTATATTTCCAAAACGAGTGGACTTTACGAGTGCAGTATTGAAATATTTATGTAGTTCGATAATGATGCGATTTATATAGTTTTGACTGCAAACTATTGCAGTAGGCAACGTGTCTACGAGAGTACTATGAGAAAAATATATAGGACATAAACTAGTTTAAAAGTTCGATATAGTTATATATCATTATCGGGTTCGCGCATAAATAATTTTTCATATAAGTACGCGTCTGCACCTCACCAACCCTATTTGTTAATATATAGGTAATATAATCTAGGCAATAGGTATACATGATAAAATTATAGACGGGTCCCTGGACATTTCGTCCCCTAATATGTAGGCCACATATTATGCAAAATATATTGTCGATCGTTGACACCGAACCGCAACGATTAACATTCAAATACATCGCACGGTAATATGTCGTACAATGCGTGTACGAGTATCTGGGTAAATGCAGTGTATACAGGGTGTATCTGGGTCTGTAGATTTAACGAGAGCTCGTTAAAACCGTTGTTGGTTAAAGACCGGTCAAACCCTCCCCGCGGATACGTTCTGTATATTATAACGATATAAGTACCTATCCAGACTTTATGCGTCTGACGACCGCACGAATAGTAAATATGAATGCAAGACATGAACACGATAATATTATAATAATTATTGAGACATTTATAGTAATATTATTTTATTGCTCTGCAGTGTTGCGATTCGGAACAACCCTCGGCAAAGTGCACAACTACTAAGGGGGGATAGGCTGTTTGTGAACACATTAAATACGCGAGGAAATTAGGGTAAGTAAGCGTGGGCGTACATACAATATATACATAATACAAGTATAGATAAGCACGTGGTATGTATATATTGTGCGAATTCTTTCAACAGCCAACACTATAGCTCTTACTCTACCTATTTAATTGCTTTGGACAAGTTTTTTTAGACATTTATTTGATATCAAAAACCTCTAAGATCTGATCTTATGATTTCATAGTAATGTGAACGTTTTTCAAACAAAAATATAATTTATAAGTACCTGATTATCGAAATAATATTTATTTATTTTTTATTGATTCACATTTAAATTGTTTAGACGGGAAGAGAGAATGAAAGGCGAGTCGTTGTGTCTTAGTTGACTTTTTCGTCAATCTAGACTTGATTCAAAACTACATTATTAACGGAAAATATATCATTCACGTTCGATAATCAAAAGGTTTCAGAAAATTAGGTACTTCACCACACATTTTGAAGATTATGACGCGATAAAATATTATAATAATAAGTAATTACATTTTTATAAGGTCGAAAAAAACACCCATGTATAGAACTGAAGGAAGTATATATGCATTGGTCCTCTTTTTTAATGTCTCTAAGACCTGTTTCACGCATATTATGGTTAGTTATGTCCACAAATTGCCTTATAGAAAATAAACAAAAGCGATATAAATGAAATTGTATATTTAAACTATAAATAATACGTAATACATATAATTAATACGAAATAAATGTATGGGGCATACGTTTTGTGGTGAATTTAATCAAAAGTAATACAAAATATAAAATAAATGTATTTTTGATAGCTTCTATATAGTGTCGTGTTTTGAAATATTCAAAATTATTTCAGTCTTACTCTTTATCACTACAACCTAGACTTATAGTAAGATATCACATCGTTAAACTCTGATAAATTCGATTTATTTAAACCATTTATTTTGCGTTTGAACGAAATACAATATATTAAGCCTAATACAATTGGTTGATACTACAGATTTATATTTCATTTTGGAGTTGGACTATCGAAAACAATATTCAGCTTGCATAAAAACCAAAAAGCAACTCATTGGTATCTTTTTCACTCCGCCTGTCTTTAAACTGGAATACGTTTTTCATTCACACGATTGCAGTTTGGAAATCATTGGTAATTTCTATGTTTATTCTATCGTGCATATTTTAGCATATATTTAGACAAAAAAAAATCGCGTTTTACTATTTTTATTGTAAAAACTCTAGTCCTAAAAATTTGTACGGTGGTGCAAATATAATAGATTATAGGTAAGTATAAAATAGATTATGTATCTTTTTAATTTATATAACAACGAAGTTTCATATTTTTTATTCTCAGTAAAACCCTCGGGGGTAGGCGTGGTAACTATTATTTACCTAATATATAATAATATACCGCTATGTAAAACCACTTGGTATTTACCGCGGCGTGTTGACTATCTATTTATCTTGCTGTCTCGGTCGGGATGCATATGATGATTAGACGGTGGCGGTGGAGATGACTGCAGTGCTCACACCCGAGTGCATAAAATGTACATAAATTATAATATGGTATATGGTATATGGTATGGTATGGTATGATATGATAATATTATGTTATAGCTACACGCACGAATGGGACGCGTACAATATGTCAGGATATCACGAAACCCAGTGGATTAGTATTACCAGCAAAGTGATTATTATTTGTGTTTGTATATAAATACCCGAAAAAAAATGTAAAAAAAATAAAATCATACCTTCCGAGCTTTGCGTCCTCGTCTCTCTTCTTCTTCCGACAACACATCCCGAACAGAATGTACAAGATACCTGTGGAGTGCGCATGAAATGAAAAACAAACGACAACGACACATTATTACATATTATTATAATAATATTATCAAATTATAATAATATTCCGAAGCGTCTTAATTTAATGTAAATATACGTGTTGAACATATTCGGTGCGTGTGTCTTCACGACGAAAATACTTTTACCTACTGAAAATATAAATAATATTCTGGCATGTGATGATATTAAAAACGGCGTATACAAAAAGATATTTAAATTTGTTTACAGGCCGTAAGGGTAATAAAATTAGCTTTGAAAAGGACATTTTTTTTTTTTTTATCCTTAAATGAGATAACCTACGTTACTGAAGTGTGGTTATGTACCATACGCGTTATCTAATGATATTTTTGATACCTATATTATTATATTGTTTGTTTTTTTTTTAAATAAACTTAAAAATGAATCAAAATTATGAATAATAATAAATATATGGACAAGGAGTGGCCGAGCGGATTAAGGCGTCGGTTGCGACGCACACATCAAAAATTCTGAAAAAACAAACACACAAGTGTTCCTCCCCCTAACGACAAAAATAAAACTAGCTAATGGCCTAAGTCGCCGGGCTCAAGCTCAATAAAAAAAAAAAATAATAATAATAATAATAATAATAATCATAATAATAATATTAGGCAGTGATATTAAAAATAAAATGAATACTAGAGTACCTATAATATATCAGAATACAATTTAACGTATTTCTCACTATTGAGGTTAATTGGAGATGGGACAAAAAATTTGGTAATCATAATATTGTAAATTACCTATAATATAATATAACGCTTAAAGGGTGACCGTAGTGCTTCCATAGAATTTTGACGCCACCAAACATACGTTTTCTGAAATTCCGAGCCGAGGATAAATCTCGTAGGTGTCACGTAATATAAAATTATTAGAAAAAAACCATAGGTATAATCACTAATCCCATTACTAAATATTAGTCTGATAATGACGTGTGAATTCTTAGACACTGGGTTTTGATGTACAACATGTGCGCTGACATCCTTTTTATATTAAATATGTTTAGGACGTTTCCAGGTTGTATACTATTATGTATAATACGATTACCAACCGGAGTTAAGTAAAAATAAAATATATGTTATATCATATGACGAGGATAATAGCGTAATATCAGCCGAAATCCAAAAACCAGAATGGTACAATGGTTTATAATTTTTTTGTTTTTGAAGGGTAGTTAAAAAATGTATCCGGTCGATCTACCGGGGCGGCCACCCCCTAGGCGCGAACACAAATGCGTTGTGATAATATTATTATAATGTGGTTAGCGGTTACCGTCGCGGTCCGACCTCAACTTACCAGTGTTGTTGGCGAAGTAACACGACACGTCGATGACCACCAGCACGGTGAACAGGACGGCCAAGACGATACTGATTATGACCACCGAGCTGAGTCGGTTAGTGTACGGCGGCTGCATCGGAGGTATGTCCACGCCTGAAAACGAACACGGTAAATCATCATCGTCATAAATAATAATAATGTAATAATTTAACGTCACATCACATCATTGTAATTTTCGTCGCGTTTAATGCGCGTCCGGGCTTAGTGATTAATAATCATTTATACCGCTATGCGCGTGCGCCGCTCAAAAAAAAAGGCGCATTCGACGAGCTGCAGCTCTTACATAATATAGGTAATAATAACAATAATATATTATATTGCACTATATTATGATAATTTATTTATAATAATATTGTCGTAAGTGGAAAAAAAAAAACAGAGGTTAGCCGCAAATCATATCATATTAATAATAATGAGTCTTCGTAATTTTGTGATTGGTGTCGTTCACAGGTAAGTACACATCCACATACACACACACACACACACATGCTATATTTTACTAATATGTACACATTTAAACATGCTGCAACGCGTATAACGACAACAATAATATATTATATATAGGAGGAAGTGATATTATGTGGTGGGACGAGAGACGTTTTCCCGCTGCATCGTTTCAACGGTTGTCGTTCGCCACCGGAAGTGACCCTGTCGCCCTGTATTAATTAGCGTATCGTTTATATTGTTGTCGTCTGGTACGCGAAGCTGTGTAAACGAATACATAAAAAAAAACAAAAAAATTTAATAGTATAACACACCGACCGAAGAAGCGTTAGTGCAAAAAGCCAAGGAAACAAGACGTATATATATATATATATAGCTGCTGGTATGATATACGGGTAGGTATGCGTGAGTCGTATACATTACGTACACCGTCTGCAGTGAATATTATATTGTATAAAATATTATATACGTACGTACGCGACAAATCCGAAATCATTGTCATCCGATATAATATTATTATTATCGTAATAATAATATGTATACGGCGGCCCCGGGTCGTCGGCTATCGGATTTCGTCGCCGGCACTGCGGGCTGTGTGGGGGGGGGGGCGAAGAAGCCACGAAAAGATAATAATATTATATTGAAGAATACACCGTGCACTCTATATTAAATCCGTAAACGCATCACATGCTCTTACCTCTTCGACATGACGTCATCACCGTGTTTTAAAAAAAAAAACAGTATTATTATTATTTTTGTGATGTAGTTGCGACGTTGCTGATGTATAGTTGCAGTCGTTGCACCGTCGTCAATATAATATTATGCTATACAGCCATACAGGTAAGTACGTACAGGAGGGTATATATTTTTTTATTTTTTTTTTATCGATCGTTATCCCTCGACACACGACCCTCACGACTAAAAACCAAACCAACCCAACCTAAAACTCAGACCCTGCAAACTCTGTGCTCCGACTGTAGTTGGTTAGGTTAGCGAGTCGGGGTTAACTCGAGGAATAACGCGACTGTCCGGCGATAAAATATAACCACCCCATTATTGTACAACAATAAATAAATCAAAATAATCACGCATTGATCGCGGGTGATACACAATATTATAATATTGTAATATTTCTAGGGGTAGCGGTTATTCCGGGACAACCACAAGTCGACAAACGTATACCACAATATTCGTTTATATTAGAAAAAAAAATTATACGTTTATTATTGTCTTATTACATTATATATATATTATTATATATAAGTAGTTTGTTTTTTAATAAAAATTATGTAAGTATAATATATAGATCGCTCTAAATGCATTTACAACAAAATGTAATTATTTTAGTATATAATATAATTACTTAATGAGACTCTAAAACATAATCAGTGAATGTTTTTTGTTTACACTTTTTATCATATTATAATATATAGTAATAATAGTTAGGTATCATAATATCAATAATGGTAGGTACATTAATAAAATCGGTGACAAATTATACAGAATAATAATAATAATAATATAATATCATAATATCTAAATCGTTTATCTAAAACAGGCGACTATTAAAAAAAAAAAAAAAGTGAGTATAACTTAAATCTTAAGACTTGTTTTCTATCCTATATTAAAAAAAAAAAATTATAAAATAAAAAATATAGTTTATGTATAATATATGTATGACTTCTACTCGGTATATACCTACACTATAATATTATATTATTAGGTATATTATGGTAATAATATTTAAACGAATAAGAATATTATTTATATGTGATGAAGCGCTGATCATATTTACACATACGATGGTGTTAATATAATTTATAATATTATTATATTATCACTAGGACGGCGGGAAAACGTATGGTATAAAAACATAGAACATTATGGGTATAGTACCCCAGGTAGGAAACCAATTCGATACCATGGTATGCTAACCTGCAGGTGTCGGTGCAACGATATATTATTAGAACTGACGTAAACGGATATCATCGACGGGGAGGTTAAATTCACAGTCGATACGAGTGAAGTAGGTATTAGCGAATAATAGTGTATACTATGGCCGATTTCGTCGCACTGTAATGGTAAACTGCATCTAATAATGTTATAATTTCCAGTATAGAGAAAATATGAGTAATCGCTGACCGAACTTCACATGGACGCAAATCAATCGAACGACAACTAAATTATCGAATATTTTAATGTGATGGTCGTCATCATCGTCGAAAGACTTATTTTGACAAAACGGGCCTAACTGGGCAGTAATATATTTTGAAATTGGGACAAATTATTTTTAAAAAAGCCATGACCTCTCGTCTCGGCAACATATTAGTATATTATGAAAATAAAAAATATAAATGTCACCGAGGGAAACGAATGTACATAGAAAGACAGACTGCAGAGTAAAATAAAACACCTACATATAGGATATATCGTCCAGAGATTCGTAGTCGTTCATACACACATATACATTACAAACATTTATATGATTTTATCACAACAATTATATATAATATTAGACAAGTACAAGGCTTAAAAATCTACACAATAATAATATATTATACTATATATATATACCTTACCACGTGCAACAGCTGCTTAGATACTGCACGTGAAAACATACAATATTATTATGCACATACTAACCGTTAGCAAACGTTTCGTTTTTAGCAGTCATTTAACAATAGTAATATTATAATTTATGTATTATTATTATTATTATTTCAAGCAAATAATAATATTTTGCCGGTGAGAAAAAAAAAACTGTTAATGATATTGTTATCGTTCGCGAGACATGACTGCGTACGCGTAGTATACTATAGAGAGGTGAATACAGTATATATTATTATAATGTCTAATTAATAATATATTAATTACGAGGAATAATTGTAAAAAAAAAAAAAAAAAATGAAACAAAAAACATATAGCGACTGTGAGTCAAACGGGAAAAATTTATAATAATAATCGTCATAATAATGATATTATGCTAAAAAAGTTTCGCACTAGTTTTTTAGCGTAACCACCAGCGGTTGCCGCCAAAGGAAGCAGCTAAGCTCAATGCCGACAAGGCGACAATACAATGGCGTACGGCCAATCGGTCAACGGTCGCCGCCGCGTTGATGACGGCCACCTTTGCGGTTTGCTCTGTAAATCACAACACATAACACACTTGGATATTACGCTCGCAGACATAGAAAAACAAATAAACAATAATAAATAAACAAACAAAAGGGTGTGTATGATGGTGTATTGACTGTATATTGTTGCAAGACGGAGAGGTCGAGAGAAACACGGCAATAACAATAATAATAATAATAATATGTAAGGACGATCCCTGCAGCGTGTAGGTGGGAAGACCCGAGGCAGGACGAAGAGGACGAAAAATAAACAAACAGCACGACCGTACAAATAATAGACAGTTCTGTACTTCTGTGTCGGTTTTATTCCTGCGACTTGTTTCCGCCGATAATATTTTACTCCCATTTTCCGCCTTAACTGTATAATAATAATTGTTGTTATACACCTACCACGAATATATTATTTTGGTTGATAAAAGAGAGTACGGGGGTGTACCTACTCGTAAACAAAAAAATCAAATACTTGTCACAATATTACGATTATTTTACTATTAAGCGTTATTAATGGTAATGAAAATATCGATTAATGAAATAAATTATAATTAATATTTAAAAAGTCCAAAACGTTTAATATCGTACAAAGTTTTTTTATGGCGTTGTGATGGCGTCCTTTTCTGTTCCGTACAATAGTATAAAGATGTAAATGTAAGGCGGCTTATATCTTTGCATAGTACACGAATAAAATATTAACAAATATTTACAAACGAAATTACTTTTTATAATATCACGGAACATAATAGTTCAACGAGATCTTGTCAGAAGTTTAGAACTGAAAGAGGGAATAATGAAATGTACGGTTTTTGGAATAAAATAGTGCTGTGCACGTATAATATTATCCCTGAGCAAAAATCGAAACGCCCAACCACAACAACAACAATATAATATATATTGTGTTATTATCATTCATTAATATAAAACCTAATCATTATAGTACGTAAGATATATATCGATACATCATTATAATAGACTACACAATATAATTTGTACTCATATAATATATGAGATGCTATTAGAATTGAAGTAAGTATATTATACATATATATTGTTTTTAATAAATATAAATGCTCGAGCAACTTGTCTGTACCAACGGCATCCGGTCGGTGCCAGTCGCACCCCGCATCCTCCCCTGAACGGATGCGTCTTATTACGTTTTAATTGTTGTTATTGTTACGATTGTTTTTATTTTATTGTCATTATATTTGTTGAGTTTTACGGTCAGAAAATCAAGGGCGGGAGGCTGGTACTATGTGGTAGATGTTGGTATGTATATTAAGCTATAGTGGTGCATTAATATATAACACGTGGTTGCAGATTTTAGGTACATGGTGGATTTTTTCTTGCACGACTTTAAAGGTTTACGGTTTTGAAAACAATTATTTAAGTATGCGTAACACTTTCGAATAATGACGTTCTACCGCGAATATAAAATCTGAGGTATATGGTTACATTTTATCTGTACCTGCAGCCATGCTATCTATAAATCAAGTTGACCTTTTGGATTGGAAATTTTTAATTGCGCATCATTCCTAAGAACATTTTTTTTTTTTTGTGAACAATTTATATGTAGATACAAACGTATTAAAATCGAGACTCCACAAAATCGTGGTGCAAAATAGTACTGACATTTAAAAAGGAAAATCATTAGAAATCATTTATTTCTCAAACACCATGCGGTTAATTATATTAAACAGTTGCAAATATATAATAGACACAGAAATCCATATACATCTGTACATGTTATTATTGTTATCAATATTATTATTTATTGTTATTTTGTTACTTTTTAGTCTCTGTCGCGTGTACTTGTGTAGTTGTGTTGTGTCAGTGCGACGGCGATAACAATGTCTTATATTTTACAACCTTATAGTCGCATTCTCGTCCGATATAATAGTATGATATTATCATACGTAATTAGATGCAATACGGAAAGCGCGTCGTTAGTTCGAGATTGGCAAAACGGATTCATTTGATTAAAATAGGAAGGCGTCTCGCCGAAAATGTTCGGTACATGAACACGTTGTCACAAATCAGATAGGTGTATAACTGAATTTAAAGAAGTTATATATTGGGAAACTACGCTGCAGCAAAGTTATGAGAGATGTCGAATATTACAATTTTTTTTTTTAAAGTTACAATCGTTTGAAAAAATATACACTAATTCATAAAATAAAATATCTGCTGCATCAAACGCTGATATGAAATGCACTTGAAAATGCTGTCATCATTGATTTTTAAACCAATCTGGCAATATCGAAATCATTATTATTATTATTATTTTTTTTTTTTTTTTTAGTAGTGTTTAGGCTTCGACTACTTAGGTCATTAGCCTGAGGTACTGTAAGGGGGGGGGGGTACTATAGGTTTGTTGATACGTGTGTGTTTTGGCAGAATTTTTGATTTGGGCACCCGTAGGTATCTGCCATGCCCGGTATTATTATTTATCTACAGAAAATTGTCCAATTGTGTTTTTATTTATTTCATCTCATTCGACGACAACCACTTTGATAAATCGAAAAATATGTTCTTATCTATTTCTAATACAAAATAATACATGCACTTTGTATGTGGAGTGTATAATGACTAAATATGGAAATTATAAAAAGTTATAGATATAGATATAGCTATATGCTAGTGTTATATTATTAACTTTTTAGGTATTTGTTTTTTTTATATATTCTTCAAGAAGATAATAAAACATAACTATAGACAAGTTACATTGTTCTGCTACTTTTCTGGACAAATTTGAACAACAAATTAAAAGTCCTCAGCCCTAATAAACATAGTAGGTATGTAATAACGATATCGTCGTAGCGTCGACCGCAGAATGTTCGGTCGAGCACACTCTCGCGCGCGGTCTATTACAAACTCGATTCCGGAAACTATTCAACAAACTATTTTACGACTTGCTCGTCCTCACCTATCCTTCCAAACGCTAATAATAGTAATAATAATAATAATAATAATTATGTTGTACAGAGGCAAAAGGGTTGAACTCGTCAGCCACGTCAAAGCGTATAAATTGGGACACCGCGATTGCAGAGTATAATATATTATATTATGGCGATATTTTAGAACACGATCGAGTACACCACGTAATTACCCACGTACACACGTGGAAAAACATAGTTTACTTTACGTCCAAAAGTGCACTATATATATGCGGTCGGTCAGTATATTAGATTGCACATATTATATTATACATTAAAATAATAGATTTACGGACTTTTGAAAACGATAAAATATATAGAAGAACATATTATTATTATGGAGCTGATAAAGGCGTGACAAAATATAATTTATATAAAGTGTGCATAAAAAAGATCGGAACCATCGAATAGATATACGGTGGATACATCAGACATCGAATTAAAATTACTAGGTATTAATTGACAACAAGTGAGCAAAAACACCATAAAAATGATTGATTGTGGGACGATAAAGATAGACGAGCCAGCAACAGGACGACTTTTGGAGTCGGAAGTAGACTATTATTATTATTATTACGATGATCGGCCATTATACCTATCGAAAAACTAAATTTACGCCTCACGGTTTGAAAAAAAAAACACGATACAATATTATTATTCATCAAATTAGAAAATTAACGTTCAACTAATTAAACTTGTCATGTATGTGTGTGTATCGAGTAGATGAGAATGTCTGAAATGATAAAACAAAAGCCCGTTGGTTTGGGGCAAGCGGGTCGAGTATTTTTCTGAGCGAGTTCGATGAAAAACCAATTATAATTTCCTTTTGTCTGGGAGTGGGGGGGGGGGGGCATGAAGAATTTAATCGTGCTCTCTTGACTTGGCTGCAGCGAAGTGTTTACATTATATAATATTAACGAAGTAATACAAAAACGTATTTAATAAACGTGTCGTCGTCGTCGTCGTCGTACATTCGGTCACTGTTTCCGCGCGAAACAAAGAAAATAACTCTCGTTCCGGCGGCATTTCTACGAACGTTTTGAATAATTAATTTTTTCCGAATCACGGCAAGCGAATGTAGCGTTTATCATAACTGTATAATATATAGAGTTGGATGCAAACAAAATGGAGAATTTATATTTATATTTAGAGAGAGAGAGAGCGGCTCGCGCGCTGTGTATATACACTTAAAAAATAAACAGTGTTAGAACTGGGAATTATACACACTTTTCCCGTACGCCGTTGAAGCCGCACAATTCAACGGCGACGACGGACGTTAAAAGCCATTTTCGTCACACAGTCGCTTTTAAATTGGAGTAAATAAACACGGCGGCGGACAAAAGACTCAGCCCTACGGTTGCTCCGTAGCGTCACGCTCATTTCTTTGCTATGCAGAGCTACTCTGAGGGATTTCTAACGCTCGCACACGCACACTGCAGCTCAGCTGTATATTATAATAAGTACAATAATAATAATAATAATATACAACGAAAAAAAAAAGATGTAAGGCCCGAGCCGTGAGGCGGTGAGTCGTATACGAGTGGTGGTCTGAGGGGGTGGCGTGATGACGATGGGTGGTTGCGTGAGCGCGTGGTGGTGGCGTCGGCGGGGGTTGCGGCAGAAGGAAATTCGTGCGAACTATGTAAAACCAACAATTGAAATGTTATATTATACCTGACTACATATATATATATGTATATATAATATATATATATATACTTTTATATACCTACGTACTGTAAAGTGTCAAGGGCGGCCGTGTTTCTGAGAAGACATTGTCCCGGGGAGAGAGAGAAAAAAAAAGATGTGGAAAAAGTCAGGTATACATTTTACGTGGAGAATAAAAATCCAAAAAGAAAAACATAAACCAGAGTATAGGTTGTCGAGTGGGGTGTAGAAAACTACGGTAATAATATTATAATAATCATACAATTAATAATATTATTATTAAATATTATATTAAATATTGAAATACGACTTGTTGATCGCAACACGCAAAACAAACAGATCATAGGGGATGGAGTAGGTCAGTATATTATTATACTCTGTCGTTTAAATCATCGAGTCCTCCGCCGGCCAACACACCCAATACTATAGATTGCATTATTCGTGTACAGTAAAAATATCAAAAGGTTTGCTTTGGCGCCCGAGACTCTTTTCGAAACGGTTTTCCCGTATAATACTAACGACCATAGAGCCTCCCCTTTATATGTGGCTTTCCCTTTCTACGCGGCTTTTACGCGCTTACTATAATAATATGTACCAGGTATATACCTAATAATACCAGAAGTACGTCACTGTACGTTTTCGTCACCCTTATTATTATAATTTTAATTGGTAGGTAGTAAGTTTTTTATTCAAACGCACGCTGACAAGATTTTTGAGCTGCCGGTGGCACATGATTATGACGACGAACGAAAATTTAAGTCTCGTCGAGCTCACTAAAAACTTTGTTCTATAAAAAAAAAAAAATAATTCACCGGGTTGTGGTCGTGTTTACGCACTGCGCAGTCGGTAGCATATAATAATATTGTGTTAGGTATTTGCTACTGTAATTAATTATATTAAACGCGTCGTTGTACATATACATATTATATGGGTATATTATATTACATACATATAAATTATAATATTTTACTCGTACTACAGCAGAGAACCGTTGATGTGTTAATGAAAAGCACGATTAATATGTTGCAGGTATAACCCGTGTATCATGATAGGTAAATCATATTATGAGACGCTGACGAGAAAAAAAGGTCCATCAACGCGCTGGGAAAAAAATTCTAAAAATATTAAGGATTCAACTCGTATACGAAAAAAATACCGTACATTTTTTAAACAAAATTTTAATTTATAATAAACTGACTGATTTAAAGATATTTTTTTCATTAAAAATGTAAAAAAATTAACTACATGATAATAATATGATCCATATTTTTCTTATCGGCGTTTCATATAATATAATTTATCAAGTACCTATAATAATATATATACCTATATAATGAGCAACACACACATATTATTATGATTAAATATTTACCGTGTTAATAATAACAATGATTGATATTATATTATATATATATTATTATTATTATTATAAAATGAATAGAAAACACGAAAAACGTTTTTAATAAACCCAACATGCATGCAGTTAAAATAAATATAAACATATAAATAGCAGACGCATCCCGTTTGCCAAAGAGAATAATATATAAATCGTTTGAAGCTCTACCAATATATAAAATATGTAAAGAAACAGCACAAAGAATACAACAAATTAATATGACGGAAAAAAATAACAACAATAGAATAATAATATCAAAACAATACCTGTAATGATAAAAAAAAAAAAACACAATAAATAAAACGGCACACAAATTCCACACGTTTATGCGATGTAATATATTTTTTAATGTCGTTACGTACCACCTAGATTACAATCACCAATCACAGTATAATATGACGTTTCCATACAATATATATATATATATGTATCACGTGAAATAATTTATGCAATTATTACAATATAACATATAATAATAATATTATGGCATGCTAAACATTGTGTATATTTGAATAATGCAATTCGTTGTATGCGCTTTGCGGGGGACGACACACGCGAGAATCGCAATCATGAACACACCGCGACGTGCACAGTATTTAGGTTTAAATAGTTTACTAAACATTTACACTATATTGGACTTGTGTTTGTGTTCACGGCGAACGTGGCGATTTTTTTACCGTTGGTTCGTTAAGGCGACTTTGGCGTTAATTAGAAACGGTAAATAACGCGATACCGTGGTACTATATATATATACCGCTGATAAACACACCGTCGAAACACGGTATATAGGTATAGAGGTACCTGCGAGGGCGAACGATCTCTTTTGGAATATACGATTAAGCTGTACCTATACTAATTGGTTGCTGTACGATATCGCGTACAGTCGAAAACGTACCTACTTATTAGCTGTTTGCATTGCGACTGCTTGGAAAATAAACGAAAACGTTTTAAAAGATTATATTATAGAGAAAAAAAAAGTTTCAACGGATTTTGAGCGCTTTCTCGAAGTAAAAACGCAACTGCGTATATTATTATATTATATGTTATATACTTACATTAATTAAAAACGAAAGTTTGAACTTTTAATTAAATCGTACATGGAAACGTTTTTAATTAGGAGCATTTTATTATTGTATACTAGGTATATACTTAAACGAACTGCGATGCTCCGCGGACATCCGTCTCCGGTTTATATATTATATACAGAGTGTTCGAGATCGTAAATATATTATAAATACGAGACGAGAGCAGAAACGTTTTAGTATCGCAAATTCAGTAAGATATCACCGCAAAGCGAACTGTTCGTTTCGTCATCGCGTACAAGTGAAATATATTATGTTTTGTTTTTTAAATATTATTTTATCATAATTATTGTTATCATCGGGTACTCACCGGTCGCAGTCTTGAAGACGAGTTCTGACTGTACGCTAAATCCAATTTCGTTGTGGGCTCTGACTTCCACTCTGTAAAACGTGTCAGCGTTTAGATTGTCCATCAAAAACGCAGTCTTGTCCGGAGACTTGAGGTCCTCGCTCCGGCACGATTCCGTTCTGGTTACCCACATCGTGTTTACCTTGTCGGCCTGAAACACGAAACAGCAGAGGGTGACGAAACGACGACGAAAAATATAATGGTTAGTTTGGGTAGTAGAAGTATATCGTTTTACGACCAAAAAAAAAACGTATGTAGGTTGAGCGTATTCTATACAACCAAAAAAGAATTAGTGAAAATAAAAAATGAGCAGAATGGAGTGGCACAGCTATGTAGGGATCGTATCCCGCAAAATGATTGTGTTCATCAACACTTTCAAATACTATCATAACCAATCAACTACTAGAAACTGCTTCTGATTTAAAATTAAAATGTAAATGCTGTCGCATAAAAAAGAAAATAAAACTTAAAAATGGTAGTAATAAAAAGAATAGCAATTAAAAGGGTTGTTTTCCATGTGATGTCTTGTAATTTATTTATTTTAATATTTCCAAGAACGTTAATATACATATCGAGGTAATGAGTGGTTAGCCTTTAAGACAATAACCCTGCAGCGACATAAATGAGTGGGTCGTCGTATCAAATTATAGCTAACTTATGTCTACCTGCAGGGGTGATGCGTAGGTAGGTACACGTTTTCATATTCCGATTTAAATTTACAAATCAAACAAGTAAAATTATCGATGGACATTTTTTTATCAATTTAAAATCTGGGGAAGGCTAAATGTAACGCGGACCTACGCCTTATTCATAACTATGTTATATGTATATTATATTTACTTACCACGCAATAACGAACGTTGTAAAGGTTTATGGGCTCCCCGTTGTCGGCCGGTATCTTCCAGTTCACTTCGTAGCTGTTGCCGTACGGCGAGTTGATGTAATCATCGGTGTACACGTCCTTGTTGACCAATATTTTTGGTTCCTCAGGAGCGCTTCTTTTGGGCATGGTGCGCTGTTCCGAGGGACTCCAGTCGCTGGTACCCACGTCGTTGATGGCGGCGAACCTGAACGTATAGGTCCTGTGAGCTTCCAGGTTTTCCAGTATGTAAGGCGTGTCTAATTTAACGAGCATAATAATAAAATGTTATTTTTTCCGTACACATTTATTAGAAGAATTTTTACAATGTATATTATGGGTGCAATAAGAAAAACTGATGGAAAAATTGATTTACATACTATAATGACATTCTAATATAATCAGTTCCAAATTTCGTAATATCTGGTGCATTTGACACCTGTAGGCACATTCCTAAACCCTCCACTTCATATAGATAGTACTAAAATTGGTTTCTATGTACGAATTGCATTTTCATTTTTTTCAAAAAAAGTTCAATAAAATTGAACCATTCAAACAATAGTTATAATATTAATTTAAATACTGTTAATAAAATACATAATATCGACAATAAGCAAAGAGACTGCATCATTAATATTTAAACAAAATTTATCATATTTAAGAGATTTTGATTTGTTTTTCTATGAAGTTATATCGGCAATACATTGGACTTTTGCTTCTATTTATGATAATAACACGAAATTGAATTTTGTTGATTATAAAACATTGTCTCTGCACAAATTGTGTTCAACGAAGGTGACTATACAATTAAAATGTAAGCATATAAGCAACTGCTTTGACCGTACCTATAATTACGAAACACATATGACCTGAGTAAAGGTTGCATATATATTATGCACAGTGTATGTGCCGGGTCATGACTTATGTTATTTTGTAAGAATTTCTGCAAAGACAATTTCACGTTGTCTATATAATACAACATCGTTTTACGCGCCTTTTCGAATTAAACATATTATAAAATTACGATCGTCTAAATTATGTCATTATTGCGGAAAACCGACCGCGCTCCCCTCCTCGTATCAGCTTGGGAGAAGCTGAGCTTCCCATCCCACCCAGACAGACCATTTAGCCTATTCGAGCTATAAATTGCGTGTTGCAGTTAGTACTTACCCACTGGCCATGATTTGTTGCGACCTTCATCCCACGACTGCTTTACCTCCTTGTACTGGACGGCATAGGCTTTGACTTTGATGCCACCCGTGTCTGTCGGACCCACGAAACCAAACGAAATCGTCGTAGCTGAAAAGGACACATAATATAGATCAGTAAACATGAAATCGGTATTATCAGGTAACTGCAAGGCGAACTTTCGGGCGAACGTTTACTGAGTATAATTAATACTTTAAGAGGACGCGGAGCCAAACACGCCTCCTTATAAATTGTTTTTAAACACAGTTATGTAGGCACGAGTTTAAGTGGTTACTCGGGTATTACATTTCTTATAGCCAAGCAACCAAATTGTCACGAGGACATTTTGACTGTTCGATATAGTTTTTGTTTTATGGATATAACTTGTACGATAAAAAAAAAGTTATTATTGTTTTAAATCCATTATTTTTATATTTTTCAAACTCGAACAACTTTTTTCACGTTATAGCAGCCGCAGTAGATATTGAAAAAAAAAAAAACAAAAACGTTATTGCACAGTGAAAGTTCCCCTCCTAAAGCCTTAAATGTAACAATTTGGTTTCACATATTTTGGTTTTGTAATTTTGTTTATATGTATAGCTTGTTTGATTCTTTTCCGCGATAGTACGTTTTCTTATAAATATTATTTTGTGATCACGTAACAATAATAAAAATTAATGTTCAGAGGGATACTGCACTTGTTAAATTATAGGTACAAGTATTCATTTAATATGGTTGAAATATGGAATAAAAATATGACAAGACAACGAAATGTATATCTACAAATAAATTGATGCCAATACAATTTCCAAACTGCAGCCTGTCACATTAAGTAAAAAGCATCTAATAATTGTAAAATATATCTAGTGAAAAAATGAATGTTAATTTTTATGATAATGTAAATCATTTTTATTGTTTGTACTCTCAAATAAATCGATAACTTTTTAAAATTTTTTTTGTTCAAAACAAAATCACTGGTTTTATGGATTTGAAATTATCAGAGTTATAATAATATGACGAGGGAATTACATTAGTCTTCACATTACTTATTGGTCTGAATAAATCACAAAACATTTTAAAAAATGTGCATTATACTTGAATTATTTTAAGTAAAAGAATGTATCATTTATATCCATATTATTTCATGGACAGCGCAATATTTATCGAATTTGTTAAAGAACGCTACAAAATAGACATACCAATAATTACCTATTATACATTCTTTTGAAATGTCGTTAAAATTACATGTTCATTTTTCAGGCCCGTTAAAAAGTGCCAAGATGATTGCAGGAGTGATTATAAATTCCACCGATTTTATACCTTTTTATATGTAAATATTCCTCTGTCACGATTATTTAGCACCTAAAAAAAACATGTTAACACCGCCGGTACAAAAACGCCACCCCAAATTTATTTTTTTCTCAACAGCTTAATATTTATTGTTTGTATTTTAAAATTTTAAGTTACCTACAAGTTACAACTAAATTTTGTTAAAATGACACGTCGTTTACCTTACCACTTTAATGCCAAAATTAATTAAGCGACGCATTGAATATGTGACAAACTAGCATTTTAGTGGCTCGAATGTTTGATTTTTTATTATTATCATAATATGAACGTACTACTTATATTAGTAAATATAGTAATCTGCGAAGAATAAGCGTATAAAATGTAATAGTATAAGTTTATACATATTATAATATTATGCATAGTCGGAAATTCAATAAAATGTCAGGGGGAGGACTAACATTTTTAACATAAATGTGAGGGAGGGAGGACTTCGATCATACACAAATAAAAATCTGTCTATGTTTGGGTGGGGGCTAACGGAATATTTTGGAGGGCTAATAGCCACCCCTTTCCCAGATTTCTGTCAATTCCGCAACTATACACCCGATCAATAATCATAGTTGGATACAATTGATTGTACGTATACCTGCATGTACATAATTGTGAATAAACAATTTTCCAATGTAAGATCCTATGGTTTTCTAATTTTCAACGAAATTATTGGGATTTACTTTACCTACGTATTTTCGTAGGTCGTAAAAACGTACCGGCGGAATTCATGTATATATGGACGTCATAATAATTTATAATATTACAGGTCCGACCTTAAAATCGGTGGAATTCACATGATATTTTCTGCAAACATCGTTAGCAGGATCGATCGGCGTGCAGGACAGAAATTAGGAAAATAGAAAAATAGAAATTCGTTAGGACTTACCGGTGACCACGTCGAACTTGGCCTGTGACACTTTGGACGGTCGGTGAGCCTCCCGGAGAGTGATTTGAGCGTTGTTCTCGCCGTGAATGTTTTTGGTCAGGCACGAGTACACGCCGTAGTAGCGCTGATCGACAGGTGTCACCAGCAGGTTGCTGTAAGGGCCCTTTCCGAACTTTTGCACGTTGATGTCGTCCTCCACTATACGGTTGTTCAAAAGCCACGTGATGGAGGCGTTCGGCAGCGATTCGGACACGCACGACAGGTTCACAGGCATCCGGTTCCACGTCCACACCTCCTTAACCATGTTGCTGGCGTACACTGGCGGGAACTCGACGGTCAGATGACCGTTTTTCATCCCTTCGCCGCCCTGAGACGAGATAAAAACGTTTTTTATTTTCAAAATAAATGCATTTAATGTAATAGCGAAACGTGATTACAGGTGGAAATGCTCACTCCAATTTTATCTTTTATAGGTAACAACAAAGTTATGAAAATTCCAATTTAAGAATTTGTCTATAGAATAGCATTACGTCTTAAACACCAAATTATTTTATAATATCTACTTAGAATGTTGATATTATGTTCTGTGTCAATACAAACTTCTTCTTTTCAAATGTGAACCATTATTTACTAAGAATCATTATAAGCAGATGATTTTTTTTAATGTTTATATAAGTATAAATCAAAATTCAAACTAGTAGTTTCCAAGTTATTTATTTGTGTATAAAATATATTGTATATGATAATAGGTTTAAATATATGGGAGACTAAATGATGATTTAAACAATTATAGTCATTATTAATAAAAAATAATATATCAACATTTTATAATTTGTCAAAATGTTCTAACTAACTAGTATATAACTAGTCTAAATATAGATATAGACTAGACTAAATATTTTGTCTGTTTTATATTTTATGTGAAACTACGTTTAAACATTATAATATACTCTTTACAGTATGCACAAAGTTGTATAACTCAGAATCCACTCGTTGGAATTATAATTTGCAGATTAAAATTTAAAAAAAAAAACCATCTTCTTTGCACTTTCCGTGAAAGATGATAATAATATATTCCTCGTAAATAAAAATATTGTATCGACAAAGGACACTCCTTGGAACTGAATAAATATAACTGTAAGAAAATATTATCTTCAAGTACCTATAGTATATACTTAAAAATTCCAGTAATCAGAATTAAAATAAATTCATTATTATTTAATAACGAAAAAACGAGGGTATGCTTATTAGTTATTGTGAATCGGACTGTTATAGTTACACTTACAATATAATATTATAATTATAGTTATAATAAATAGCTCGATGGCGTTATATACAATTATTTGTCAAAAGTGGTGTGAAGAGGGGGGCGTTTCGGGGATGATTTTTTAGGATGATAGTCACCTGTGCCCCTGCCCCCTCGTATCATCGAACTGATTCCATCATCAAAGTTGCAAAAAAAAAATAAAACACACATTGAATTCACAGCCCAAAAGTCCTATCATTTAAAAATATTATAATATCAGATAGTCATGGGCGGCGAGTTTGCTAAATGTCACGGGTCACTTCGATCGCTTCTATAACACAGCAGTGTTCGAAACTAGGGTGGCGGCTTACAATCGTTATATGTATATTATAATATTAATTATAGTTCTATGGGGTCGTATAAACAACAATATATTCAGATATCGATCAGTTCGCCTTCGACTAGGTAGTGTTTGTGTGTGTGTTTCTTATCTCTTGTATATAATATACGGAGTGATCCATTTAACACACTCATCATCATTTCAGGAGACACGAAATTTTTCACTCCTAAGCAGAATATTATTCCGAGTAATTAGATCTATAAAAATTAAATTTTCGACAATAATTTATTAGTTATAACTAATATAATAGTATTTAAAGCTTGAATGCGCTGAATAGTCAACCGAAATTTTGCAGTGTACACCTACTGTACAACTTCACTCCGCTCATCTATAAACACTTGTATAGACTAGTATAATAATACTTATAATAATCCATAAGCTACTAGTCCAAAATTCGATTTGTATATTAAATAGGTACATTGAAGTGCTCTGAAAAATATTCTGCTTAGGAATACAAAATTAAAAATGTATGTTGTCATTCAAAACAGTAAATATTTGAAAGACGATAACGATAAAAAAAATAGTACAAACTCGAATTTTTTTTTAAAACATTTTTTTTAACGACTTAAAATTTTAAACATTTTTTCATTTTTTCAAGATAATATAGTTCTTGAAATAATGAATATCTTGCGTTAAATGGAACACCCGGTATATATATAACCATCCCCAGTATTAGACAATATGTTATTACAGTTTAATGGCTTTTGGGTCGTTGGATTCGTTTAGCAGATGATAATTGACATGCCACCGTCAACCGAACCGTAGATAAGTGCCTATAATAGTAAATAATAATAATTCAAAAGTCGCATATGTAGTACATACCTTGTTCGACGCGATGCACGTGTACAGTCCGTCGTCGGATCGGTTCAGGTGTTTAATCACAAGAGTGGCCATTGCCAAGTCCCCCACGGTGTCGTGCTCCACGCTAATGCGATAATCTTCGATTCCCGATTTTATGACGACGTTCGTGCCCACTCTCCTGTAATTAAATATCACAAAGTTTGGGTCAGCAATATTGTTATTATAATAATATATAATATACGCATACACCGCTGTTATAGCGGTATTATATACCATTTCAGCCGATATTGTTATTATTATTCGTTAGTAAATTATTATCACCACAATGGCCTTTGGAGAATATATCGATGGCGTAGCGCACAAGTGTGATAAGTGACATTTTTTTGAAAAATGAGTTAAGTGCATAATCAATTTAATCATACAATTCTGCACATTATGCCCAAACGTTGTAAGTGAATAGTTCATTATTTACTCCGATAGATGTCGTACAGTTCGTTACATTTTTTGAATTTGTTATGACATCTCAAACTTAAAAATCGCTCTCCTGAACAATTACGAAAATGTCACTTATCACACTTGTGCGCTACGCCATCGATATACAACAGACATATATTACGTATTCATTATGATCGCGCGGTATACCATCATCAAAACGATATCGATAGAGAGATATACGTAGAGAACTTTTTTTATTTACGACGCGCATATTATATTTACGAAGACACAGGTATATAGACGCGTCTGTGTCTTCTTTGTATATTATATTATTATTATTCAGTGTTTGTACAACGCATATATTATATTATGATCGTGGTGGTCTTTAATAACTCCTCGACACGTTTCAAAATATTGTATTGACTTTTATACAGTGTATATATAATATTATATCGTATATACCAGGGGTGGTCAAACTTGTTTTGATTGAGGTCTACTGAGGGTATATTTTATTCTTCTAGGATCGACTAATGTAAAAAAATTATTTAATATTAATAATAAACATACTTATATAAATAATAAAATTAAAGTGTTAAGTTATCTAAAATGAGTGTTGCATGTTAAATTTTTAAGTAATTTTAAAATGTATTAACATTTATTGTTGATGTAGAAGCGTGTCATTGCACATCATGACCAAGCGAAGACGCTGTGCTAAAGTCTAAAACTAACCTACTCAGCTACTTTAAATTATAACTTTCATGTGAGAAAATGCCATTTCACACTAACAGGTTAATCCGAAACATATTATGTATTCAATAAGTGTATCTACTAAATTGCAAATATATAAGAATAATTAATAAATTCTAACAATGGGGATCGACTTAGAAATCGGCCAAGATCGACCAGTCGATCACGATCGACTGTTTGGCCACCCCTGGTATATACCCATGTAATAGCAGACTCGAAGTAGTTAAAAATTCCAATGTGCCCGAACAAAAAAGTCAAACGGCAGTAGGTATATATATACTGCTACAGCAATGACTACTTTATCTTTTGGCTTATTTCCGTGGTACAGCATTTTATATTTTTCCCCCCTCAAACTTTAAATGGTTATAGTTTATAAATCTGTTTTTATTATTATTATTTTTTTTTTTTTTAAATTGGGTTGTGACACATTCATAACGTAAAAAATGGACGCTCTATTTGAAAAAAAAAAAAAATGTTTTTTGTTTTGTTTTAAATTTACAGCAACATCAAAATGTAAAAGTTTCTCGTTTATTGCGCGATTTACAAGCAAAGTATTACCGAGTTAATCTTAGCAACGTTATTTATACTAAAAGTTATGATCAAATTAAATTAAATTATAACTGTATTTAAAGACATTAATATAAACACGCTGAAGCGCGTCTTGTAGTTGTAGGTAATACCTAAGATTTTTTTTGTGCACTGAATGTTTGATGTATGTTTTGATCGCGATTAGATTCGGAGTACGTTCGCTAAATCACAATACAGTTTTGTTTGTTTGTTAAGGATAACAATTTTTTTTCAGCATTGTGAGAATGTCATTAAAATTGTACAATATGAAATATTATCTGAAATAAACGCGTGCACATTTAATTATCGATATCATGATTTAGTACTTTTATTGGGATCAATACCGACCGTTTTTTGTGACAAAACATGACTTACAGACTACCTATACATTATAATATATGATATATATTATATTGTGTATCGTACAGACAAAAACTATGGTGGCGAGATAAATAATATGAAAACATTATTGGAATTTTAGATTGATCAACCGAGTTAGGTACTTTATCCAATTTTCCTTCTTGTTTTCCACTTAAATTTAATTTGAAAATGTAAAATTTGAAAAACTAATTTAAACATTAATCATAATATATCGAAAATAAATGGGATGGTCGACCTCAAGTAAAATTTATAAAAACTTTAAACATGTTTTTATATTTATTATCGGATTTTAATAGTTTTGTTGGTATACGATGGACAAAAACATGCTTTTTAGTGAAAAATATTACTATTGTCTACCTATTCGTAACATGTGTGTGCAAGTCTTACATAGGTTAATCCATCTCTTTTACATTACTGACACACACACACTAAATAATTACCACTTACTTCACACAGCATATTTATACGAAACGCACTTAGAAAATTGGTGATATTGAACTCCTTTAAAACGGTTATATCGATATTGAATTAGGACAAAAGACAACATTATTCATTGTATTTGTTATTTTTTTTTAGACAGAATTTATAGACACGACGAATAATACTATATTGACATACTTTTATAATATAGGTCCATAATAAAGAAACATTATATTATAATATTATGTTAACATTGTATTATATTAATTCTGGATGTAATTTTCATTAAACGGTACATTTATAATTTTTGAGACCGAATACAATACTAAGAGATTCAATAGTACCTACCTATATAGAGTGTAACAGGAAGACCAGACAAAAAAAAAATTATGCTGCTTAAACATATGATAAAAATTGTAAAAATTATATGGTTAAGAAATATACTACTCATGTCAGGAAATTCCTAAAAATAATATTTTGAAAAAAATTATTATGATCTAAATTAATTTACTCAAAAAATAAATTACTTGATTTAAATAAATGTTTTTACCGTGTAATTTTTTTTTACAATCAGATACAAGTTGGATCTTTTTATTTTTTTTTTTTTTATATTATACAAGCATAGTGCAAGTGATGAATATAAATTATATTTACAAATATTGATTAAATCAAAAGTTATTTCATCTGTCAGGTCATCCTGCCGTTACAATTCTATGTATAGGCAATATCGCGCCACTTTAATATTTTAACAATAATTTCATTTTAAATAAAACATAATGTGAGCGCATATATTTTAAAGGTATAATAGTACCTATTGTAATGATCATTCATCTACGCGTAATTGCATTACATTGCAACGATCTTTAAAACACATTATAACACATTTTCCTCCAAGTGCCCGATCGTCTCGTAATAGCGTTTCGCTCATTGTAACAACCTAATTAAAAACTTTAACGATTAATATTATTATTATTTTACTGATTATTCGAAACGCAGTATATACGGAGGAGATCGCTTATTGTGTAACGTGTATATAATACCCAGCGAAGTCGGTAGCGTTTCCGATGTTTTCAGACGGGAAATTACTTGTTGTGGTCGTCGAAGTTCTCGCGTACACCGTTAAACTTAGGTACAACCCCCGCAGCAGTGGCGTACTAACTAGTAATTAAAACAGTCAAAAGTTCCAACTAACCATATAATATTCTCGAATTGTAATCGAATTAAACGAACACGCACACCTACGTGCGACTTGACCATAATATAATATTAAACCTAACCATAATATAAAACTTCTCCTGCAGGTATATAATTGCAGGTAGACGGTATATGGACGTATTAACAGTGAGTTAATCACGATGATTATATTTTCTCGGTTATACTCGACCGCTAAACAAAACATAATATAACATAACGCATAGGACGCCGCGGGATCGCGATATCATAATATAATATATCGTGGCGATATTATTATACTGCGGTTGTGGTACAAGGTAAAAAGAATAATAACTACCAAAGATATTATATTAACTGCGGGCGAGTATACCTAGGTATGTTTTTATTTTGTTTTCTGGTTATTCGCACCCGGTGGTTCGTTGCAGGGGCGTCCTTGTGTAGGGGGAAGGGGGCGATCGCCCCTTCCGTAAGGTGACCGACTTACATAGTAATTATTGGTAAATTTTACAATTTTTATTAAATTATTTGACATTTTTTTTTTCATATGAAATTATAATATAATATGAAATTTCATAATATTATCTTGTTATCAAAACACGTATTCGCGGTCATAGAATTAATTTTTTATTATTTCAATTCCCCCCCCCACCCATGGCCAAGGTCTGGAGACGCCTCTGGTTCGTTGGCGGGGCGATTTCGTGAAATGCCTACGTACAACACAGAACGAAATATTAAATCTGAACACGACAAAAACACAATAATATTATTTTAAACGGATACGTTTTTACTGCTGAAAACTATACACACGACATAATACGTATAGGTATAAAGTGCACCGATTACGAGTAAAAGAAAATGCACACGAGTCGTGTGGAAAAACTAAGGAAAAGGGGTCAGTGATGGGGAGGGGGTGTTGCGGTGTATTTATTTCAGTTGTTTGCAGTGGACGTTCGGAATCACGTGCGTATATTATAACGTTATAATATTATATATAGAAACCAGACAACCGTGAAATGAAAAATCTATAGAACAGGACGATTTTTATTCACCAACATGGCCGGTATAAATACCAGCACAAAGACTTAGGGCCTATTATTATGCGATTGCGTAACCACTCCAAAGTCTGTCGCTAATAATAAAGTCTATATTTTAACAATATACCTCGCAAAACATATGTACGTATATGTATATGAATTGAACTTACACACTCATGGATGCATTTTTTCAAATAGTTTACAATATAAAATTACTGTGGTTGACACGAGGACGTCTAGCCGGTGTTTTTTTTAAGAGGAATACTAATAATATGGACATTTTAACAATTAATATTATCCCGATTTCATTTTAAATTAAATTAAATTTCAAAAACATCCTATATCATTGCTGATGTTGCAGGTAGTCACGTAATCCGAAATAACTGTATAATAGTAAATTAATTTAAAGAATGGCCTCACGCACGTCCATAATTTGTTTCATAAAACCGTTTCACGCTGTAGGCTATATATGCACCTATTGTAGTCCTAGTTGAAACCAAATTTTAACCATTTTTTTTTTTTTTAGAAAATATTTATAAATTTATTTTTACAACAAGCACAGATTATATATGCGTATACCGTGTGTAACAGAAAGAACTGACCAAAAAAAAAAAAAAAATTATGCTACTTAAATGTATGACAAAAATTGTTGAAATTATATGATTAGTAAATAGTTTTAAGAATATACCCATGTTATAAAATTTCCAAAAATAATATTTTTAAAAAAGCTATTGCGTTCCAAATTTATTTTATCAAAAAAATATTGATATTTAAAAAAATTCTAAAAAATAAACTACTATAGACTTAGATAAATGTTTTTACCATCCAAATCGTTCTTAAAATCAGATTCACAAGTTTGCTATTTTGAATTTATTCAAAAAAATTTAAGTCAAATTTAAAATTTTTTATTTTAAGTATAAAAAAATAAAAATAATTTTTTTCCTCTTACACGTGTAGAGCAAGTGGCTATAAATTATATATAAAAAAAAAATTAAAAATAATGATCAGAACAAAAGTTATTCCAAAAGTCAGTTCTATCTGTTACACCCTGTATATATACGATTTGTAGAGAATAAAGTAAAATAAAACAAATAAGCTAAAAATTGTATAAATACTCAGGACACCGAGTACTCGGGTAAAGGTGTCATCCATTTATAGAACTTCATGACACGGAGCGTGGAATTTATAGTCAATCAGTAAGTCACGTCGCCACGTAGGAAGGGGGGAGAAGTTGGTGTAAACAGCATTAAATAACCAGTAAAAGTGATCATCAAAAAAGTAAGGCGATATTGCTCCAGCAAACTTTTCTTTTTTTTAATGAGAAAAATTTGGTTTCTGAACTATATAATAATATAGTTGTGGCCTTTTTGGTTCTTTCCCGAAACTTTTTCTATACGATCTCGTAATTACACAACGACCAAGAATGGTACTGGCAAGGGATGTAAGCACGAATGTAAGATACAATATAATATTAAAGATTATTACATTTAAATTTACAATGTAATAATGTCATTAAAATTGCCTATATAAAACCCCTTACAAAGTTGATGAGTAGCGTGATCGACATTCATGTTTGTTGAAGCTAATAAACCACATGAAAGATAACAACATTTGAGCATCTCATATCAGGATTACAATACGTCGATATATACTTTGTGGTACATAATTTTCAAAATTCATTAAACTTTTTTTTTTAATTATTATTAATAATAATTTATTTGTTTTATTTATTATTTTTGTGACTTGTCATAATCGTATTTCAAAAAAAATTACATCCACAATATGCATTCCAAAATGTTTAGTCATCTTTCATTTTCATAACAGGCTGTTCGCAAACGTATCTGTGATTAATAAAAGGTGCAGCCGATCTGCAGGACCAACCAATAACCAGCCAACCCAATGTATCCAAATATGCACCAACATAAAAAAAAGTCGGTTAGACGTCCTCGAGAGTTATAAAAATCCAAAACCAATATCCTGGATATCCTGGATCAAAAACCGGAAATGTCCGGCGAAATCTCACCTGAACGTGATCGACGGCAGAGGGTTGCCGTTTGCAGAGCATTTGACTCTGGCCTCGGTGTTGATGGGTACCGAAACATTGGTCACGTCCAGCACCTCGGGTTTGATGAGCACGACCACGTTGACCAACCGCTCGATCTGACCGGCCGCGTTGCTGGCCACGCACTTGAACTGACCGTTGTCGGTGCGGCTGATGCGGTTCAGGCTCAACACGCCCGTCAGCTTGTTCACGGAATACCTCTCGGTCCCCTCGCTCAAGTCCCGCTGGTCCGGCATGTGTATCCAAGTCACCTTGGGTTCCGGTTTACCGTTGGCCGCGCACCGCACGCTGGCCATCTCGCCCTCGACGACTTCCAGCTTGGAAACTTGATCGGGTGCAAACGTCGGCGGGATGTGAACCTATAAGGGCGAAAAATGAAATGGGAAAAATATTAGTCATGATATTATTGTGTATATACTCGTTAGTCATGGACTGATATGGAGTTCATTTTCAAAAAAACTCGGTTCGACCATCACCCACCCAGCCCCTATATGCAAAAGTATATATTTTATCAATTAATTTCACTCAGCCATACACCCGTGCGTAACTTTTGGCACTGCCCAAGTACAAAAAGCACTGCCTTGTGTACTCGCGACGCCACTACATTAGTTAGTATGGATTACATTAATATGAATGAAAATCATTTTTTTTTTTATATAATATGATTATTGTGTAAAAAAAAAAAAAGAGTACGCAAGAATTCGAACAAAGGTACTATTCCTTTTAAAAAAGGAACCTTCCGAGCATTGCTTACTGAGTTACTATTTACTCTAGGAGTGCGTCACCGGTGTTTGTATTCGGGACGCGCAAAACGGTTTCGCGAAGTTCTTTAAAAAGCAAACAGTAAATTTTAGACGAAAGCGTTTTATTTTTCTTGAAAGATTTCGATGACGAATATAATATAGAATTACAGCACTCACCTCGACTCTGATGTCCCGGTCCTGGATGTTACCCGTGTCCAAAACGATGGCACGGCACTTGTACAGACCATCATCTTCGGCGGTGACGTTTTGGATCAGCAGACCGTCGATGTCCTTGACGAATCCGTTGCCGTCCTGAATCCTGGTGTCTTCCTTGTACCAGTCGACCAGTGGCGCGGGATTGGCCTTGACTTTACAGCGTACTTTGTAACTAGTCCCGGCTATCGGATATTGTTCGGTAGGAGCGTCCACCCACGTGATGTCGTCTTTACAGAAGAAGAAAAACAATATAACAACAATGACAGTAAATAGGTACTATACGCATTGCGCGATAGATGTCGACGACTTACAGAAACTGTCGACGATCACACTGCGGACCAGATATTCAGAATTGGAATAAGTGGCGGTGCACGTGTACGTGCCCACATCAGCTTCGGTGAGTCCAGTTATCACCAGCCCCAAATTGTTGCTGGAAGTAAACGTGGTGGTCACGTGCGCTCCGGCGGTCCTGCAACGGCACAAATCGAACGTCAATATAATATTATTATAATGTGCGTATTATTATACGTATAGATAAAAACGCCGATATATTATATTGCCTAATATACGCGTCTGATGATGTTTTAATTGCGGCTGCAGACGACCGTATCGATTTCGCGATATTGGGGCGGAAAATAGTAATAAAATCGTGTTATATTGTATCGTCGGGGCACACACGTGTTGTTTATTGTGTTTTATATTGTTATATATCGGCTGCGGCTTCCGCCCTCCAGCGAGTTAGCATCGAATTATACACATCCACTGGGAATTAGTTTTACCGGAATTCGAGTAAGTACGAGTCACTATACGGTCTACGAGAGAGATAAAAATGTAGACGCTGCCACGCTACATCTTCGTAAAATTATGCGTATATTGAATACTGCGTGGAACAAAATGGGTACATGACGGTTTTTGGTAGTTGTAATGATACAAATAGATAACTACCGCAGCAGAGCAAATTGATTATAATTATAATGATATAGTTATAATACTTAACACAGTTTTGGCTATATCGCGATAATGTAACGCATTAACAACTAATGGTGCTTGGTGAGGTGCGGTGGTTAGCCGCAGTCACTAATGTACGCTGAGGTCAAGCATCGTGAGGCGTCGCAAACTCCTAGATGGGTAACCACCCGGGTTCTTATTGTGAAGAATCCTCGCCTCCACATTAACGAGTGTTCCTAAAAACCAACCGTAACCCCCACAAAATCCTAATGACCATAGCTGTCAATATTTAAAAAAAAAACAGCTACGGAGGAATAGTATCAATGTATAGTATCGCCACAATTTCAAAGAAAAAACTGGGGGCTTCGAGCCCCTTTATTTTTTCAGTTGGTCTTATGACCCTGGATTAAGCAATTTCGACACCCCAAACCCCGAATCCTCTTCGAATAATCGGATTATATTTAATATATAAAAGTGTTTTACGGTAATCAAAGACCCAGAATCGAAACTGAAGGAGCTAAGCACACCCATCAGCACCCCCCTCCCAAATTGCGTCAAAGGTTATAATATGCAAACACACATTATATACACGGCGTTGTAGTCAACAATCTACTTACGAGGTCTGATCGATCGTCCTGTTCTGCGGATCCAGCCATTTGAGATACTTTATGAGTTCTGGTTGTTCGACGTCGGGCTGGCAGTTCAATATCAAAGACGAGCCAATCGGTTTAACCTGTTTCGGCTGTGTCGGTCGGATGATCAGCGAAGGTTCTTTGATCGTGGCGTCTGCAAAAAAAAAAAAATAATAACACACGATTACATATAGGATATAGAACAGATATAGTGATTCGCAATCGCAGCGGAAATTCATTAATTATTACTGCGCACGTCGTCACAAAGGGATAAGAGAGTTCTGTGCCGTGGGGATCATCGATTCTCTTACTGCAGTTTTCTTGGTTGACCTTTTCCGAGTCGCTAATGGATTTCGTTTTCTTTTCTACAACACTATATTATACGGCGAGATTTCGATTTCGATTCAATACACTACCGACGCCGCACAAACACATCCGCCCACATACATCACACACAATATATACGTACAATATAATATATTATTTTATTCCAATGCACCCCCTCGCAAAACACGGTTATGACTTTGATATTAAAATTTTGTTTTTTTTTTTTTCACAAAGTCGATATACATATGACGCGTATGTGTATAGAAAATCTATTGTATACTTTTTTTTACTGTCTGCAAACATGTACTACCTCCATACACAATACACATATGCGTATGGAACGTGTGTGTCGGTGGCGTAATAGAACTCGAAAAATCCGACGAACGACGGGTGGAATGAAAATAAAAACGTAATCGAATGGCGTGCACCCCGCGAACTCAGGTCTATAATATATGCGAAAATACATCCCAATATTATATTATAATAATATAACTGCTGCGTAATGTGTAACTAATCCATTATAATGCATAGTAGCTGGTTTATATAATTCATTTAAAATTAGAACGTACACATCCGTTTTAAATTTCGACTACAACAACACAACAACTGCACGTACATATAGGTATTATTAATGTATTATTATATTATTGTGATATTCGTGGTAAAATAATAAAGCGTCGAGCGGAAAAACAAAATCTGGTTGTTATTTCACCGCAAAACTACTGTTGTGTAGCATATATATATATATTATATTAAAATAATAACATGCGCGTACTTCGCGGCAGATGCTAAAACGCGTACAAGCGAATTAAAATTCTGATCCAGACAACCCTCGCCCCAACAACCAATCCCTGAATTGAATAATAATAATAATAATAATATATAACAATAACGAAAAGTAAAAAAAAAAAGATCGTTTAACAAATGACCGCGAAACGGTTTTGGTTTGCGTGAAAAAATAAATCCGCCGAAGCCATAAAAATATAATAATATTATAATCTCCATTAATATATTTACTTGCATGTTTGAATCGTTTCAGTTATCATCGAGATAAACTATGTACTTATACTATAGTAATAATGTTAATAATATGGACCCATTACAGCGCATTGTGTTTCGTGTTGCATTTTTCGACTGATTAGTTTCATTTTTTATTATATGCGTATAAGTATAACAGGTGGCTGTGACTATGTGATTCCACTTATTTGCATCTTTATATTTCTTATGAGTAATAATACAATATGATACTATATAAATGCCAAGTCATCTTCGAGTTTTATTTTATGAATTTATGGTTTTGTATAAGAGTCGAATCGTACGTCATAAGCGTATAATAATATGAATTTATATTATCCGTGTGGTAACAAAACAATAATTGTTTGTATTTTGTGCTAATCGGGAATACATATTATAATTTCATAATTCCAGTCAAAAAATCATGGTTTTTTCAAACAGTTGTAACTTTTTCGGTAAGTATTTTAAAAACAGACTTGTCACATATTATCTCATGTGCTTTTCCTCTGAAACCACCGTATGGGACGCGTTTATCACTGCGTCCTCCATGTTTTTGATTTTTATCCCATAATTTCGTGGCAGTGGGGTGGAGGAGTTTGAACTCGTGCAGCGTCGCCGCCGCCACCACCGGCGGCGGCTGGTGTCGGGATCGATTTGGTTAGGCGATAATTTCAAAAGAACACTTTATTTATACACGCACACACACAATGCATAATACCTACTCGGACACGAACTTACGCCTGCGCGAGTCGCTCGTAATAATAATAAGCCCCCCCCCGGGGTGCACACAGGTCGGTTTACGATACTACCCAGACACCGGGGCTCTGCGACCCCGACGTCGCGGGCGAGGGGAACGCGCGCGCCCTCTGAATTAGTTATACCTTGTTTACACAACAATTCCCTTTTTAAGGGTGGCACACGCAACTCCACCACAATTTCCCACTGGACCACACGACTATACGGCGCTCTGGAGGGGGTGTTTCACCCGGGGATTTAAATTAATTTGCCCGGAGGTCGTTTGGTTTCTCGGCTATAGATGTTTTATTGGCACCCGGATTTGCCGTGTTAGACACCCGGCCGCAGTGGCGGTGCACTATACACACACCAGCTAAGGATCATATATAATATATATATATACATACGTGTAAGAGAGCAATACACAATTAAGTGCCTGCCATGTACATATTATGCTCGTGTGTATATACAAGGAATTTTCCCGTCGCCAGCGTACATAGTCATCACTACCCCCGCGGCCGGAGAATCGAAATAATAATACGACGCAGTTTATACTCTGTAAAAACAACATCGCACCTATATATAGGTTATAACCTAGCGAACGTCTCGGCGCGGCTTATTACGTTTGTGGGGACTTGTGGTAATAATATAATTTTATTACCGTCCAAGGAGAATATATACCGACATTCCGCGCACTATTTCGGAGCCATCTCGACGTCCCCTGCAAGTAGGTGTATATATTATTATACACACAAAGTGTTAATAAGGTCTGCACGACAGTCACAATATTGACGGCCGAGCGATGTATATTATGGTAGGGCGAAAACACACACATTGCAGGACTATATATTGGGTATATGGTTGAGAAATAAATTGTCCTATATGTTGCAGAGAGATTTGGAAGAGCGATCTACTCGAGAGTACCTATATAGGTATTATATATGTATAGTCATATACATTATTTTATTGTTGTGGACGTTTTATTTTTATTATTCTAGACCGACGTTTGGGTGAACTTCTCGAATCCATTTTTTAGTAGATAGTATTTTACATTTTCATTCGAACCGACCCGTTCGTAACGAAATTTGAAAGGACCCTAATATAATATGTAAACGTTTGAATCGCCAATAATAATATATTATAGTATCGGTCAGAAGATGCGATTATATTATAAGTACATAATATATAAGCGGTTGGCAGCCGCAGAACACGTGGCGCATTAAATTCTGCAAACGAGCGCGCAAATTAAACGATATTATTTACGATTTGGTTTAGATTTAATTACGCGAAAAATTATTATTCGTTTCACACACACACACGACCAGTACACACTAACCTAACCAAGAGTGCACCAAGCATGGTCGTCGTAATTCACATATTTTGGATTTTGGCCATTTTTTCACGTTCTTTGGTGCATTCTTTCACAGATATACCATTAATTCACTCGGCGTACACCCCATATACCGAAACGCAATAGTACGACGAATCACATTCTGAATATAATATTGAACGACGAAAAAAGTAAGTTCCCGATACGCATAATATACTACTATAATGTAATATAATATATAAACGGATAAATATTGCACATATAGTGACATTTTATTTAAAAATTCACGAAATTATGTAACTGTTTAGAGAGAAAAAAATATATGAAATCATAATAATAATAATAATAATCAAGTCGATGGCTTTGAAATTACGCGACGGTTGAAAAATTAGTGAACACTATTCATATTATAATAACGTTAAGGTTCCATAATTACATTTTGGTAATTTGGTCTCGTATATATACGTATACATGGTTTGTTAGCAATATTGTACCGTTTAATTAAAAACTTTCAAAGCGCAATAAGGAAACGAGGGTTGAAAGCACTTCTTGGGCCATTCAAGTGACGGCGTCGTCGCCGAGGGGCGAAGAAAATATTATACGCTCCGCCGATTGAGACAAATAATACGAATTTCGTCGGTTGAAATTGGAAATTCGATAAACTCGAAAATATATAAAAAAAATTCTTAGTATTTACAGTAATATCATTAGAGAAACGACGAAATTTATTATAACACATACAAATGTTGCTCTGTATAGGTAGGTACCTATACATACCTATACTTATACTGTCTACTGAGATAAAATATATAAACAAATTAAGTTTATAGCTACATAAAGATAATAACGTTAGATAAATACCAAAATTATATTTGATACATTTTTCGGTAAAAATTATAAAAATGAAAATAGGAACACCACTATTTTGTTTGAACTGTACATAGCTGGAATATTTTATACGTTCGATTTGAAAAATATTACATAGATCTGCGAGTGTATAGTTTGCAGGGCTACATTGTTCGTCTTTGAAAAACACAATAGATATAAAGTAATAGTAATATTATATATTATAATACTGTTGCATTGGGTATGACTTCGAAGAAAAAATGCAGATTACCTATCAAGTTAATTTTTTAACCTACTTGCTAAACTAAAATATTTAAGCAAATTACGTTTTTATCTATACATAACGATAATTACGTTGGATAAATTGAATTACTTATAATTTTAATGAAATGCCTAAATCATTGATACGCATTTGTCCGATAAATATGAAAATATATGTGGGCAAACGATTTTGTTTGAAATGGATATGATTATATTATAATACGTTTGATCTGAGAGATATTAAAGTGACCTATATCAAATGCAGTTTGCACTCGCTTGCATCGTTTATCTTGGCTATAAGATATTATAATATTGTTGCTTTGGGTTTGAATTCAAAGAAAAAAAATGTGATTATAAGCTTATAACTTTTTAACCTACTATAATTGAGATAAAATATAAAAGCAAATTACGCATTTATCTACTTAAAGGTAATTACGTTAAATAAATATTTTTTTTTTTTTAAGAAATTCCAAAATGGTATCAATCGACTAACAAATTTGTCCGATAAAAATGAAAATATATGTGGACAAAACGATTTCGTTTGAACGTTTTGGGGTTATATTATTATAATAATTAATACTTATATTTGATATGAGAGATATTTCTATATGCAGGTATACCTGCAAGTTCACAAGAATTGCATATAGTTGCATCGATCGTCTTGGCAAGACACTAAAATATTGTTGATTTGGGTTTGAAATTCAGCATTGAAAATGGCGATTAAAAACTTAACTTTTTGTGGTATGCGGTTAGGTATAAAACAGTTGAGTTAATCTATAAGTAACCGAGTGTACCTTGAGGTAAAAACCGTCAGTGGCACACGTGCATTGAGCGAGCTCGTAAACATCTGGACGACTTTGAATAAATTGAAATATTATGTCGTACATAGTCGAAGTTGTTTAAAATAAGACACGCGCGCGGGTTTAGACGCGTTCACGGACTTAAACCCCAAATACATAAAACCAGCAATTATATGAAGTGAGTCGCTCGTTTTCTTCTCCGCTGTATACCTATCATAATATAATAAAATATATAACGTCGCCCCTTCTTGAAGACCAAAATAATACTTAATCGTACAAAGTGTATATGGTTGGGGGAGATCCGCAAATATTGTAAGAAACTTGTTAATTCAACAACAGTAACATTTTTGAAAATATTTTTTTTCATAATTATAAGTCGTTTTACAAAACAAATAATTTTTAGATAACAAATTATATTTTTGCTATTTTTATCGTTACGATTGTTTAATCTGTCGAATAACAACATACATTTTTAATAGCATAATCTGAAGCAGAACAATATTATTCGGAATACATCGATCAATATTATGCAATCAGAATTCGGACAAGTAGTCTATTAGTCTGTTATAAGTATTTAAAGTTTATATGAGTGGAGTATAGTGGACCAACTTTTGCAGGGTATCATGCAAACTATTCTCATCGAAAATATTAAAAAACTACACTATAAACGAATAACACTAATAGGTACCTACTCGTTCGAAATTCCATTTTTATGCATAAAAAAACTTTAAAAAATGTTCTACATTCGAATTAGGAATTAAAAATGTATGTATTACCGTCATTAAAAAAAGGATTCAAATTAAAAAATCTATAACAATAGAAAAATAACACTAAGAATATATTATTTTTAGAAAAATTTTGATTTCTATTATATAACGATGTACAGCCGTTACGTTGAATAAATGTTTTCGAAAACAATTAATAAATAGTTTTTGAAATAATGAGTGCGTATATAGTCTCTTACGTTGAATGAGTCTCCGGCTATATATATATATATAATAGTGATTTTGGCAATTAGTCCGACATTTGTGCCGACTTCCATTGTGCGGACTTACGGTTTCCGATGAGTGTGGCGCGGTATACTGGTCGCGGTATATGTGGCGGAGAACTTAACAGTACGCCACCGATATAGAAAAACTTTGAGACAAAAGGTTTTTAATTGATTTTCGAGGCACGGTTGCGGAGTGCCTTATATCCATATATATATATATATTATGTGGGTGTGTGGTGGGTGTATGTAGCCGTATCGTGGGTATAACGAGGGTATTTTCGGCGCGGAGAAGTCCCCGTGACCGGCATTGTTATATAAGTCTTTGGTACATGCTCCGAATAGACGAAAATGTTTTGTTGTCCGTTCGGAGTGCTGAAAAAACGGTAACGTTCGCTCTATATAATAATAATAATAATAAAAAGGACCCCCGACCGACGACGACGGGCGAAAAAGAATGAAAATAAATAATAACGAGAGAATTTCGGTGTACAAAAGCGAGCTTTTCGGTACCTCAATTATATCATTTACGTTTATCGGATATTCGCACGGACCGCGCGGCGAACAAATTAAAATAATGTGCATTTATAACCCTGCTCGCTCTCTATATTATATTTTAAACGTGTATTATAAATAGTCTCAGACACGATTTCGATTTCAAAAACGTATCGGCAAAACTTTAATAAGTATACCTACATTATTCTCGACGATAATTATTATTATCATAACTCCGATTATTATATTTTATCAAACGGAAATCCTTTGTGATGAACCTAAAACTTTGGCAACAGTTTCTATGCGTTACTAAAAATAATAATAATACCACGAACGGGTTTGGTCGGATTCGCCGAGTATATATTACACATGGCTACCGTGCAGGTAGTCGTAGAGGCGTTGCGAAATAATACTAAGGTATTTATCGCCATCATTTGCATAAAACGTGAAAACCTCGCGGTTATTATTCGTTTTTATGTTTCGTTTGGCGAAGGTTATAGGTTGAGAAATTCCGAAATCCCACTCAATTAATCAAAAGTTGTTGTTTCGCTTTGCAGTTGGATTCGGGGCTTAGGTCGCCGACATCAAAAACAAAGTAATATAATAAAACAAAACAGCTGACTATATATGAGCGGTATACTGGGCAATAAAACCCAAGTACATCCGAGGGACTAGCAACCGATGTTATGTTTAGCAGTTTCGCGTATATGGAATTAATATTATTATTGTAGTTTTAATGTAAAAAAAATGTAAATAAATAACACCACTTTTTTGTACGAAAACACAACACACCTGCCGAGTTCAATTAATACGAGGAAGTAAAAATTACGTACCTACCTACCAAAAACGACAATGACATGTTATTATATATATTTACCTAATTAAGGTAGAGGTTTGTTTTTTCCCCACAATAATAGACACGCTGATTGTTGCTGTTAATATCAATGAAATGTATGGGACACCATTAGGGCAACTAGTACCATATTATACCCAATGGCAGGCGGTGAGTACCAAAAAAAAAAGTATCTTGATACATATATGATACAAGATACTTTTATTTTGGGCACATACCTATATATACATGTAGAAGTACAAGATACTTGATACTTTTAGAATATTAATAAAAGATATAAGATACCTTAAAAAAACGTTCAATATTTACCGAAAATATACAAAAAGTGAAATAAAAAACTTTTTTAGTGTTTTAAAATAAAATAACAATATAATTAGTAAGTACTTATATGTTGGCGGTGCTAAAATAATATTATAAATATGTAAATACATCGTACCTATGTCATACGCGTAGAACGTATAGGCACCTGGTCAATGTGACTTATAAAGAAGTTATTTTTGATATCAAACGATTTATGAACAAAAAAAAAGTGTAAATACGATATTATATAATAAATTAATACAACAGTTTTTACAAGTAACTATAAATACTACACCCAAATGGTTACTATATTATATTTGTTTTGATTAAAATCACACACAAATCATGGGCGTATTTATAGGTGGGAATGGGGTATATGGGGGGGACATTACCTTTTTGCTTACAAATAATATCGATGCGGGGGGGGGGGGGGGGCACTACACTGCAAATTATCTCAAAAATCATGAATTTATATCCCCTCAAATGAAAATTCTTGTCTACGCCACCGATACAACTATTATGAGTAACTATAATAATATTATTATACTAATACCTTTAAAGTTTTACACTAGGACGTACACTTATTGTACATAAATAATTATTAATATAAAATTCCTTTGAGCTATATGGTAATAACTATAAAAAAAACCCTCTTGGATTATTTTTTTTATAATGCAAGGGTAGTTTTTATTGATATTTACCTTATATTGTTTTGGGTCCCCCAAAAAATCACAGATAGATCCAAAACTAATTACAATATATCGTCAGCGGCCATAATAATAATCGTACGAAATCGCATGACTCGGGGGGTACAACTCCCCCCCCGCGCATGTACGAGCGCGTGAAATTATCGACCGGGTACGACCACCGCCGTGTTCTCGTGCAGTCGGGTACAATAATATACTCGTTGGAGAATAATAATAAGGTCGAGGAGGCGTTTCGACATCGACGATAATTATTATAAACACTAAGACACGTGAACAATAATAACAATGCGGTAATCGCGCGATTTTAATTCAATCCGTTTCGGGTCGCGTACACGACGAATTAGGCATAGGCACCTAAATACTGTAATAATATGATGTTACGTGTGCGCACATTGAGCGAATCGATGATAATAATCACAGGTTTCCATACTATCACTGCACAGTTTGGTGTTATTATATAACTCGCTGTGATAATAATAATATAATTGACAATTATTATTGTTATTATTATACGGAATGACGTGTGAAGCGAAAATCGTCGTCGTCGTCGTCTTTTAGGATAAAACGATTTTGAGAGTAATAATATAAACATAATAACGAAGAGATGTTATAATATTAATGATCCACCGAATACATTGGATACTGCCAGCTGTAATCACAGACTTTTATACCACACTGTAGATAAGGAACTATTGCGTCGTCATATAAATTTCGTTTCATCTTTTATGCGGTTAACGAATTGACATATACGAGTGTATATTATATCATCAGTATTTAGGTATGTTACCTAATTACAGCTTGCAATTTTAATGTATATACACGAGTATCTATACTTATGGAAATTTCGCTAACCCCAAACAAGGTGCGGCGGACGAGCCTTTAGTATTATTTTGTACTTGTTTTATTCGGAAAAAAATCCTCAGTAAGATGGACTAATTTTTATATACTATTGAACCTTATTATTATTATAATTCTTATTACATTTTATTTTAATTAATTGTATCGATATATTTGTTAAATACCTATGTTTTACCTATATTTATTTGTTCAACCTGAAGTTGCCCCAAGGCTGAAAATATATAGTTGATAGATTGAACTCGACATTATTTTGGCATTTGCGAATTTTTATTTAAATTAGGTACCTATTTGTCATTATTTCTTTTTTTTATTCTATTCAGAGATCCCAATGTATTGTAATACACAGAAATCAGTGACAGCAGAAATAGTGCCAGTCCTATATCGTGTACCAATATGATTATCACATAATAATATTATGTCGTTGGGCGTTATTCGAAATATATTATTATAATTGAGGCGTTACGTGGCAAAGTCAGCAATCTCCACTTTTTTTGGAATAAATGTTTTGATCACATTCATATAATACGTTTTACTCTGCGTCGATTGGTGAAGCTGATTTTTATCACATATAATCGCCCATCGAGATAAAACGTTTTAATACTAGCTGATCGCAGCAAAGAGAGCAATCTCCAATCATAATACCATATAATACATGTTCTACGTTTCTGTGGCAAATGAGGCAATCTCCATGCGTTTCTGTGACAAAAGCGGCAATCTCCGTGGGTTCTTCTTGGGTTCCGCGGCAAATTTGACAAAGTCCATTTTCCCTCCTTTATTATTTAATGTTATTGACATTTAACAAATTATATGAATACAGGGAATAACACCAAACTCCACTATCAACCAACGAAAATAAAATATCATGGAAAAATACAAGAAATAAAGGTAAAACAGTTTTTTGACATTTACCAAAAATCACTGCGTTTGGAGATTGCTGACTTTGCCACATGACGCCTCAATTATTATTACAATTTGGGCAGCTCATCTGACATGCACAGAGGTTCCTATACTAACGTCCCGCGGTATAGTACGGGTTACCGCGTGCACGGTACCACCACACCACTTCATACCGCGCCATAATATATACGAAGGTGGGTACAAGATGATTTACGCCACTCGATTTCGTACCGCGGCTTTGTAAGTGGCGACGGGGGGGGCGGAAGCGCTGGCGTCGGAAAACGCCGTCCGTATATAGCTAATCATGAAGAAAATTGCACTTTTATCTCGTTACCCGGTGAAAAATCGACAGCGCCATCATCGCCGCCGTCATTCATCCGGATCGCTCTCTGCTCTCGCATTGCAGCCGACGTTGACACACACACTGCTCCAGTATAATAATATATACGGTCTCGCATAAATAACCGGAACTTTGATCATGGAAAAGAGACGCGACCAGCTTCGGGGCATTATAATAATAATAATAATAATAATGAAAATAATAATAATATTATAATATGTACCTACGGATGGCACGGGGGGTATTACCACCTCGGCCGGTTACTATGCATCACCCTGCACCGATGAGACATTTCCGGCTTATAGTTTGCAGGCCCCGTACTCGGGCGGTTTTCATTATTAAATGAACTATAAAAATCACATAATATATATAGTCAGAGAACATTTATGTATAGATACATATTGTTGAAGAGAGATAAAAAATCGTTTGGAGATAACTAACTCGAATTCGCCCCAAACTAACGTCATTGAGAGTAAAAAAAAAAAATTAAAAAATATCTAGTTATATTTTCAAGTCTTTCAGGGTATCGAGGGATTCAATTTACCACGACTTGACTGCGTAAGTTGAAATATATCATTTCGTCTTCAGGTTTCATGAGTGAAGTAGAACGATGAATAATCTCACCTGGTTATGAGTCTATATTTGATTTTCTTTTAAAAAAAAGTTTTACACGTTTACTTACAGCAGTATTTCTTATTTGATCCAATTGTTCTAAAGACTTGAGATATAATGGATAATGGATATATAACAAACTAAAAGATTCGCCCAAACGAGCGATTAATTTCTTAGCTCAAATAAATACCTATGCTCCACAGAGATAAATGTTGGGCCATTTACCCAGATTAATGCGGCTTGCCCATATAATCATAACGAGTAATCACGAAACAATGGGCAATCCGGAAAGTTTGCATAAAAAAAACTGGTACGATTTGACATCAGATATAATTCACCTCATCACATAAATAACATAATATTATTTACTAACAATAATCTTTTTAGGGGGTATTATATAGGCAATTTTAACACAATTTTCGGAAACATTTAATTTTTAAAATCTAAATTTACGTAAATCCCATTTCAAAGCAATTTACAAGAGATCTGGTTTGTACCTGTAAAAACTGGTTGTTGTGTAATTTATTTATTAGATTTGAAAGAATTTTAGAGCAATACAATTACTATTTTCTATAATACGATTGTTCGACACTAACAGTGGTGATGCATGAAATGCGTGCGCTGACGTTATTCGCTTAACACTACCTATATAAATAAATTATGTCGATAACGATTTATTGTCATTAATTCTAAATTATTCTTCAATTTATACCTATAGTTTAGATTTACGTACTACATTTCACAGAACAATCAATAGAAAATTAACATACAATTTGAAATACAAACATAATTATTATTATTTGTAAAGATTATCAGTTTTATAGTTTTCCTAATATTATAGTTATAAAGAACATACAACTATTAAGCATGCCGATAACGCGAGGGAAAATATTTCGTAGAGTATAATAAATTACTTTTATAAATTAGAAATGATGTACAACTAACAGTATGACAGTATTGTATATTATATTATTATAGTGTTACTAATGCAATAATATGTAAACATCAAACAAATCGGATTGAATATTATTTACAGCATTATACTTCGCTTTACATACAATGGGTCATTAGATAAGAATTTGTTCTGTAGGTAGGGAAATAAAAAGGATTTTATGATCGAGCGTATTACCTCCTTTGTTAAAAAAAAGTTTAGTTCGTTAAAGATAAGTAAAAAATATTTACAAAGAATATTATAAATTTAATTTGTTTGGGACTCGCGGTTAAAATACATTGACTAACTTATTTCTTCCACGTGGTATCACAACCGAGGCGGGAACCACGATACCGCCTTACTTCCACCTGAGTAGCACGTCATCGTTTATTATACAATAATAACCAGACAATGATACAAAACCATCAATAAAAATTATTTCGACTACCCGTCTACCTATACACTTATATGTATATGAATATATTCTGAGGGATGTGTAAGTCATAATATTATAGGCAATGAATTTCAAAAAGATATTCCGATCTTGATCGAGCTGATCTTCGTTGTAGATCACGTATATACTATGTGACTAGATATAAGTTTTTCAAATATCTTAAACAGTCTTAATTTCACAACTTTTACTATGTTTAGTATATTTTTCAAATTTTGATCGTCGTCGAGAAAAAAATAATACAACACGTATAGCAGATCAGTCTGGTGTATTTGCGGTCTGCAGTGGTCTAATCGTAAATTAATTTCGGCACGAACAACACATCAAATCACAAGCCGAGCGGATAGGAGAAAATGAAAATAAAATCTATGAGCCGAGTAGGAGATCATAAAATAATATTATTTATAGGTACGCAGTACCACGAGCCACAGGGGTCCCCAAAATGTCTCGACCGTTTGAAACATGTCCTCGGCCCTCGGCTATGGGTCGTAATTTGGACACCCCTGCCATGCCGTAGAGCGTATGCGGCATATAATAATATGTTAATGTTGTATGTTATTATCATGTACATGTATATAAGAACATATAAATACCGTTTTCACGCGCGAAAACGCATATCGTCGTCGGGTTAAAACAACCCCTCTCTGGTCGTGGCCGTCGGCGTGTGTGTAATATTTATATACAAACGATTTTTCCGCCGTCTCGACTAGGAATTCTGTAGCAACACTCGATGTGTTGTACACCGGGTGACCCATTTAACGTAAGACACTCGCACTATTTCAAAAACTATAAATGTTTGTAAAAATATTTATTTCCTCATAATCTTAAGTCGTTCGGAGACGACAATTTCCTAAATAAAATTACAGTTTTTCAATGACAGGGAAATTTATTTTTCCAAAGCGGAATATCATTTGGCGTACATCAATATTTTTTCGATGTAAGAAAGAGTATTCGCTAAATAACATTTTTTTCAGTCGAACACTCTCCGTCCCGAGTAGTGCAAACGAACATTACGGACGTATATGAGATGACCTCAAAGTATCTAAAAAATTCGAAAACTCGGATTTTGAACACGATATCACCCTGTATGCACACACATTATACGCGTACGATAATATATTATAACGTCGCGGGAAACGACTACGGTTTTCGCCCGCCGCCGAGGCCCTGCAGACTCGCAGGCGGTCGCGTTCCGGCGGGTACATTAGGAGAAGAAGAATTCGGTAAACGATTGATCGGGGTGGGGCGCAAAACCTCCCCCGCGGGACGTAAGCTAATTGATCTCGTGCCGCGCATTCCCTCGTGTGCGGTAAACGCCCTGGTGTATGTATAACGCGTACATAATATTATTGCACATTATATTGTATATAATGTACATTAAACCGCGATAACGGAAAACCTACGTATATATAGCGCTTACGACCCCCATCGCATTCGCATTTCGTGGAGAAAATATAATATGTATATGTTTGGCTACTGCGGGGTGGCCTACTGCGATTTCTCGAGCGTCAGTTGTGACGATGATACCGCGGTTGGTTGTTGACACAACCCCCCCCCCCCCCCCATATATATATATATGCCAAATTAACGATTTTGAGATCTTGCGGCTGCAGGTGTCCCCCTAGATTCGGAAAAAAATCAGCTGACGTCTCCAGCTATATGTGTTATCACGGCCTATTTTAAACGTACAACTAATGATATATTTACAATATTTGACACCACAACTATGTCATACAAAAAACCTTCTGTTTGAACGCCTCATATATATGTATACAAGCTTAGATATGAGCTCGTGAAAAAAATTAATGAAAACCTGGTTGTAGTACAGGCTATTCTGTGCAGCAGTTAACGACGATAAAATAAAAACTCGAATATCCTGCACCATGTACGCCCGTCGTCCGCCTAGTCTCGTACGCGAACGTGACAAATCGCTGCGCAATTTCTTTTTCTCTCGTGTATAGCGAGCGATATTGTTATGCGCAATATCACAGCTATAAACCACACCGTCCCCCCACCCTACGGTCAAATTTAATAATATAATATATAATGGCGTCTCGAGTTTATACCACTCGAAATCTCAAGAACGGCGGACGAAGACGCGAGGAAATCTTATACACACCTATCCAGTGGCGCACACTGGAGGGTTCAAGGGTAGCAGTTGCTACCCCTGATTTTTTTGGTAGGTGGGTGGGTGGACCCCCTGGCTCCAAAATATTTACATCATGAACATTCTATTACGTATAAAAATATTGAAAATAAACTATTAAATAATTATAGGCTATAGCCATTAGTCTATTAGCCAATATAGAGGTAACCGAATCAATTTGCTACCCCTATTTATTTTTGAGTGTGCGCCACTGCACCTATCTCGCACTATTTATATAATGTCATTATATATATACAAACTTCATCACTCTGCTGAAAACCCCGATTAAATTTCGATTAGAGACGCATACCTGCAGGGGCGGCCAAGCGGATTATTTCGATGTCGATCCCTGCGATAGTTTGTTAAAATTGTTGAACATTTTTATTCGTGAGACCGCTATACCGCCGACATCATATCGTTGCGCTCTCGCGGCGGTTATTGATGATTAATTGTTAATCGTATCACGACAGCCTTGTCGATATATTATTTTTTTTTTTTTTTATACAATATTATTGCAACAGATTATTATACCTACATATAATATTATAAATACAAATCGTTAAAATAAAATATCGACATTTTTGTTATTTATTCTGCAAATAATATAATATTATGCAATTTTATAACACTTCATCGTGCATTAATTATTTAGTTGAAAATTATGCAGACATTAATTACTATAGGTACATAATATCGAGCAGTTGTACGTTTTAATTTTATTGCCTATACAATTTTAGCATGTTTATTATTAATACCGATTTATTATACACTGACATAATTTACTGCAAGTCGAGCGTGACTATAGCAGAATAACAGTATCGGTTATTGGACTATATTTCCATTAAACGGGCGACACGGGTGATTCATCAAGTATGCTGCTCACTATTTTTTTCTCTCAACAATGCATCTATTCAAATTCTGATTTCTGCATTTTAGGTAGGCGTACTTAAAATCACCTCTTCAAATATTTAGATTTTTCAGTTCCGTTTAAAGAATGTACTGTTGTGCTTGTGATAGACAATTCTGACCAACCTTTTTTATTGTATAGTATTATCGTCTATTAGACTCTAATCGGTTGATTCTTTCCAAAATGTTGTTATATCTAAATCGTAATTCAAACTGGTAATTTTTGAGTTATTTAAATATTATAATCTCTAAAAAGATAATTAGGTAAGTATAGTCCTTATAATAATGATTTTATAAAAATATAAATTAAACTATAAAATATATATGTAGTCTATTAATTATTTTTTGTTATACTTGGACATTTTTTCCAAAACTCTCAAATATGAATGTTACCATTATTTTGAAAACATCAAACTTTTCATCTCTTTCAAATGTATTATAAATTATCGTGATGGACTTAAATTATCAGTATAGTGTCTACATAAAGGTAAATAACTTAAAAACTACTAGTTTGAATTTCGAAATTAGATAGGTATACATAAACATTAGTAAAATAATCTGCTAATGTGGTCTCATTTGAAAAAAAAAAATTTTATATGTGGAGCTTAAGAACAATATTATTTATAATGGTATAAAAAAAGCTAAGTTTTTGATAATAATATGGTCCTTAAGTATAAATACTTAAAAATTCCAAAAATTTGAATTTGAATAAATGCATTATTAAAGCAATAATGGGGTAGGCGGTTGATGAATCACCCTGTATATAGCTAGTACTAAAATACGCAATTAAGTCCACCGCGGAGCTGGCTAAAAAAAACCTTCACGAAACACCACCATTTACATATTATATATTTAAACCTTTATGAAAGTTCGTTTTTACCGCGACGAGTTCCTTAAACGGCCGTCGACGTAATAATAATAATACGAATAGGAACTATCTGTCAAAACGAGTCCACCACCGCTGTCGACTCCTCTAATTGCGTATATTTTAACTTTTTTTCACGAGTTTTCCGAGGGGTGCATTTCAACGCGCTTCGTGGTAGGCATATTTTTTTATATTTCACGTAGAGGAATTACTATATAGTATACGTATAAGGTACACACATACATCATATTACATAGTTTGTTTTCGAACTCGTCTATAATATTTGTATATGAACATGGCGCCAAACCACACACCGTTCGCGGTTAATATTATAACAACGACGGCTGCAGTAATGCGGTACCCGCAGCCAGCATCCATGCCTAAACCTATACCTCCTATACCGCTACCACGGTATGCTCACACACATATATATATGAATACGCAACAACAATAGGCCGGACGTGATCCACCGATCAGATATACGAGTGTATAGATTATATATGTATATATATGTACGCGCGACACACGAGATCTCCATGTGGGTAGGGAATTTATCATCTTTCAGAGGGAATAAAAATAATATATATTGTATATCGTCGTCGTCGTATATATATATACATAATATTCTTTCTATTTTATTTATTTTTTTTGGTCCGCCGGGTTATTTTTCTCCATACGTGCGTCGTATACGCCACTGATTGATCGGCGTTGGCACGTCACGTACTACATAGTACGCACTATATATATATATATACGTATATAATATGTATATATACATAGGATACGCGCGTGTGGCACTGTGCACAGAGTGATGCACAGGAGGGTCCAAAAATATAAGGGATGAGATATATACCGCCGAGCACGCCACCGCGGGATTGTGTTGTCACAGTCGGGCGGGATGATGTTTACCATGTGAATCACGTGCAAGGGGTTGGACAATTAAACTATGTCTCGGCGTATAATCGCGGCGAGAACTGCGCACTGCACACGTTCGGGTCGTGTCGAGGATATAATGTCGTCTGCTGGTGTATCTATATCTATATGTATGAAAAAGGGTCTCGACAAAAGAGGAAATTAATTGTATGCTAATTTGAGGGCATCCACATTTTTTTTTTTTTTTTTTTAATAACCATGTCAATTAGAAGCATATTCGTGTTCGGAATCATTACTGTATGTATATGGTGGGGCGGGCATCGTAATGTGGATCGTTTTCCCCGAGGAAGCCGAAAATTTAGATAAAACCGTTAAACCACGAGCCTGGCCGGGGACGTGTACACATAATGTTATATATACTTTTATATTTTTATGTGAAAACATTTTCGCTTTTCACAGTGCCGGCGCTAGGGGAGGACAAATGGGACATTTGTCCAGGGCCCCGCGCTTGTTAAAGGGCCCCGTGATTTTTAATTATCATCTTGATACGAATACCGTGGTCTACCGTCGTATATAGCATTATTCTGGCTGCAGCGGTCGCGTACTTAGATATTAAACAATTTATTATTTTATTCAAACATTTTGATGAATTAATTTATTTTTAATTGATGATTTTATGTAGTTGTTAAAATAAATGTAAATTAATAAAATAACCAGCCCTTATGAATTTATTAGCCTACGATTTTCCACTCAAAGGTTTAACTGAAACTCACGCTACGCCAATAATTCTGTGCTGAGCGAGGTTTCATCAGGAGGAATCGCACTCGAATGTGTTGTCTCCGTTTACTCAAGTAGGTAAGGTAAAGTGGGGTAAGTGTGACGCAAAAATGAAAAGTTAATTTTGAATTTGACAATACTTTTTTTGTTTTTAACTTAAAGTTGTTATTGTTCCATAATGTAACACCTCTAGATATACTTACATAATTGGAATTTATAGTCAACAAAGTTATATTATCACTCACCTAAGAATAATTTTTTTAAATTTTAAAACGTCACACTTGCCCCTTTTCTTGGGGCAAGTGCAAAATCGGATTGTTTTTGCTATTAGTATTACATAAAATTATATATGGGGCAAGTGAATAACAAAGATAAAAATAAGCTTTAATTTGATTTTTGTTTCATTAAAATATCTTGATTCATTAAGAATTGACAGAGCATTATTTAAATTTAATTATTTACCTATATTATATATAAAAACAGTACTTTTTTTAAAATCCTGATTTAAAAAAAAGCTAAAATTTCACTACTCTCTGAGAACCTAAAGGCTATTACCTATGACCAGGGCCCCGCAATACCTAGCGCCGGCACTGGCTTTTCAGTGCGTTTGACGTTGTCACGTAACGCCTTCTACCCTCTGTTCTCTGTTCCGGAAATTCTCGAGTTTGTACCTAATAAAACACGACTACTATCTGAGATATCTCTTTTTTTGTGTTTTTTTTTTTTTTTTGTTTACCGCGTATAAAGTATAGTGTCGACAAAAAAAAACGAGCAGTTTCAATTTCATACCGTTGAAACTAAAACCTTTCCACAGCGGTATAGTACCGAACTCGACACTCTAGCAATTAAAATAAATTAAAATTGCGTACAATGGATTCGAAACGAAATCGGATTTAACGCGAATTTTACGCCGTCGAACACATTACACTACGACGGCACGGTCGAGGACCAACGAAATAATATATTATTATTATTATTATAGGACCCAAGTCCGTATCGAACCACACACGACACACACACACTGCAGCCGCAACATCGCATTACATTCGTATTATTTCACACTCGCATTGTTTTAATTGACAATCAACAACACACGATATTACAGTTTTGTAATATACGGCTACGGTGTGGCAGTGTATGTACACCTCACCATCTTGCCTGCGGTTGTAATTCTATTTATTTTTCCTCCCGTTTCGTCGCAGACGCTCACGCACGTACACCGCGGTGCCGCTGCCTGCACAGTAGCACTGCCTGCCCAGAGTGTGACTAAAATTACAGATTTTAATGGAGCAACACGTACTCGCCCGTGTTGTTGTTATTATTATTTTGTGATACACGCATGAGAAAGGAACATGGAAAAAAAAAAAAATACAATACCATTGGTCGAGAGTTCGCCGACCGCCCGCTGCTATATTGCCGAACGCACACGCACTGAACACGTTTCCCCTGAGGGATGATCGCGTGTACGTCGCCAAAAAGAAGATTTTTCACAAGGTTTACGGGCGTAATCCAATATACGCCGTGGGGGGGTTTTCGAGCTCCTGCGGCCGACTTCCGAGTGGAAAAAATCCGGGAATGTGTACCCGTGAAGAGCTATACATATCTATAATATATAGACTGCTATTATTTCGTTACAAACCACCGCGGTGATATCGGAACATGAAATTAAAAATGTATGTTATTATGCGATTCAACGAGGTGAAAACTTAAAAAAACGATAGCGATAAAAAGAATAAAATAGTGAAAAAAATGGATTTTTTGGGAAAATGTTGTGTAGTAAAAACTTGAAATTGTGTAAAAAAAATATTTTCACGGCGCACTCTACTGCCATATATAATAATAATAATAAATAAATAATAAATATAATAATATTTCACGAAATAGTCACGTGAAAAATTAAGCGACGTGGTGCAGAGAAACCCAGAAACCTATAGTATATACCACTGTATATTTTTCCAGTAATCGTAGAACCGATTTTTGTACCAAAGAGGTAGGTATAGTTACCTCACAAAAATCTATTTTTAGCGATGCGTAACATTTCGCTCTGCAATAAACTCAATATAATATTTTAATGGCTATGGTAAACGGTGAAATAAATTACATGTATCATATGCGTCGAGAGTGACGCATTGTTATCATTATACGGACGAGGAAGTGGCCCACACAAGCCCACGCGAGTAAGACAATACCTACCCATTAACGTTTATGGTTTGTATAACACGTACAGTGCTCCGCGATTATTTTTATCGCTATATAATTTGACCACGACAATATGATGACAATAATAATAATTTATATCAATTTAAATTTAAACCCTTACGGCCGCTTATACACATATTATACAGAGGTGTTATACGTCGACTCGAACATTTTCTCGTCCGGTGCAAATGTACGTACAATTATTATTATTATTGCTATATGTTGCAAGTGCGGTATACTGCATAGTATATTTTAGTTTTGCTCGTTTAGTGGGCAAATACCTATAGTGGGTAGGTACTCGTAGAGTAAAACGTATTTGGAAAAACACAAACGGATTCAATGTTCTACAGCGCTGCAACAGTATAATATTTAATATGGTCAAGTGCGCCGCGCGTACACCATAACGTACAATAACGACCGAATGCGCCGATACGGTTATTACTCGTTATTATAATAAAGGTAAAAATGTACGTGAGAATGCAAAAATAAAAAATAATGTTTGTACACAATAATGTGGTGGTGCCGAGAGTCGGTAATCGCGTACGAGTCGCATGCGATAAATTGCACGGTTGTGTGTACACGCCTCGCGCTCGCGTTTAGATGCAGTTCCTCCGATTTGCATTCGTTATCTGCGGCGGAAGATATGAAAAATGCAACTCGCGCAAATCGTAGTAATAATATACGTCGGACGTACATAATTCAGACGCAGACGATAAAAGAACATTGGACCGCCCGTCACGTACTTACACAGGGCGGTGGGGGGGAGGGCACATGCATTTTTGAACTTTCCGATAATACACTCGCGATGCAAAGGAGCGCCGCGCACGTCCGATCGATTTAGGGGGGTGCAGGGTCCTAAGCACATTCCGAAAAATCTAACCCTCCGAACAACCAGCACTATATTATAATAATATCATCATATGTATACGGCATACGCATATAGTATAAAACACTATTATCTGTGCGCAACACTCCTATTATACACGCCTATATGCAGTGGCGTGTCCAGCGGGTAGGCCTGGTAGGCCCGGGCCTACCCTGATTTTTAACCTTTAAGTATACCCAAAATATGCATTTTAAAATTATATATGATAAGCACACGATATATCGATCATATTTTTTGTTGTAAACAAAATAAATATTTGTCTATAAATAAAATTAATAATCGTAAAATTGATCGTCAATTCTCAAGCGCTTCTTGGAAATACCCCATATTTCTATGTAGATATTACACGACCCGACGACCGTCGTCGTTTGGTCGGCGATCACCGCCGTAGTGTTGAGCGTCAAAAACTATGACATGGCTATTAGATAACAAATATTACACGTCATACTTATGACTTAAACAGTATAATAAAATTTTTCTTAAACTCAAAATGTGTTGACTATACAAGTTATTTTTATAACTAGGCCTGTCCTGAATTTTGGTCCTAGACACGCCTCTGCCTATATGTAATAGTAGTAGCAGTAGTTGCTATTATTGTTGTCGTTGTTGTTGTTGTTGTTGCACTGAGCTGTATTGTTTTATTAATGCGAGCGTATACTTTGGTGGCGGTACCGCATAAATGATAATACGCCTAATAATAATATATATTATAATATTTATGGACGGAAATTCGATTTTCACGAAGAGTTCACACGTTCGAGACGACCTATTACTATAATATTATTTAATATCTACGGCAGGCATACAATATCCCCAAAAAAAACACAACCGAAACAACACCACCTTTATTACTGAAAGCGGAAGTCGCACAGAAGTTTTTCCAAGTACATTAATACGTATATACGTACATGGTGTTACAATAGTCACGTACGACATAATTAGGGAGAAAAAGCACTTTGATTCGTCGGTTAATTTTGGACGTCGGGAAACACACATGTCCGTGACATTTAAATAACCCGTGGTTAAATTAAACTAGCACCGACCGTCCTAAACGAGGGTAGTATATTGTATAGTACCTATGTATTATTATTATTTTGAACGTGTACATATTCTGTTCATCGCAGCAGTGCATGACGTCAAGTGGATAAATACGGCGACAGTGTATTTACACAATAGGTTGTAGTGTAGGACCTATATATACGCTCATATCAGGGATCACCAATTCAAATATTTTTGGAAAGCCACTTTAAGAATATAGGAAGTTTTCGGTGTTCACAAAAATTATATTATGTACAATCGTTTATCCAAAGAAAATAAATGCGAAATCAAATTTTAATTGATATAAACACCACATTTAATTCACTATTTAAAAAAAATGGCCTGTTTGGTGACCCCTGATCTATAATAAACAACTACATTGTACGCATATATAGGTACATAATATTATAAAGGGCAGGATTTAGACTATAATCCGTACAAATTAAAACGTGTCTACTGCTGCAGACGCTTCGAAGAAAATAAAAATGAAATAAAAGCCTACGGATTATGGATGTAGAGTGCAGTGGATGATAAAATCGGCAGGAAACTGTAGTGGCATAACTATACAAGTGGCATGAGTATGCATTACACTGGGAGTGGTGGGGGGAGCTCGCAGGAGTTTACAATGGTATATTTACGAATAAATGAATTCAATGTTTTAAAACTATTGACAGTTTATTTTCTTAAGTAAATGTGAAATGCTCCTGATGCTGCACTTTACAGTTAATATAATATATCTATACATGGAAGGCGTATATTAAAACAATTCGATAGGCTTGAGAAATATAAATTACCGATGATAATCTTTATCGCGCTCTACAAACATCGAAAATGTATTGTAAATTATAAAAAACGTATAATCGATAGTAACATATTGTCATAAGCAAGTGTGTTAACGAAGTGAGCAGAAAAAACTAATATCACAAATTTGAATAAAGTGTTGATATTGTATATACGATTATTATTATTAATGTATATTATAAGGGGGGCCCTTTATTAGCTAATAATTAAAACAAATTATTGATTTAGAAAAAAAAGCCAGATCAAGTATCGATTAAGTTTTTTTAAATTGAAAATCATTCAAATTATTGATTTATACAATGGTTTAAAAACGTTTTCATTCGTATCATTCATTTTTAAACAGTATAATAATATAATATAGGTAATATATTCTACTTACAGTTATTACTTATTATAAGAGAAAAATGTCAACAAATTTTCAAACCTTAGAAAATGTATAAATAAATCGAAAAGATCATTCTCTTATATTCTACCCTTATTTATTATTGATATCATTATTTTAAAATTAATAATTTAAATTGCACGAAATAGGTGTACCTAATTATAATAACATAAGCGAGTATATTTTGTGTCCTGAACGAAATTTTCGCAGGGGTCATTAATTTTTAGTTACGCAACTGTACAAGAAAACGAGACACATCATCAATATGACGATATCGCTTTAGTTGAAAAATACAAAATATCTAACTAGGGTAAAATTTTTTTCTTTTGCGGAGTAAAAAAAAATACCCACTGACAAAGTACAAGACTACTCGACAAATGTGTTGGGTACTCCGTGTTGCAGGTACTCGAGTGTCGCGACAATGGCGATGACGGTGGAGGCGATGGCGTCTACTTGAAGGGGTAGCACTATAATGTATGTATACCTACTCAAAGCGAAACAACCAATTTGAGGGGCTACTTATTTATTTTTTAAATAAGCCCGTCGACAACGACCGAATTTATTAGCAATTAATTTCGGTGAAAAAAGCCGCGCTTACGACCCGAGCGACTTATCCGAATTAACGACGACGGCACTACATAACGAGACGGGCGAAGACCAAACGGTACGACAAGAATAAAAAAAAAAAAGCCCAACCATATTCTAGTCACGTGTCGCTCGTTTAGAGGAAAATAGACGGCCGCCGCGGTGCGCGCGGGAGAGCGTGAAAATAAGACGGGCGCGAGAGGGATGACAAAACTATATAGTGGGCCAGAATAGTTGTGGCGAGGGTTGGGGGGGGGGGGGGGGGTGACCGGGAAAAAACTTCATAGAGAAATTTCCGGAATACACACGCACACACACAAAAGTCGTTTAGAAAATAATCACTCGGCGGTGTAAACGGGACTTAAAGCACGAATCGGCCCTAGGCCGTGTCGTCATGGCGACAGCATGACCGACGACGGCGACGACGATATACGCCAACTATAAATAAATATATGTATATGTATAATGTGTGTGGGTGTGTGGGTGTATAGGTGCGTGTGTGTGGGTGTATGGGTGCGTGCGTGTGTGTGTAACGTGTGTAGTTTATCAAATAAATAACTCTGTCGGCCCGGCGGAAGCGGAGCGACTGCAACGACGACACGCACACTACACGGCGGCGGACACGTCGAGAGGGATGAAGCTGCGGCTGCGACGGTCGGCGCGTCAGTAATTATTTACATGAACGCGAGCGCCACACTTGACGCTCGACCGACCGATATACCGGCGACCGGGTAACGGGTATAAGGGTTTAATTTCTAGCTGCAGCGGCGGCGGCGGTGGTGAGCAAACATAATAATAATATTAATATAATACAACTGAGCTGAGTTATCTTTTACAGTAGATTCTCTATGCAGGTATATTATTATCTAACCGAAACCGTCGATCGTCGATAAACTGCACACGTCCACCCCTGCACCTTTTCGAGGCAGTCTCATCATAGGTCTAATATTTTTTGATAAATAAATAAAATTATAACAATTATTAATTACTATACTATGTGCGGTAGGGGGAGAGATTTATACATATTTAAAGTTTAAGTACGTATAGCGTGTACCGTTACCAAACTATGTGAGCTATACCCAATTAGGTACACGTCTGAAACTCCTTATGTATCAAAGTGCTGAGAAAAATATTTCGCTTTGCACAAGGATATTATATTTCATTCAAAAAAGTAAAACATTTAAAAAAATACATAAATGCATAGTTATTTTTTTTAAAGTCGTTTTGTAATAAATCTATAATCTTATATTGTGTAAAAAAAATATTTTTTAAAACGTATTAAGTAATCACCCTGTGTATAATATAGGTAGGTACATAGTGCCGATGTATACTGGCATTGTTATATTACCTATGTCCTAAATAGAAATATAATATTATTAAATCCTGCATTCCTGCGCGTTTACGATGTAATAAAGAAGCAGAGAACTATTATAATAATATTATGCTTATTTTACAAACATGTTCGATAGGGCTTGTTTGTGAAAAAAAAAGGTCTTTGACTTGACATGCCATAAGGGCCATTGTAGACAATGTTTAAATTTTATACTGCAATATATATAGGTATATATTGTTTTTCTTAAAATTACAATTATTACAATTTATTCAAATTCAAATGTCCAAAATTAAATCTTAATTTGGGCACGTTATATTATAATATAGTTCAAGTGCAATACTATATGTATTATACTTTTTTCAACTACTAAGACCGATGATACTTTACAAATTAATTCCAAATAATCGCATCAATGTAATTAGCATTTATTATAATCATTTATTAAAATCAGAATCATTTATTCTGGTTTCTAGTGCCGGATGTCCGAGTGTTCTGAAAATATCGGAGTAAAATATTTATACAAAGTTTGGATGCTCATTACACTTGTTATTCGGTTCAGTATTGGGTTAATATTGAAAATACAGAGTTATACAGAGTATATGACAATATTTTACATTAAAACTACATTGTTTTGAACGTGTCTGATCATTGTAATGAAAAATCCGACTGTGTAAAGCGCAGTTCAAATATGCTCGGCCGGCTGTTACATCCCTTTGGGTTCAAATCGAAATAAAATCGTATAACTAAATAATCGGACGACGATGCACGATTTCGAGATAAAAAAATCTTTTTATATATATAACCACGCGGCATAGGTACCACTGTTTGATTTAATTTATATTTTACTTTGCGACGGTGAAAACGAGAAAATATTTCGAAGAAAACACAATAATTATTATCTCGACGTCAACAATATTCATTATACATTTGTTAACAATTTAATTACGAGCTGAGGAAATTAGTTTTTGTGCAAATTGAAAACATTATTTTTCACGAGTTGTTAAGGGAATTAAATGCATAGTATACATTTTAATTCAGACAAATTTTAGTGAGTCATAATAGAAATGATAATATTTCTTGATAAAAATCCAATTGTTGATATTTTGTGTAATATCATAATATTAGCCTTAAATACGACGATATTTTGAGAATTTTCAAAAGAAAAATCAAAGCAAAAATAGAAAGAACACAAAGAGACTTATTTTAATATTTGTTTGCAAATCAATTTTCCAAAGTTCCTTAGCTCAATTTATCCCATTTCGAATTTCGGTGAAATTGGTTTTACACATAAAGCCGTTTTATATAACTGAACCAATTCGATATGAAAATTGTTTTCGAATTTGTTTGAAACTAAAAGGAAAATATTCCATTAGTAATATTTAAATCCACAAAACGTATTTCTATTATTAATACAAAAATAAGTCATAATATAAATTGTCAATAAAAAATAGAAATACACGTGTTTTGATTAAACATTCAATTTTAATTACAACACTCAAATTAAATATTTTAAAATGTAATTAATTAGGTATGTACCTATATACTTACAATTTAAAAATATTTACTTGCCTTATTATTGTTATTATTTGGTTTAATGGATTTTCTTGATACCTATTCTGCTTAGTCTATTTACAGTTGGAAAATATTTTAACTACAGAAATATATTTTAGTGTGTTATGGCACAAATAAAGTTATCTTTTCCATTCGGATTAATTTTTTTATTTAGTATATACGCGTGTTGCATTAGTATAAAGCGGTTAGCCGTCAGTAACACCTCTTGTCGGTTTCCAGGGTCTCTTGAAATGTTTTCATTTGAGTTTGCAAAACGAGTTGTGTTGACTTTGGCGTGCATAGACTTTTAAACGTAGAAATTGCTTTTTTTTTAGTTTAAGTTTCTATTTAAAGTTTACTAAGTATAGAAAATATCATTACGTATTATATAAGTACCAAGTAGTGAAAATAAAATACATTTAAAACGTATTTACATGAATTCAAATTAATATTGTCATGGTACTTTGGAAATATTTAATTGCTGCAAAAGCCAAAAGGCATTAATATTTTAAAACAAAACATTTTCTAAACATAGAAACTAATATAATAATGCATATTTTAAAGAAAAAAAAATTGAATTTAAAAAAAAAAACATATAAATAAACACGTTTATACGCTAATATGATTATCTGTGACTTATTATCTGTGGTTGAAGTGAATTGATCAATAAATAAAACCATTTTCTTATGAGAGAATTTTACAAGAAACTATCAAATTTTCGAGATAAACCCAACATAATGCAGGAATCGTATTATTACTATCAAGACTAGCTATTACTATTATTATTATTATTAAAATTTATAAAGATATCGTATTGATATTATACCATCACCAACGATATGGTCCACTACGCGATCGTATGTAAAAAAATATAAAAAAATAAACCCGCAAAGTAAATCTAAAATATTGACAGGTATACAAACTAATTTTACAATTTTATCAATCGACACAATTTTTTTCCACAGTGTCTCCGCTGTATATAAAAAATATTATAAACGATAAAAAACAATTTTATCTCATGGTCCCGTTGTTTTATATTGCCGTTCTTGGAGCACTCTTCACTCGCGTACACTACAATCGTACCTATGTATATATATATAATATACTTGACAATCCGTTTCTCAACGAACATGATCCCGTGATCCAAAACACTTGTATTTTTTTTTCCGTCTCTTTGACTGCATCATGGATACTTTTCTGTGCGACGTGTAATGGTGTCTCTTTCGCTCTCTTTTTCTCTCTATCTCTCTCTCTCTCTCTCTTGGGAATAATTGAAACACAAAATGATTACCTCTTGACCTTTTGCTCATGACCAGAATATTGTGCTTCGAACACACGCATATTACGTACTATATATACTGCGTGTACTCGACATATACACGGTTTCGACAAAGAACATAAAGCTCTACACATATTCTTTCTCTAATTAAAAACAACAGAAAAAAGATATATCTACAATGCAGCTCTTATATAATATTAGCCTGTAAACACTATACGATTACCGATAGTTTTTCTTATCAAGCGAATTAATTGGTACTCAAATATCATTTTCAGATTATTGAATTCATCATTATTGTGACTCAAAAAATAATGAATTGTAGTTTTTTTTCCTATCCGAGCGCTCCGATTATACCCAATTAATTATTATACCAATACGTTTTATTACGGATAATTATTATGAAATCTGAACGCTCTAGTGACACGGATGATCAATCGGTAAATAAAAAATATAATATGAAAATAAATTATAAAATAACTAATGTAATAAAATAAGATAATACAAAACAGCGATAATATTTTATGTATTATGATCCCAGATACTTTTATCGTCCTAAAATTATAAAACTATAACATTTTTATTGCTATCATCATAAATTAAATATCTACACTGTAATATTCTGGAACACATCAATATAACCCTTCTTAACCTATAGTAGGTAGGTTCAACATTTATTAACCAATAAATGTTTGAAATGTACTATGTCATAATTATTATATTATATAATAGTAAACCATAAAGCCAGACGACATTATTGTTGATTACATTATAAAAAAAAAAAGTTTAAAAATATCATTATTACGATTACGTTGTAAATGTTTATGAACTGAAATAAGCACTTTTTTCATTTTGTAATAATAATTAATGTTGTATTATCGCTGTACATAAAATATTGTACGGCGAATAGTTTGAAATAGTATAAATGACATTGAACCAAGAGCCACCCTAGATTTTTGAAAATATACGAGCTTTATATACATGTAAACGAGTCGTACTCTTGATCATTCGTAGGTACGCGAATACTGCCAGTAGAACCTTTTTGGGTAACTGAAAAATCTTTGGAAAACTCGTTCTGAAAATAATAGGTCAGTTAGTTTATTATAATTTAATAGTTTGCTGGAAAATATTTGCGATAAGTGTATGTTCAAATAGTGATGATATAATATTGTAAGACTACAAGGCTTGGAGTTTGACGTTCTTATTTTAAGGATTTAATTCGTGCATTATAATATGAAATGCGTGATGTGAATTGAAATAATTTGAAACAAAAACTAATCGATAAGAGTCGAACGAAAGGATGATATTATTATAAATAATACTCGTCTACCGGCGAGATATGAGAGAATAAATTAGTTTAATAATATATTGCGTATTATATATTTTTTCTTCCCCTCCAGATTACACTATTGCCACGGTAAAATAATGATAGCAATAATAATCATCGAGAGGAGAGAGAGAACTCGGCGAATTTTTAAGGGTATAAATCATTCGAAGACGAAAGTTTAATAACTTAATAACGAAATATATTATATAACTGTTATACTTATAAGAACAGTTTTAATTAAGAGTTGACTGCGCGTGTAGACACACGTTTCTCCGATTAGATCGTTTAATTTGTGTGTATACGCCTCTAAATTCTATTCTCTCGGTTACACTCTCCCTGCAGAATTTCTGTTTTATTCCTCACTTGCGGATATAAAGGACCGGAGATTGGCGAACAGTTGGCGCACGTGAATTATTTTATAAGACATCTGTGTGTGGGGGTGTGCCTCGTGCTGATAGTAGTAAGTAATAATAATAATAATAATAATAATAATAATAATAACAATAACAATAATAACAATAATAGTAATAATAACAATCATAATTATTTCCCTTTTACGTAATTGGGCGCAAGTCGCGTACATATACTTGCAGCGAGTATGGATAACGACTTCATTACACATATTTCACAAGTTGTATGGACGGAGGTCCTTAATGGATGGCCATAACGGTTTCACACTACACGTTATTATGTAAGTACACATCCACGTTTAAGAAGTGTTATTGACGACCCATCGAAAATATTTATTAAAAACAACTGTTTACGACCCCCCCCCCAACGAATCTCGTTAATAAAGTCATCCTCTTGACTAAAGCGTAAGTACTAAAAATAGAGGCGTCGATAAATTATCACACTACACAAAATATATAGGTACAGCGAGGAATAAAGTATCCAAAATAATATAAGGATATAGATATAGTATTATAAAGGTACATAGTGGTTCTTATATAAGTAGACTATCTTTTTTTTTTACACAATTGTAAGCCATTACAAAACAATATTTTTGGAAAGATATACTAAATTTATCACTTCATATCCTAAATCAGAATAATTTTCTGAGAATGCTTTAATATATAAAAAAAAAGCGAATATTGATAGAGTACCTAGCACCCATACATATAATGTATGTATTGTAATACATTGTAATATAATGTATTGTCTTAACTTGTAAGTAGGTGGTATTCAAAGGGAAAATGGCCGGATAGTGGAGAAACATAATATTTGTAAGGTCGTGCCAACTTGTACCACTTAACTCCGATTATCTGCTGTTTAAATACCTACCTGCCATCAATAAGTTATAACAACTTGTTTGAAATTCGATTTTTATATATTGAATTATTAGATAGATAGGAATAAATTCCGCTAGGAAATTTATATGCAGTCATTAATAACCTAAACAACAGTTTTTTTGAAATATTATAAAATAATACAAACTTATTAATATATTCATTATTTTCAAGAATGTTGTCTTGTAATGAATTCAAATTAGGTAAAAAAAAAACATATTTCCAAAAACTTTAAATTTTTGAGAAATGCAGTGCTAGTAAAATATCTCTCTGTTTAAGCTTAACGCTACATCCTGTGCAATTTAATATGTACCTAATAATGCACAACTGCAAGTGCACAAAGAGCTGGTAATAAAGACGTGAAAAATTGAAAAACTCCAAGAGATTTATCTTGTAACCATCCTTGAGATTTTATTAAATTCAATACCTACATGGAAATAAGGGGAAATATCATATTGTTGCATTTATACGAGATGCATGTGTGTGAGTGGGTGTGTAGAGCCTACCTATATATAGTGAGTGCATACTGCGTGTGTGTAACGACTATAATCCGGACAAAATCTCAATTTTTAGGGGAGAAAAGTCCGGATTATATAGGCACGTGAACAATAATCCGAGATAACCATCGCGTTCCCCTACTAATCAAATTGAAATCAATATTTGCTGTAATATGATGGACGGTTATTGTTAAAAAAAATATATATAACAATAATAATAAAACTAAATCCGCAACATTATAATGCTATAATATAATAATATATTATTATTACGCGTGTTTTATTGAAATCGTCTGAGGATTTAATTGTTCACCAGCGATCACATTTTAATAAATATACGCATTCAACGAATTTGTAATTATTACCATATTATCGATGTCAAAACAGATACTTACAATATTATAGTACGAAAACAAATTGTTAGATAAATATCAATCTACTATACCAAAGTTATTTCATTATCCAAGATTAGTTTAATTTAGCTTTATTTTTATCTAACTCAAAAATATATTTTTAATAATATCATATTGAACCACCACATAATATATTTTGACAAATTCAGCATATTATGTATTATTTACTAAACTGTATGCATTTTAAATCATATAGATTTTCATATTCCTTATAAGCTATTTAGTCGTTGATTTGAGGTTTTCGGCCAAAGCTGTAAACCATAACATAATATATTATATAGATACGTGAACTGATGCCGAATAAGACAATAGGCTGATTAGAGGCGAACAAAAATTATTTTTTCTAATTAAATTATTTCAACATGCCAATAATAAACGTGTGAAATGTATTTTATCGTACTTCATGCTTATTATCCTGGTACAGGTTATTACTACTTATTAGGCGGGTTGACATAATTATTCTTATTATAATACGCGTTTATGTTTTTCGAAACCAACATTGAGTCACGTAGCGAAAATCGACCTAAGCACTACGTATAGTCGTGACCTCCGAATCCTTCGTGTGCATATACTTAAAATAATATATTATAGAAATTGTATATAAACAAATCCTGGTGGGCGTGTACGGGGTTCGCGACAGTGGCGGCAGACCTAAGTTCTGAGAATAATATAAAAAAAATATAAACATTTATATATATATATTATACGTCGTATAAGTGTATGTGTGTGCGTACACGCTCCCGAGCAAGTGGACACCTCGGCCTTGTCGCCGATGAAGAAGAAGGACCCTTTTTGCTGTCAGGACTCACGTTGGCGCCTCAAAGTCCCGCCAATATTGCGCACGCACACACCACATAGACTTTTTTTTTATTCCGTAGACTGATTATTGTTATATATATATATATATAAAAAGTGTAGAACAAAAAAATACAAAGTATTTTCTATGTGGACAGCGCGACGGCGACAGAGTTCTTTGTGCACTCGAATGATTATTATTAGTTTTATATATTATTACATATTATTTCAGAACTTAAAGTTTCCGAAGTACGCATGACCGAAATAGGTGACCTACGACGAACGGACTCGAAACATAAATCGACAAAAGTTATACAGTAAACCGTAGCAAAATACAACAGTTTTCTACGAGCAACTATATAATACCATTTATAAATGACATAAATGAATGAAATACGTTTAGACTTTTGAGTAGTGCGGAACAAGCTAAAATGTTTTAATATGCAATAATAGTCGACGCACGACACTAAATAATCGCTCCTATTTCTTTTTTTTTTGTACTTATTTATCTATTTATAAATGCTTTTAATGAACATAATTTATTAGTATTTTAAAGACGAAGACCGTTTTAGTTATCGTTTAAAGCAACCTATCGGCGTGTAAAATAGTGTACCGTGCCAAACATAATAATTTGTTCTTAATCTAAAATTTAAACGATACGTATTCAAAACTAAACGAATAGTTTCATTGGATTGTTTTACGTTTCTGCAGAGGAATGAAAATTTGATGGATGGTAAATATTTTTTTTAAATAGATATCCCCACCATACACATTTAGGATTTATAATAATCAATGCTAATACGCCTCCGACTTTGGACTGGTAGTTTTTTTTTATGTTTCATATAATCTATAAAATAATTTATTCAGATATAGTAGGTATATTATTTATGAATATATTTAACGAACATTTAGTCTGGTTTTTGAATATTGTATTAAAAACATAATATTTTAAAGTGATACCAACGTGTACTTAAGTATAATATATTATATGCATATTGTATACACGTGCTATATATATATATTATCACGAGTACCTAATGGGAAAACTTGTAAATGGATATTTCACATGTCAACACAGAGTTTGTGGTGTAAAAAATTTGAATTAATTAATTACAATCGAGTCGTATTGAATAAACGCGAGTGTAATTTTATAATTTATGTTCATAAACTAGAAGAGTAAATAATGTACGTCGCAACTGCTTAATATAATATATGAAAGGTCATTCAACAAACCATAATATTAATAGGGACCAAAATGGTTTTTTATTTTATTTTTTACTTAATAAAGATACGTCAACTTTAACGTGTCTGTTAGGGGTATTTCATCCAAAACTTAAGTGTAATACCTACCTAAATACATATAAATATTGCAGCCAAGTATACACCTACCTATATATTTTGTTTAAATTTTAAACACGTACCCACATAATATTATGTTATTTAGTACCTATATACTTATATTAACTATACTAATATAACTTATATATATTACCGGAATATAATATGATTAGTTTACCGTTAGAAAATGTATAATAATGCGTTTATATTTTTAATCAAGTTTACTCACAAATATATGATAAAGTACTTTATAATTAAATTGTAACCTTCCGCATCACCGATATTATGTTCTTGAAGAATATGATATATACCACAGGTCACAAACGGGCTAGCTTTAAAAATAAAGCGAGCTCATCCAGCTTAAAACTTTTGTACTGATAATTATTTTCACCGTCGACAAATTATTAATATGAGCAATCAAACAAGTAAATATTATAATAATATATACCTACCCAAACACAAATAGGTAAACGTGTTTTAATATGTGCAAACATTGTGAACTTTTGAATAAAACAATTTAATTTTACGAAAATTGTTTTTTCCTCGGTTCGAATGTCAACAGCTGCCCATCGACGAAATATCGTCGTTCAACCAATTCCCAAGAACCCTATACGCATATAAATATATATATATCAACAATAATCGACGGCGGCAATGGTGGTGGCAAGGGAGCGGCCGTTTTGCTATACTAACAATAACGACTTTGGAGGGATACGCGGCGAATATAATATACGCGATACACACACACAATAGGTCACGTGAAACGAAAATAAAAATAAAAACAAAAATAAAAAATTATACATTTTCATTATCCCTCTATACGGGGTAGCTGGGGGGGGGAGGAGACAGAGGACACGAGGATGGCAAAAAACAAGTCGTCGTCAGTAGTAATAAAATGGTTATTAATTTAGTTCATTGGACCGAGCGAATTCCATAGCGCATACTCAAAAACACACACACACACATACATTACATAACGTTATATAATAAACAGGGGCTCGTCGTTTGTCGAAGGAAACTTTTCAGGGCTATAAACACATTTTGCCCGTCGCAAAACGACTACACGGTTAATGCGTTTCCTCGTCGTAATTCCGAGGGACGTAGTCGTCGTATAACAATAATAATTTTGGTAATGTCAGACAACTCCTCCTTTACCCTCCCCACCCTCTCCTCCCTTCGACATTACGTATATATCACGCGTATGTGTGTGTGTGTGTGTGTGTGTATTGACGTTATAAAAGATCGGACGGAAATGATGACTCAATACAATGATGGGACGTCTGCACGACCGTCTTCGTCACGGGACTCTGTTTTCTATTGAAGATATATCGAAATAAAAATGTGTGTGGAGGGTAGTGTTTATATATAATATAATATAATACAACATTATATATATGTGTGTGTAAAAGCGATATACATATTATTATACGTATTATGTATTGAACAAAACATAATAATATCCTAAACGTCATTAAACTAAATCGTGGTGTCCGTTTACAAACAAAAATTGTGCTTGGAAATATAATATAGACGACAGCTGCTTTCATATACAGAGGTATTTGTGAAAAGAATTCTGACACGGTTATCCTATATTTAATATTTTAATGAGAATTAAAAATGTGGGGAAAAAAATATATAAATTATAATATCATAATTATAGTACCTACTTTATATTTTGCCTAATATTATTATAATTATAAATTAAGTAATAAGTACATATTATTATGTGACGTAGGTGTATTAGGTCAGGTCTTGTGCGAGAGAGAATTATGCATCATATAAATGTATAGCCAAAATGCCAATAGTATAGTAAAAGTCATTAGAGCACACTTCAAAATTATTAACAATGTGAATAATTAAATATATTAATAATTAGAACACGTTAATCGCAATTATTTTACATACAATTGATTAAACGCCTACCTTTGCTGCAGTATATTATGCGAGTATTTTTTATTAGTATATTTTGTTAAGAGAATGTTAATGAAGTATAGGGATTAGGTTAGATCAAAAAAAATTATTATACCTATGTCATATGCAAAAACAGTTTCTACCAATAAATTACTCATATTTTTTTGTATATTTCAATGACTGATCAAAATAATATATTATAATAATTAAGATTAACAATATATAAATGTTTGAGAACAAACAAGAGATTCATTATACGCATTAATTTCAATTAATTCACGATAATACCCAAAATAATTATAACATAAAATAATTGAAACAGACTAACCAGACCATTGGGTCGACTACGATTTTATTTTCAAATGTATGGCAGTAATTAGAATTACTTATTCATAATTAATTATAATTACTGTGTGAAAACACGGTTTTTAAATAGTAACGTTATTATAATTTTTCACGCTCTGACTTGAGTACAATAAAAAAGGCCGTATATTTAATTTACAAAACGCATTAATTAAATAATGTATGTTGTGTATATATTAATATAACATGTTTGTTATGTTAATTTACCTCTCAATTATTATTACTTTGGGGTGGATAAAAAAATAATTCAAACCATATAGTTTAAAATATATAATAACATTAGATTCTGCAACAGATATCATAGTAATATATTATATTATATTATTTATAATACGAGTACACAATACAGTATGGTAGGCCGGTGACATATTTTGTCAAACGATGTCAACACTACGATGATTCACGATCGAGACAGCTTGGTGGTGGCGGCGACGAATCGATTGGTCGTCGAGGGAGCCTTTGACAGACATATAATAATTATAGAGTTCGGAGACGGGTCAATGGTGACGGAGGTGGTGGTGGTGGTGGAGGCAGAGACAACCTCGGCGAGCACCGGTGACTTTAATTAAACTCGATTTCTAAACTACGCGTACCAAGAGATGATCGAGAAGTACAGCGGCGGCGGTTGCAGGTGTTTGTCGGTATTGTACACGACCGAGCGCGGCAAAAGCCAATTAACCCTAAAACGGGAAAAGGTCGTCGTAATTTCTCGTCCACCGATCGTAAATCGGACCACACGAGAGAGCCACCTTTTTTCGCACAGGATTTGCGAACTGAAAGTAAAATTAAATCCGTCTGTATTCACGCGCACGCAGGCGTGAAAACTCTATTGCAGATGCACTGCCGCGACAACAACCAAATATAATAATCCGCCCAGAGCAAGTGTCGTTTGGATTTATATATTTTTCTTTTACCATAAGAGAACGAAATCTCACGAGCGCGCAACCACCGACTACGTCTTCGCTTCCTCCGTATGCACAAATATATATTTATTAATAATATACGCAAAGGCGCCGCCGCGCACAGATGTGCCGCCCTTCAGAACCGTCGCGCATAAATCACTTAGCGCACTTGCAAAGGACTCACCCGGGAACTTGTAAGCGCGGGGCGGGGGGGTTGGCCTTCGAACCGGAGACCCATAGGTATATATATGTAGAACGGAAAATCGCTTTGAGTTGGGCCGCCGCTGCTCGGGGGAGGAAACGTCGTCAAAGGCCGGATCGTGTATAATTTATGCACGACAGTTTCGATTTCTAACTACTATTATATAGTGGCTATACACGTGTGTATATATTATAATAATATACACCTATGCCGGCGACGCGAATAATTCGGCGACAAATCAAAGTCCGCGAATAGATAAGTAATAACAACCGCGTAGGTATACGTTGACTATACGATAAACATGGTGGAAGACATAAACGCCAAAATGAGATATGAAAAAAAAAAGTTGTATCGTACGAAAGCGCCAAAATCCTATATACCTGCAGTGTGCCACATTTAATAGATATTAAATAACGTATATTAAATTTAGAACTATATTTAATATAATATTTTATATTATTGATAGTTTTTTTATAAGATTGACAAAATCAATTAATTTCTATTTATACTCGTATTTATCGACAATTTATATAAGATCGACATTTTTAAATAACTATTTATAGAAAATATTAATTTTTTCCAGATGATACCTATGTAATTTTTGTACCTTTGGCACTTAATGAAAAAAAAATGTTTCAATTGTTTATAATAATATATTATAAATTTACAAGAACATCAATCATATCTCGCAAGTCGTCAAATATAATAATAATTATGTATAGAAAATATTGAAATTCAATGTGTTACTTTTTTGAATAAAACAATACAAATCTTAGTATAATAATTATAATCGTCATCGTCGTTATTTTTTTCCTCCTCTGTTCCATGGATCCCCCCTCTCCTCAGAAAAATCACTGTGACGCCCGTGCGATATGTCTATAAACATAATATCCTTAAACAAAAATGAATATTTTATACGATTTATAGACCCCACCCAAGTCACTTATTTTCAACCAACTGTTCCAAGAAAGAACATATGTTTTTTTTTGTTTAATACAAGTATAAAAATAGATATATTATGACAACCTTTAATAACAACTACCCAAATGTAATTTTAACGAATAAAAAAAATATGTTATTAATTATATATAGGAATAGCGGTAGTTAAAATATTAATAAGGTAACACGTTTGCAAACAGATGTATATACATAACTATACATATAGTAGTAATGCTCATCAATGTTATCTCAATCACATGGTATACGAAATAAAAAAATAGTGATAAGTAAGAATATATTGTACCTACTCCTTACAACACTTTTTGTGTTGTCATAAGCAATTCGGAATTACCTCGTTTCGACCATTTACCTAAGGTTAATACTACGCTATACGGATAATATCGTTGAATATAATAATAATTATTATTATTACTACTGTTGTTGTGTATACTTTGTGCTCGTTACCCGGGAAAAAACAAGATACGAAAAAAAATGTCTTATATACACACAACATTTGTTATTATAAAAAAAAAACATTCTGCTGCCGCAGCGCAAAAGTAAACTGCGTATAATAATATTATATTATATACAAAAAAAACCTTAGTCCGCTCTTTTGGCACACCCAAGTCCGAGGAATTTATACGTACCTATTGACCTTTGTGTATATCATATTGTACGATATACGTAAACGCAGCGGTCGCTATTTTTCGTTTTTTGTTTCTTTAATTGTTTTACAGTTTTAAGGCGTAAACGCGATGATCGAGTCTCGACGCAGTTTTCCACGGAAATAATATACCATCTACCTATATAATACGTACGAGACTGTTCGCTTTTTGCCTTTTGTTTCTATTATTATTGCGTTATTGACGTTTTTTTCACGTCTGTTGTCCGAATGAAAAAATATTATCCGGCTAATATATTATATTGTTTGTCGAAATACACAGAACAAAACCAAAAAAAAAAAACCATTCAACGCAAGTCTTATTTTCCTTACAGCGAACGATTCAAAGGCAATGTATAGTTGGACCGACGAAGCGTTTCCCTCGCAATTATACAAATACAAACTTTCAGCGTTATTTGTTTTTATGCAAACAAAACGTAGTTTATAATAATATAGGATTTACTGGATATATAGGTATATCACGTTATAATATAGAGGTACCTGTACTAATAATTATAACGATCCGGCAATTCAATTATAATAAAATCATTGGGAACAATATAAAAATGAACTCTGAAGCCAAATATTGTGATGATACACAGCGAAAGTTTTTACGACTCTATCTATACATATATATTTTATATACTATAAACATACATACATATGTATATATACCTAATATATAAATAATATATAAAGTACACAATTAATACTTCGAAAACCTCAATACAACTTTCAAACAATTTGTAAGGTTAAACAAAAAGGTCACTAAACCCACACTGCAGTGGCAACTACAAAATTCGTGGCAATAATCGAGTACACAAGAGATATTATACACTTGGTTTGTCATACAATATATTATTGTATAGGTACCTATGTTGCGTACCTATATATATATGTATATGGGGCGAGTGAAATAACTTTGAAACAACTTCATTCAAACTATACTATAACGTCTTCAATTTAAAGGTTTGCTGAGGGCACACTATATGTTCTTTTAATTGTATATATATACATATATATATAATGTATACATCAAATTGAGTTCCACTCCAAATGTTTTTGTTTGATTATATATTATATCATAGTATTTTGATCAATTTTTTTTTTTTTCGTTCTCCAAATTGTACAAGGTACCTATTTAATTATTATTAATTAATAATATTCGTGTTATTATAATTATTATACATTTAAAATAACTCAAATTTGTTGAATACAGTCATTAAAAGTCAATGGTATTAAATATGTGTTTGCTTAATGTTTTTATTCGCTATAAGTATTAATGATAATAACTAATTTGGGGTAGGAATTTTATAAAACTACATATATCTATATTTTTAATTTTCAAGATCGGAAACAGAATGCCTCTGCTAAGAATAATTATTAAAAACGTTGTGTATTATACAAATCTGATATTGAATAAAATAGATTTCAATAAAATGTTATATATAAGTACCTATTTAAATCCTAAATATGTTAGTGGATTCAGTGAATTTTATCGGTGTTATCTCACATCTATATTTCCACATTTTACTCTGATGATAAAAATGATTTTAAAGAAAAAAAAATCTTAGAAAATTATTTTGCCTTCAATAATGAAATAAAAATTATAGTGATTAATAAAAAAAAAACTCATTATGATAAAAAATATCATGTTATAAATACTTTAAACAGAGCATTAAAACATAAAAACTGACTTAGAAAGTGTTATACTGTAACCAGTTAAAGAAATCATCGTGTACAATGTATTGTGTTACCATTTATTTCACCCATCCATAGACATTTGGGTATAGGAACGTCTTTGGGTTTTCTACTGTTGTTCAGGAGCAACAACCACGAGCGAACTTAGTACAATTGATTATAAATACTATAATATTTATAATCAACGGTAGTACTTCATTGTCGAGTCTAACGAGTCAATAATTGTTTCGAATTAAATATAGTGTGTTCAGTTTTTAACACGGTCACAATAATGAGTATGAGCTTATTATTATAGCACGATGACGATAGATATCTAACATATAAATATTATGATTTACCTATACATATATAATTTCCCCGTCGGTAGAGCAAATCTGCAACAACGATTCCACTGAATATTATATTATAGGGTACAATAAAATACATAATATATTATACGCTTTATAACTTAGGTACCTATATATAGTATTATACATGCAATATTATAACGCGACAGATATATATACCGCGCCGTCAAAGTGTACGCGTCACCACACAATCATCACACGGCAGTGTATAAGTATATATAAAACGAGTATAAAACGTATATAGCTGACATAGGTACGACATACTATACCTATATAAATCTGCAATTGTGTTAGTCATATGGCGCGTAATGTCGTATATGTGCGCATGCATATATAATATTATATACGACGGTTTTCGAGTCCGACAAAAGGAGTACATGATATATATATATATATATATACTATCTCCCAACTACCCTCCGCGCCATCGGTTTACGCCAAGGGTATATATATATATATAAATGGGAAACGAGGAGATAGGCAATCGAATTATACGCCCAAGGGATGAGAACAAATTTACATGGCTTTGATCCGCATCCCACATTCCAAACACGTACGGCACTCCGCAAACTTTGCCCCAGCCCTCTTGCCCTATCCGCCGCCCCGACGGAGGTTAATGATTTTGGCACGAGTACGCGAGTAATTCTTGTTTATTTATTTTTATTTTTCCCGCAGCTCACGCGTTGCGAAGAACGAAGGGAAAAAAAAGAAGGCGGCGGCGGCGGCACGAGCGGGCGCGGCGTGCGTTCGATTTCCAAGACTTTATTCGGTAAACAAGACGAGAAAGGAGCATAGGTGTGCGGTAGTGCCATATAAATCAAAAGGATGTTGTTTCGCAAAAACGGGAAAAGCGGTCGGAAAAAAATTTCCCACACCCGTATGATTTATACAAGCTCTCTCGCACGATTGGGGATCCGGCGCCTCCCCCAGTGACTTATTTATCGTATTTTAACCGACACCTGACGTCTTAGCAAATGCCCTGTGTGGCTTTTTTTTTTTTTGCAAAGTTACAGAAATAACCACGAAAAAGTACCCGAAATGATAGTCTATTATTCATCGCCGGTCCCCTCGCAAATTCGCAAGGGGTATACATTTTTCTTTCCGCACGCATCACGTATAGATACCTACGCATAAATATTATAATACTGCTATATATACCTAACAATAATATTATCTTTTTATATATATATTTATTATTGGGCCAATCATATTTTGTCAAAAACACAGTGATCCTAAACACCGCTGGTTTTAATACAGTCAAAGATATAGGTACTATAAAAAATAACGTAGCGGCATAATGTTCCACTGAACATCCACATCACCTTATACACCCACATCACCCCTAATAGGACGTAACAAATCCCCGGCACCTGTAAATAAATACAAACACCACTAACGTGGGCAACAAATAACTGAAAAAAAAGCATCTGACCAATTTACCTAAATACAACTTTCTACTACTTGCAAAGGCCACCAGTCTGGAATAGTGTACCTCCCATATAGGCTTAAGCCGTAAAGCCGTCCCACCAAGTAAGTACGTATAAAATATTATAATAAATGCGGTAAGTATACTATCGTAATATGTTATTCGTTTTATTCACAACCTCACGTATGCAGGTGTATATACAAAAATGTTGACTGACAGGTCAAAGAAAAATACGCATGCACGAATAATACACGAAGAGTTTGTATATTAGGTATGTTTGCGATGGGTGGGTTGTAATAATATTTTATTGTATTTTTGTTATTACTATTATTATTAATTTAGAAATAACTCTGCAAAATCCAACAAAGAAAAGAAGTTTTTCACGTGTGTTAAAGTTCACACAAGGTCTTTTCTTTTTTTTTTTATAGAAGGGTGGTTTATAATATTCTAACGTTTCAAAACCGTATATATGCAGTGTCGTTCATCACATCAGATATCCCTAGGCACAGAATTGCACATTTAAAAGACGGTGTACTGAATGTATAAATCATTTTTGCATAAGACATTTATTTTTCAACAAACGTTATATTATGAATATAATAAATCCAAAAAAAAAAACAACGAAATGGTAAACGCGAAGTGAACGTAATAATTCTTTTTTAATTTTTCTAAATACCCATTTTGTGTATATACCGCGGTCGGAAGTTAATACAATTTAGAGTTCAGTTCGGTCAAGGAATATTTTATTGAATTTTTCTTTTTATAGTTTAATATATCAATAATATACCTATATTATGTATACACAAAGAAATCTCAATACACTTTTCAATAATGGCCACTCGCATGTCTATAAACGTTGTAACTTATATTTATGTTTTCTTTTACGACGTCATTGAAAATTGTTCAACCAAAACACATAAGATGTACGCATATACCAATGTCTGTATACACACCGAGAGGAAATTATTTATAGTGTATATTGTATACATCATACATCCGAGTAACATATATTTCTTAGCAACAATAAACTATTCAGTCCCTTAACCGGGTCAATGGTTACATATTAACTATTTCCATATACCTTTAAGATTACCTTTTAGATATATTATATACATACATATAATATATAGATATACTGATCACGAAAAATATTTCCGCGTACCTATATAGTGAATAACAAACATTTATAGTATACACATAATAATAATATATGGCCGGGTATTCGAGTTGACGCACTCGAGACACTCGTAGGCCGCAAACCGACATTTAGTTACACCCTGCATTATACGTAGGCACTTCGAAATGGTTTACTATATAATTATTATATTTTGATAGTAGCTGAGGTGGTGCCCATCGGAAAGCATAAATACGGCAGGGACAACTATACTATAACCTGCACCGCTGACAATACGGCCTCATCACGTACCTATATGTGTATATCACATTATTTTATATTGTATAGCGACGGGAAATTTTTTTCAAACGGACCCTGCAGTTCGTAAACGCGTTATATACTCGTATATAATATTATTATATACCGGGAAAATGGCAAAAACTCACCACCCCGTTTGAGTCGGATAATCAATCCGTCCCAAATATAAGCCACGCGCTTCGCACAGTAAACTACCGCGGAAAGGGGCCGCCGCCGGCAGAAAGAGAAAACATTAAAACGAGGGAAAACTTTATAGATACGTAAGTAATTCTTCCGAGACGAAGAGCAGAGAATAAAGAAAACGACGTGGCGGGCGGTGGAGACGTTCGTAACGGGCTTCGTAGTCGAGGTCCGCCGCGTGAGGTCTTCGCGGCTAATGCCAATTATCCCATCTGATGAAGGCGAGGATTGTTGGGGGGGTGGGGAGGAGGTTTTAGGTGGCCGCCGGTGCAGGAGACGATAAATCCTCGAGGAAACTGCTGCTGCTGTTTCTGCCGCTCCCCTGACCACGGAAAACTGTTATCGCTTTTCTGGTGGTGTGGTGTTTATCGCGAGCATAAAAATGTAGATTAAATTTCACGCGAAAAGTTGTTATCGAAAAAAATGTTATGTCTATCATACTGAACCACGCATGAATATGCTTTGTATATGTATTGCTTATCCGTATCACATCAAATTATGTATATACGCATGCACGTGATTACGTTTAGGAAAAAGATCCAAAGTTGAAGTTATATTTTTTAATATAGGTATAAAATGTATTATGGAGATGGTAATTACTAATTAGTATCACTATTACAATACATTAATGTTACAACCACAATCATATTATTTTGTTAATCGTTTATTTGAATTTTTTTTTTGGAACTGGTAATACCTAATATAATTGGTACAAGCAATTTTCGAAAATTATGCCAATATACTTTGTAAATTAAATGCAAGTTGGTTTTTAGAATTTGCAAATCAATATTTTTTTTTTGAATTGGCAGGCCAACTTCACGGGACATAATATAAATAAGCAAAACCGTGGCGGAGGCGACAGCGCGTTATCATCATCGTGGGGTGTGTTCATTTTAACCCTCTTACAGCTTTATATAATATAATGTATTATCATAATTCATGGTCGATGTGTATATAATAAATGTGTACGTACGCGTCGTAATCCACAGCAATAAAACTTGTATTTTTCCGTATTTTTTATGCGGCTGGGCGAGAGAAGGAAGAAGTAACAAAAACGCAAATACCCTGTGTTATATATAGTATCGTAAAGGTATAATAATATCTCCAACACGTCAATCCGATTTTAAACACAGCTCAATCTCCGTTTGCGATATAAATGGAAGTATATTATTGTGTATTGTATTGATTATTCACACAAACGACTACGTATTACACATGAGTCTATAATATTGTACTTCAATAAGCAGCACTATACGTACGTATTCATATTATAATAAACTCACGATTTCTCCCTCTACGTTAGACACTGTTATTAGTTTTTATACATTTATAATGAATCATTATAGTTATGATTTGAACAATAATGACTTACATATTTCGCCATCTGAACTGTTTAAAGTATATTTCATATTATATAGAAACAACATTTTAAAACTTGTAAGACCAAAATAGTAGGTACAAAGTATTGAATATTATTATATACATTATTCGTGAAGTCTCCTACAATAAATGTTGGATTAATACGTCAAGCTGCAGCGGAAAAAAACCTTTTATAGCTGCAGCTGGTTTCAATAATTACTTTATTGATGTGATTTTTACGAACCGCGAAAACTGTTTTTATTTTCCTATATAAAGTATTGTTTGATGTAAGTACTTACAAAAATATGTTTTTTTTTATCTGACGTGAACTACCGTGCAACGTGAAGTTGTAGGGAAAAATTGGAAAAAAAAACTGTTTTCTACAAAACTGTTCATTACCAGACGATTTATTGTGTGTGAAATGTGTTATTGTGTTGTTCGCCGCCTATGTGTGTACAAAAGAGTTTACTGAAGTAAAAAGAAAAAAAAATTTTGGATTCGCGACACAAAACACGAACAGAAATCTAATTCAATATTTTCACGAGATGAAAAATGAACAGGCTATGAACTAAACTAGTGAAAAAAGCGAAAACGTTCGGCTGTCGCGGCGTGTGTATAATTTTACGCTGCTTCTCGAGTATCGTAACGAAAATAACCGCTAACGAAGGATCTGACACTCAAAATTACTGACCCACTTTTTTATTGGAGTGCATATTTTTGTAAAATATTGTCATATACGTTTAACATACTATTGGCACCAAAAGTAACAAAAAAATAAAAATAAAAAAAATATGGCAGTGCTATTTTCGTACTAAAAACGAACATAATATTAAGTCACCTGGTTAATATATAGTGTTGATAACAAAGTTGGGAAAATCGATGGACAAAATTGATTTGAGTTAGTTAAGTCAACTTAATGTAAAGAAGAAAAACTTTATTCGGTTAAAACAAAAACTACCACCTATTATAGCTGGCCCTACCACTCATTCATTCAATTTTTTTTAATTAATAGTTCAACATTTTGATAAACATTTGTGGTTGGGCGTTTAAAAAATTGTGTTTTTGTGTAAGTACTTACTAAATCATAAAATCAAGCTATATATTGTATTAGATTAGTTTTATTTAAAATTGTTAACACCCTAATTAATAATAATTATGTCTATACACACTTATAAGTATATAAGTTTATATATAAACGTATATTCATCTTAAAATAATCTGGAAAAGTGCAAGTCATTAAAATGTTTAACTATACTTAGTTTAATTATTAATTTAATTAAATAATTAACTAAAACTTTTTGATCATAGTTAATATGCCTAATGCCTCTACCGCTTTTAATTATATTACTATATATTCAATCACAGTCAATGATAAATGTGTAACATTCTCAAGCAAATTCCACAACGTAAATATATATATAGTTAAATAGTTATTATGTCGAGGAAAAAATACCGAGTTCTTACAGAGAATTTTTTATTCGAATTAAACATAAAAAAAAAACAAAAACAAAAAATACTAATAAAAATTAATCCACGATAAAATGTACACGGAAAATGTATTCGCATGAAAAAAATAAAGAATAATTCGTAATTTTTTTTTAACCATTGCTTCGTAATGTACACTATATACAGCGTACAACGATATAATTCACGATGTTCGTATTTATATTATATTATTGTTACAAACTACAGGGAAACGCGCCGAAGTTTTATTCCTGTCTGGGTTTTAATCACGCGAGTCTCGTGCAGTCGTTCGTATTATAATATTGTGGTACATTATTATGTATACGTAGGTCCGCGATTATAATATTATACGCTCCATATATACGACGCATGCACACGATTCCAAGCCATTTCTCGCGAATATATTATATTCTACTACTGTGCGTATAATAATAGTATGATAATATATTATGGCGACAGTAATATTTGAAACCGATATAATATAATATTATTATGTGATTGGGAGCGTGCAAGAGGTGTGAAAACGTGTCGTGCTCGGCTCGATAATACCTACGTATATAGTATAATAATATATATATATTATATCGTATTATAGTACAAGGCAATTATTTAAATATAGTCGCCACTGGTCAGAGGGATACCTATACGGTATAAAGATTGCACACGACACTGCACTACTACGTTAATCTATGGTCGGCCGCACTTGGGCTTAACGTCAAACGGTTTTCGAGACGAATCGCGGTGTAGGAGCGATCCGAGTATCGGTTTACGATCGCGTTTCACGAATAAAAAACCCATATTATACCTCATACTGGTTTGTGCACTAGCTGCCGTAGATTATGTTTCGTACGGTACCCATATGGGTATAGGTAGGTAATGATATTTTACCTGAAGCTGGCGGTCACTGTACGTCATATTATGAGAGATCTCGACACGACTTTATACATGTATGGAAATATGATGGATTTGAAAACCAATGACACACATACCTGAAACAAAAAAAAATCGAAATATTATAATATACACCGTGTTGTTCCAAAGAAACGTCGAATTAATATGGTCGTGTAGATAATATAAATATATATACGGTTTATATTAAATATTATATAGGTAACCTAACCTAACCTACTGCAAAAATTCTTACTAAAACTCAACGACCTTTTTCCAAAACAAGTTATTCCTAAGACGTATACAGAATACGTTAAAAAAATATAATTCAAGAAACGTTAACACTTTTCGTGAATATGAGCTGTGTTGTAGTTTATCTATAAAAGAATCCCTCGTATCTATCACAAATATTATTTGGTATCGAAATATTTACGAATGGTCACCTCGACAATGTACGATACGGAATAGGTACCTATATTAAAAAATTACAAAACTCGGAATTTTAAAGAATTCAATATTAAAGGAAAACACGGACGTCGAGCGTGCTTGGTGACGCACCCGACGAATATGTCGACAATGACGCGAATACGCAACTATTGTGCTCGCGTATAATATAATACATATATTCACTGAACTATATATATGTTATACCATTATAAAATTGTTAAAAGCCAATAGCTATAGTAGATTCGTATACGGCCCATATATGTGGATGAAAAAAAAAATATGTTTTCTCATGTTGTAACAATGACTATACGACGTGATATATTGTACGCGAATAATAGCTTGCGATAACAGCTTGAATTTTTTTTTTTTTTTTTTGGAAAAAATCTCTAAATCAAAAATTCCTAGTCACATATATATCTATACATTGTATTATATTGTTTACAAGAAAAAAGTATTCTTGAAATTCAACGTTATTGCCGATAAATTCAACAAAAATTACTTTGAACCGATTACCTACATAGGCACGCGCCGCTATTAAAAGCAATGAATTACAAGACGAGCTTAATACTACATAAAAATGTTTATTTTAATATATTATATGTATATACATAGTGTCCCATTGTGAATTGATAAATTGGTAAGTTTCCAAATTGGAGTTTTCCAAAAGTATTCATTATCTGCAACACTCATAAATTGAAGATGAAGTTTTTATTAAATTATTATTTTAAACGTTTTTAATACCTTAGACTTTAATAAATTGTTTACTAGATTAGGCAATTGTACCTGGCAATTGTTTATGATACATGTTACGTATATAACATGTTTGCATTCTATGTGATATCTTAATTTTTTTTTATTTAATTTTATGTGTGTATATTACTATATATTATATTTATGAGCACTTTTTTTTTTTTTGATAGTACACTATTGTCCGTGAAAAAATTTGCTGGTGTATAACTTCTCTAAAGCAGCTAGAGGAAGATACTTTTTTACGTATAAGATATTGTTCGACAAAGTTATGGAACAGTTTTAATTTGTATAATGTTTTTAAATTAGTGAACTGCTTAGTGTTACATTTATAAAATTAAAAGCTTAATGGATGCTTTCAAATCATAAAGTCTGTATAATTATAATTACGAATATTTTAGGAAACTAATTATTAGATTATTATATTATATGCAATACTTTTGCTAACACCTGCATTTAGGGCACGTACATAAGTCACTGATAACCTGGGTAACTAATGAATACCTAATGATATACCGTTACAGTTCTGAAATTGTAAGTGGCGGCAGGATTTTACATATAATTAGTCATAAATCATAATATATTTCAAAACTTAATTTTTGTAGTATGGGCAACTCATTTAAAAATCAAAACGCCAGGCAAAATGAAATATGATTTTGAATCAACTATCGTTAGTTTTTCGTTATAATATTTTTAGACGTACATACAATTTGAGATAAACAACAGTTGAAAAACTTTCCAAAACCAATTATTGTAAAAGTCACTGTCCTCGATGTGACTCTTTAATTACAAGTCGAGTCCTAAGTATAAAACCCCAAGACCACCGTTTTTCTGCGACTCGCTGCTGTGGCTCAGCTGCACCCGGGCCGCAGTTGTATATACGCTGAAGCAATACGTCAGTCGACATGTCACGTCAAGTCACAACTATAATACTACATTATAATACGCATATATATATACTTACTATAGATATATATAGAACGATTCACAAAGCATGCTCACTCCATTTTTTTCCTTCGATATTAAACAATATGTTATTTAAAAAATGAATTTTTGGAATTTTTAAATATAAACAGACCAACATAATATTTTCAAGTTCTCGAAATTTCAGTACTATTAACCTAAGGACTGTCCTGCGGAAATGCAAACTTTTGTTTTTGCAAACATGAACTTTCTGCAAATGTTGACATATCAAAATCACAATTTTAACGATTAGTTTGGAGTAAGGTATTTGACTTTGTAAACTATATAAGAATATAGAGGAGACTTTAAAATTATAGCAATAAATATATTCAACTAACGTCAGTTATAATTTGTAAGGTACAGGAAATAAATTAGATCCAATTTACATCTACTTTATATTTTTATAAAATAATTTTAAGGACTATCAATTATCCTCAATAGATAAGAACATTTAAATAACCGAGAAACTACTCGTTCAAATTGTAAATAAAGAACCTACATCAACGTTTTCAAAATAACTATAAATAAATAAAAATATTAATTAACAGTATAAAAAGGGGGTCCTCATTTAAAAAAAAAAAAAAAAACAGAAGTTTAAGTAGGTACTACAAAAAATCTCAAGAATTTGAAAATATGGTCTTGTAAGTGTGTATTTCTCAATAACTCGGAATTCGAACATTAATCATTATTAAATCAAAAAAATAGTGGTAAGAATGCTTGGTGAATCGCCCTGTGTATATATATTATGTATATATGGGGAAGGGAGACGACACTTACCATTGACCGTGTCGCAAGTATTTTTTTCCGTTAAAAATTGTTTTATTTTATTCCTTCAAAAAGAAAAAATGTAACTGTAGGTACTTATAATGCACGTTCAAGTTCACGTATATACGGACTACGTAATAATAAGTATCAACGCGGTAAGTATCTCGCGTCTCGACGATGATATAGGTACCCTTCTGAGTCCTCGGTATAAAAAATTCCCGGTAAAGCACACGACGCGGAGCAACATCAACTGCCATCGAAATAAAAACAATATTATATAACAAACTATCCGTAACACAAATCGCGTATAAGAGCTTATAATATTACTATATTGATTTGGGTACGACGACGTGCGCTCTATATAATATTATACCCCATAATAATAATAATATATACAACTTCGTATTAATAATAATAATAATAATATTAGAAATATAATGAAGGGGGCGGCGGCTTCGCGTCATAATCGCAGTCCACAAAACGTGACTGGAACGATAGACGGCCTTATAACCCACATAAATATAATATATTATGTATAATATACCTATGTAGGTGGGTACACTGTTTTTAATTTCTTAATATACTGTTGGCCGGGCGTAAATTTCGCGCGGAAAGCTTTTAACGACGTTCGTGCTGCCTGCGTGTAATAATATTATGGTAAAAATTCACCGGTAAAAATTAACTCAATTTTATTATCCACGCGTATACGACGGTGCAGTATAATATATACCATAATATACGATATAAAAGGGCCGACGACGCCGACGTGCGACCAAGTGCTCTGCAACAGCGTATTATAGGCACGTCATATATTTACACCGATAAATACGACCCGAGGTCTAAACGAGGGGGAGTGGATTTTAACCGACTCTGTACCGATATAATATACGAACGACGGCGGCTGTGGTATTGCACCGTCGTTCGACGATCTCCGCGCGGTCGTAAAAAGACTTCGCGCGCTTTCTGTGAGTGAACCGGAAGAAAATAACACACCATAATGCTCGTTTTATATATTATATATTGTTATGTGTGAGCGTAAATTGTGTGACGACGACTTAGTGGCCCCACTCGCCCGCTCCGAGAAGAAAACGTCGTGTCGAGTCGTCGTGTATATAGTGTATAGTGTTATAGTGCAGTGTTACTGTGTTAGTGTTGTTTTTTTTTTAGTACGTCGTCGTCGTCGGTGCGATGTTTATTTTTTACGCCAGGACGTGCTGGATTCGAAAGTTTTTAAAAATAAAACGGCCGACGCATAATATTATCGTATATATGTACGACAAAGAGACGGCCTGCGGACGACTGTCGCCGAGAATATATTACTATTGTCATATATGTATTACAATGTGTACAATACTACAGAGCGCTTCTCTTTATCGCCGACACGATCGTAACATTTGAAAACAAAAAAAAATCTAAATCTAAATTTTTACTATAATTTTTGACGATGATTTTTCATGCGTAGGTAGCTTTACTGTACCTATACCGACAGTTTTTCTTCTTTTTATTTATCTATATGCTAACTTAAACAGTTTAAAATGCAGATAAGAACAATGAAGTTACGAAAGCCCCTTTCATCTAAACGTGGTTATAAATTCCACTGAATGGAAAACAAAACTACTTAACGTTCGATGTACGTTTAAATAACTTTATGGACGATATCCTATTATATTATTATTAAATTTTCATTTTTTTTTTCATTTTTGAAGCCAGAAGGACGAGGAGTTTGGAATGTGAATGTAGGTACATGGATAACGAGAGCAACTATGAACGAATGAAATAAAGTAGTAATTTTCAAATTTCCCAATTATTATAAAAGTATATGTAGGTAGTATAGGTACCTAGATGGAGTTTCATTTTTTTTTTTTACCCCCAATAGGTACAAACTAGAAAATAGTGTTAAAAAGAACCACACTCGGTGATGATAATAGGTACATATTCGTAATACGCATTCCATTTCAAAACGTAATGCATTCCTCACTACACTTGGAATTTAAAAATAGGAGGTATTTAAAGATATGAAAAAAACACTATTAAAAATCACTATTGAAAAAAATTTTAAAACTCAATAATTTACTGATCTTATCTTAATGTATTTATAATATAAGTAATAAAGTTGTAATATTATTACAGAGTATTTTATCGTTGAAATGACTAGCCTTATACCTACCATAATATTATATGGACGGTGCTCCGCCATCCGGTAAAAAAGTGGTACAGGTCGATTTGTGTATTTTTGATTATTTTATTATACGATTTAAATGTCATACGTAGTTATGATTACTAAAATATTTGATTTTTGTATACTTTATCTTATATAAGTTATCTGTGGACTGTGACAAATGTAAAAGACATTATACAGTCCGTACAGTAATCGGTAATTTTTTTTAATTTCTTGACAAGAACTGATTTTAAACTATTTCCTTTTACTGACATATTATGTGCCATCCGTCTATATTTATATAAACTCATTGGGAGACGGTTGACAATAGCAATTGTGTTAGCTCTGAAAAACAAAGCTGCACATGTTCGAAATATTATATTTTATCGTCGTTGTACATTTTATGTTATACAAACGAAAAATGTAATTCAATTTAATAACAATATTATATTGCACTGCTGTAAACGCCGTTGTCGCCGCCGCCGCTGTCTATCCTACTAATGGATTTCGGATAATTCGGTTATTGCGGGCCGATTTAATTGCGCGGGGCAATGATGATGATGATATTATTATAAAAACTACGTCGCTGCAGCAGAGAGAGAGACCGAGATAGTCGGATGTCCACCCGTATACGCGTACTGCAATAATAGTGGCGATATTTCATCTTAATCAAATCTCGACGAGTAGTGCGATGGAGGAGACTGCGTGTTGTGAGGGGGTGAAGAACTGACGCCACTGTCTACGGGCCATTTAACCCGGAACTATACAGCACCCCCACCCCCCACGACCACACTTGCACACACACACGCGTGTGCTGCTCCCTAAAATAGTAACATTATTTTTTTTTTCTCGTTTTTTTTTCCACACAAAAACTGGCGGCGGCTCACTTGAAATACGCGCCGCCACCTTTTATTATTATAGTATAGTACTACGTGTATAGTTCGCCAAACGCAAACGGCCACAGCTGACGTAAACTACCGCCGCCGACGTTATTATTTTATTATTATTACATAATGTATATATATACGGGCGTAATTACGGAATAAAATAGGCACGGACTTTGGGCGCAGCGGGGCGGGGGGTTGAGGCGTGTGGTGGTACGAAGGAGGAAAAAAAAACACGCTATAAAATGTAAAAATGTGCGGTGGTTTTGGGTGTTGTGGACGCGTCGGGCTCGTGAAGGGCGGAGGAGGGTTGCACCATAACATTACTGCGCTCACTCTCTCGACTTTTTTTCTTTTTTTTTAATCAAATGACCCCGAGAACATATTACGCAGTACGTGAGTGTTTGATAATACTAGCTAACAAACGACGGGTCACTACAACAGTCAACAGCAGCAGCAGCAGCAGCAGTCGTTTTGTTCGACAACATAATATATAATAGATATAATATAATATATTATTGCAATGTCCGCTGTTCGACTATTGACATCGAGATATCAGCAAGAATTCTGCAGGTTATTAAAAAGACGGGTCTAGAGTTCAATTATGCATCCTGTGCAGTGTTTAAAAAAAAAATATTCATCAAAAGTATTCCGAATATTATTCAAATGCTTTTTTAAAAAAAAAGTATTAGGTACTTATTTAATAGGTACTCTTGAAAAGTATATATGTAAAAAAAAATCAAATAAATTAAAAACAAAAAACAGCTATTTTATATACCTATGTACTCTTGTACTAAATAATTGAATATAAAAAATATCCTCATATGATGCACAATTACTGTGATAGTTGATAATAATATGTCTTATAGCCTACGCAGGTATACATCAGCCATGGCTAATGCAGTAGGATAGTTATTTAGATACTTACATTACGCATTATAGGATCATTTAACAATTCACAACAGTGATTTCTTCGACAGTAAATTTATAGAGGGCAATATTAATGGTGTAGAACTGTAGACCCTAGATATTCACTCGTAAAACACACAATAAACATTGGATTAAATCAATTTTATTGTAATTGAAGCACTCCAAGAAAAGTATTTAAATACCGGTATGTCAGTCATCTTTTTTGCTTATTGTGTTATGAAATACAGATTGTAAATTTTCAGAAATAACAAAAAAAATTCAATAAATACAGGGATCAAATCTGCAAAGATTGTCACTGCGGGCAAACGCACCGTAGTAGGTACATAATATAATAATACTATATACCGGCTCCTTACCAGAGGGGCATTTGTCGCACTTAAAACAATAATGCATAGGTACATTACTCCGCTTGTAACAAACGTTACCGACTAGTAAAACGCAACTAAAATTACACGCTTGTACAACAAAACCTACACACACACCTCGTCGTGTCACGCGGTACACGTGTATAATGTGTATAATGTTATGTTTTGTGTATATATATGCACCGAGCTTTAATTGGACAATATATACCTATATAGGTACATATTATATATTATTATGGCCGTGCGTGTGTATGTTTTTCACCCTCAGATTAGGTATAATAATAACAATATATGTGTACACCTCGAACCATTTTCAGTGGTAAATATTATATTATAATCGTAAGCTCCAACTTATTGTTTAAAATATTATTGAGACGATATATTGACATCAGCGCTTACACAGTATACCTATATAGATATACGCACGTCGACGCCTCTGTTTCATATTTGATAAAACTTTGAATATCAAAGTGGGAAGAGCGTAAGCTATACCACATATTATATACCTGTAATACGCATATAAACTTCACACAAACAATAACAATTTGTAAGCTTTTAACGGTGCGTGGTATACCTACACATGATAATACACAATATCGAACGGAGTTAAACTTAGTGATGGGAAGTAATACTGTGACAATTACTGTCAAATGTGCCAGAAATCACAGGTAAATAAATAAAAAAAACATGATGGTAATCAACTACATCAATTATTCTGGCAAAAGCGGAATATTGAGATACGCCCAAAATTGTGTAGTTACCTGGTACCAGTGTTTTCAAAATTGAATTCATTCACGTTTGATTTCAGGGCTTAAATTAGGAACTCCTTCACGTTCGCGTTCATGTTTTTGATATTTTATTTGTATGAATTGTTTAAATACTAATACTAAGTTGTGGAAATGATAATATTGTTGTTATAATTCGAGTAGTGCTCACTGGAATTTCATTTATTTCATTTTTATAATTTGTAATCAAATAAATTTAATATAGGAATATTGTAATCGAAAAATGTTATTAACAATAATATGTATACATATTATTATATTTCTTGAATGGTAAATAAATTTGAATGTCTTAAATACTGTTCAAATTCATTAAAAATATAACGTCGTCCACGATCACGCTCTATTTGAAAAATAAAACTAGTGACCGCGTATCGTTCACTAAATATTATGATCGTTCATGAACGACGCGATCACACTGAACACTGCACTAAAGGATATTCAGATACGTGTTGGCGTACCTATGGGTAAATTTTTTTTTTAATATTAAAATTACCCTCGGCGACATAGGCCATTGGGATCTATGGGTACATTGTTTGTGCCAACACCGAATATAGGTATACTTTTTATCATTTAATTTTTCCTAATAAATATAGCGGCATAGTTAAATACACAATTTAATATAGGTTAATTTTCAACACAAACGTTAATACATTTTGAATTGAGCAAATTTCGATAAATTCACCTTAGTTTTGTATTCATTTTTTATACTAATACCTAGATATCTCGATATGCAATATTATATGTGAACCGTGAATATTTTTTGATGTCGTAATGATTTTTCCTGGCGCAATTCATGTAACCTATTTCATTTCTAATAAATTCACAGGAAAAAAATATGCATAGGTAACTACATTTTTAATTTGCGGTAAATCCTCCGGCACAAAAGCTGTAGGCAATTAATAATATTCAGGAAGTCTAAACAAAAATTTCGCAATTTACGAACGTCGTAATATTTTAAGACTTAGGAGTACATATATTACATTGATGGCATTGTTGTGCTCAGAAGTAATAGATACTGGACTACACCTCTGTAGGTACTGAGTGTCGTATCGTGCCAAATAGTACGCAATCGACGCACCTGCATAATATGGATACCTAATCGCCGATGATTATTAAATCATAATATATTATTTTAACGAAAAAAATATACAAATTAGCCACGAATCGCTCGGCTATTATGTATATTATGCGATTCAAATTAATTTAATGTCCGTTACTCTCGTCTTTTCCGTGTCGCGTGGGTCGTACATTTGGCAAGGTACCTGCGAACTGGGAAGGGCGACTTGGCGCGTTATCAATAAATAACATAACAGATTACCCGTCGTAAATTATAATATACAGGTTACATATTATATTATTATTATAATATAATATCTAATATTGGATGGCAGAGTAAATTGCGTCTTACGACGACTACGTCGTATACGAGTACAGAGCAAGCACAAAGCGCTTTTAAATTGAAACATTGTACAAGCATAAATTTACCACTATATGAAGTGTAGAATTTATCGGAAACCGAAAAACAACATCGTTGTTACAATACAATAATTTTCTGGATAAAAAAATCTAACGTCTTGTACGCATGGTATATATTATATACCATTATACCATTATATATACATATAATATAGGTATTAAAAGAATATTCGCGATAATACTTGATAATAATTGACACGCGATAATTATTATTATATTGTAATAATAATAATAATAATAATTTATTATTATTATTATTTTACACGCGTTTTCCGAAATCGATTTAGTTCGTGCGGCGAACACGGTTATTCCCGCGTCAAAAGTTGGCCCGTGGGTTCCAACACAGCTGATTCAACCCCGGTTTTGTTTGCGCCCCCCCCCCCACCCCCACTACACACACTCACCCATTGTATAGCACGTATACGACTACGACATTCGGTGGAATAAATTTGTTTTATTTTTCCTCCGAGCAAGACGACGACAATCGTTTTCGACGACCGTGGTAGTTGTCTCTGCCACTACAGCTATATATACTTATATACCTATACATAATGTGTGTGTGTGTGTATGTTATGTACCGTCACCTCCGCCGTTGTAGTGGCGCGGAAATGTTTTCCGTCCTGTTTGTTCGCCAAAAACATCATCAACAGCGCACACGCACAGCGAGAGAAGAGCTGCTGCTGGAAAGAGAGGACGATAGGAAGCGTGATGAAATATAAAAAAAAAATAATAATAATAAAAAAAGCCTACTGAAAACATGTCGCTTACACATTGCGTTTCACATTGTAATATTATTGTGCGTATTACGAACGTTTACCGGCCTGCGTTGTTTTTTAATTATCGCGTGCGGAGAGGCGGAGAAGAGCCGTCTACACATAATATACATATATACAATACACAACGTACAATACGACAACATAATAGCATAATAGATATTATATAGAACTACGGGTCAAATATAATAAAAGTATTATTTTCCATATGTCAACATATCCCTTCCCCTGTTCTCTTTTCTTTTCTTTTTTTAAACGTTAGATATTTTTTTGCATATTTTTTTGTCGTTCGAGACATTATACCCAGTATATTACTCTGTAAAGTGTAAACACTTCCACGAACCGTCAATAATCGAGTTGAATAAAAAAACCATCGAATATTCGTATTATCCCGCGTGTTACCCGTTATTGTCGTTGTAATAGTCGTAGTTTATTATATGAGCTCATCAAATGGAATTTATGTATTATAATAATGGTACAAAGGAAAGGTTAGGAATTATGATGTGACATTAATAAGCAATTATACAATACGTGGTTATCAATCAAACTCGCATGGATATGATGTCTTGACGACTGTTTGGGAAAAAAAAATACATACAATTCATGCAGTTAAGATAGTTTTAAGAACCGTAATTAACTTAACAACCGTATAGATAATTTTAATTTTAAAACTCGTCGTAATAAACATTAATTAAATACTCTTGTTCTGTTAGTCGAAACGAGTCAACATCATGATATTATAATTATCATGTAATATTATAATGGTATATTATACAAAACTATTCCGATAACAATAATTATTCCTCTAAATCGCTTTCATAATAATAATCGATATGCGATAGAGACCACGAAAGACGTTTGATTTAAAATATATTTTAAAACAAAAGAAACCATATTATGCCACAAGCATTAAGTATTATAATAAGCGCTCGGGAGAAAAGATTAGAATTGTATACATGGATACTATTATAATATATTTTACTATGCACATTTATAACGGTTTATACTTCAATAATAATACATAGCCTTCGGTTTACAAGAAGAAAATAAATAATCGAGAATTGTCGGAAGTTATTTCGTCGGAAAACGCGTATTTTGAAGCGGTTAGAAAGTTTTTCGCTATTTTATTTATAGCCTTGTCGATAGTTTCTGACTACGCCATTACGTATTCATTGTTCTGTGGGTATAATTTTTTTACGGCCAATAACAGTTCGCCTCGTTTCCAGCGACCGTTTTTTTTTGATCGCGTAATGTGCGTAATGTTTAACTCAAGTTTTTAAGTACTACATCGGTTTTAATTGGAGTTGAATGAAAACGTCGACTCCCCACAGATAGAATAATGATAAAATGATTCCCCTGCGCGCACTATATACATATACTACGCATTCGTCAACGGCCAACGGCTAGACTCACGGTAGCATATATATTATGTATTTATGTGTTTATGTATCATAAATGTATCAAATTTTGTTGAAAGCCAAAAGCCATATGTTCTAAATAACATATATAGGATAAATATCATATTATATATATGTATATATTAATTGAAAAGATTCGATTAAAAAAAAAAAAGTATATACTATGGATTAAAAATTAATTAAATTGCAAAAGAGACTTCATATTATATATGTATTTTATATACGTATACTGTACAAAAAGTCTATTATATATATTGTTCTCATACAATATAGGTAAAGAGCAATTTCTAGATAATAAAAAAAAACATTCACCAACTACCTATACGTTGGCCAAAAAAGTTTTTTCATTAGTTTTTATAGTTTCAATTTCGTATTTTGAAGGCAGTGGCAGCACTACAATACCATAAAAACAACTTTGATGGAAACATTCGAATTCATTATTATAATATACATTAAAACATATTTTTAATGGAGCGATGTCAATGTACTGTCTATTTAGATACGACAAACTTATTTGTATGTCATTTGTACCCTATGATATTTTGTACATACATGCAGCCAATTATTTTTGTTATAAAAAACGTTATAATATATATATTATTAAACCATAATATTTAATCGAAAAACACGGTACAGAAACATTTATTAATTAAACATGTCATTCGTAAAAATATTCGAAGTAATTTATTTTCTGTTTTGCTCAGTAGTTGTACTTTTTGTATAGGTAGGGATTTAATTAAAATAACCTTTTTAACTGATAAATAAACTTTTTTAGAATTCTATATCATTATAAATCGAATTAAATGATTTATAATTACCTATAAATAAAGATTAACTTACAAAAATAATAACATTAATGGTATAATATAATTAAATAAATCTATAATGTTTTATAAACTGATAATGTTCAAACTTTTAATCGAATTGAACTTTTTGAATTTTCTTTTTACTTTAGAACGAACGAACAGAATAAAATTATACTTTTTACACCTAAATTAAAAGTAATATGATTATATTTATTGAATGCATATTTCACGGTTTTTAGGTACATGGAATGCACGTCCCTGCAGACAGTGGCGTAGCCAGGGGATGGTTTTAGGGGTTCAAACCCCCCCCCCCCCTTGGCCTTAAAAAAAAAATGTTTTTATTGTATGATTTTAATACTTTTATTTTTATTATTATTTAATATTATTTTAGTATTTTCTACTATATATTCTACAGTATTTAAATTACTTTGTCCAACAAGATGGGTCGATCGGCATGACTCCATAATTACTTTTATTGATGCAGTTATTGATGGATTATCAATTATTTCTACATGGCCAGACAGAGAATCGTTATCAGGAGCTTATCAACTTTTGTGTGCTATTAAGCAACCTGAATTTATTTTGGCAACATATCTGCTAGCAAAAGTATTTAGCATAAGTTTACCTCTTAGTAAACTTCTTCAAATGCAAAATATTGATTTGATTGAAGCCATGTCTCTGGCAGATAATGTATCTGATGTGTTAAAAAATATCAGAAATAATGAAGATGAGGATTTTAAGAAACTATTTTTGAAAGTGAAAGAAAAATGTATGTCACTTGATATTGAAATAACTTTACCTCGTTTAACAAACATACAAAAAAATCGTTTTAATGTAATAACTACTTGTCCAAATGAATACTATAAAATATTGTTTATTCCATTTTTATTAGTCAACTTCATGATAGGTTCATTGCACATAAACCTCTAATTACCAATTTTTGCTGTCTCTTACCAAATAATAATTTGCCAAATAGAGAAGAAAACATAAAAAGTTTGGCAGAAAAGTATAATGAATATCTTCAATGTAGTTCAGATTCAGTAATTGGGGAAGTATTGACATGGACACAAAAATTTGTTGGAACAGAAAAACCAAAAAATGCATTAGAAGCTCTTATAGCATGTAACCCACTCATTTTTCCATCTACTTATAAACTTCTCCAAATAATAGCTACACTTCCCGTAACTACAGCAAGCAGTGAAAGGTCATTTTCTACGTTAAAAAGACTTAAGACATACCTTAGAAATACTATTGGAGAAAACAGATTAAATAGTTTAGCACTACTAAATATTCATCGTGAAATTATTTTAACAACAGATGAAGTTCTTAATGACTTTGCAAAAGACTCAAAAAAAATAAGATTGCTATAGCTTGTAATTTATAATGTGAAAAAATATATTAACTTTAATATAAATATTACAATTTAAATTTTTTTTTATTTTCTATTTTTACTTGTTTATAATAATAAGTCAATAAGTATGTACTGCGTGTTTACTATTAACATAAATAAATATAATTATTATTCACCTTCAGTTAATAAAAAAAAAATGTATTACTAAATAAGCGTATATAAGCGTATATAACTCGGTACATTTTAGCGCATTTAGTTTTACCACTCCTGAACAATATATTTTAGAGTTGAGCAAAAATAAAAGTCATTAAACCCCCCCCCCCTCGGGTAATTCCTGGCTACGCCACTGCCTGCAGAATATGTAAGTCAGGTGTCAGGTATAGATAACTTATCAGCGTGGCCGCATTTATGTATAGGTAAAAACAATATTTTTTGCACAAATAGGTAGGTAGATGATCTACTGGTATATTTGTATAAAAACAAAGGTTGCGTAACTACAACAGCAAAACAATATACGATTTATTAAAGATAGGAGAGAGAGAGAAGGTGAAAATCGTGTGTGACTATATCATATTATTATACATAATATAATACGCTACAGAAATACAATAAACTGCAACACAATCAAAGTCGGTACTCGGTACACACGAGGGACGACAACTAAGCAGACGCTGTCGTGCGGGAGGGATGAGTGTCCTTATATTACATTAAAGAGCTGAACACTACGGTGCTCGTCTTGTGCAGGAGGCAAGCAGACAACAACCCCGCTCATACCCTTGGGTTTCTTATTCCAAAAATACTCTTATATGTCGAAATGATAACACCACGATGGCACAGGGGAGGCGGTCGTTGCAGTGGCGGTCGTGGCGGTGACAAACACCCCAACGTCGAGCGACTCCGCGTATATGTGCTGTACAAAAACATATAATATATCAGAATACGATACCCCGCGGTGATGTCCAATACAGAACGTATAGGGATTGTCGTTATATTATTCGGTTTCGTACAAATACAATTACGCGCGTGCTGCAGTACATATTATTATTTGTTCTAGCGACTGCAGAAGACGTTTGATGAATTCCAGAGCACAGCATATAATATTATATTATTATATGAGAAAAAGCGACCGATGATATATTTATATTATGTCTTATGTGTATCGTCATATCGTTTGCTCCCAGCGAGGGCAAAAACAGCGCACGGATATATCTTTGTAGCCTATAGCGCAGGAGGTGCAATATCAAAAGAATAGTTTCAAGATGTACGAATCGCGAGTTCTCCAACGTTACAGGTGTGTATATACAGACGAAAAACAAAAATAATAAATATTATATAGTATAGCGAAATGAAAAAATGAAAAGTAAATCGTATTTAAAAAACAGTAACTTAAATATAAAAAAAAAATGGCACGACTATAAAAACGACGATATTGTATAGTAATTTTTATATAATTAAGATAAATATTAATAACCATAGAGGAAATGAGCACTCCATAAAAATTTGAATTAAATTGTATTAACAGTTATCAATATTGTTATATTAGATATTTTAGAGATTAATAATTAACATTATATAGTGTCATGTTGAGTGTACCTATATAAATAACAATGACAAGTTTTTGATTGGAGATTATTTTAAGTAAATTTTATTTTTATTCAAGTTGAAAAATAAGAATTTAATTTTTAATCTTTAAATATTATAAAAGCAAAAGTTCCCGAGGCGAAACTTCGAAGGAGAACTTCGTTAAATTTTTCAAACTGTAAGAATAACTTGTTCTTGTTCTAAATCCCTTTAAATAATACGATGTAATTATCTCGAAAACTTTGGACGCATTAATATGTGCTATAAGCAAACGTTCTATGACAATGCAGCATACAATTAAACGAAGACACAATCACCCTTTATGTGCAGTTGGAATTAAAAATGATCAAAAGTGGTATAAGTATAGTTTAAAAAATTTCATTAGGTATATGTTTAAATAAAAAATACAAATGTGACGTTTTAAATTAAACGAAAACATTATAAAGACCTAGGGTAACATGCATCCGTTTTCATCATCGTCGCCCCATCGTGGCGCCATACATATAATATACGTCTCAATGCATATAAATTATACTAACAATTATTAAAATAATCTAATAAAACATTTTTTTTAAATCCACCAATTGTATTCCACTATGTATGTGTAAGCTCCGCTGCTGATGCAGTTGTCGTCGGGTTTGTACCAGCACGCAGAGAGGATTATGTTATTAGATTAACAGTAAGTTATAGGGGCGAGGAAACAATTCCACTAAAAGCTTAAACGCTTAAAACGGCCGTGCTCGTAAAAGAGTTCTACACTTCTACCCCTCTTGGCCACATTTCCGCCCTGTGAATTTTGGATAATCCCATACACCGTAATAAATTGATAATAATTCAAAATTCCGTTAGTCATAAACAAAAATAATTTCTCGGTAATATGCAATTTCGCTTATACGAATCCTGATGCATTAATTTGAAGTGGTTTTCAAGCGTAACAAAATATGTAAAGTGTTTTAAATTCAATTTTCAAAATCAATGCCCAGACGTTTAAGCTAATTTGATTCCATATAATATATCCAATTCAGTATAATGAATACTATTGTATATATGAGCACAATAGAGTTTAACCACTATACAGTCATACAGACGTACAAGGTAATAACCATCTCTACGAAAAATCCAGATATTTTCATGACATACAAAATATTATGCTAATTTACTAACGAAATTGTTATGGTGATTGTTTTTAGTCGAAAAATAAATGACAAAACGAAAACTTTATGAGTATATTATAATGATTTTTAAAATTACAAAATTAATTTAATATTGTTCTTTTTTCCCAAGATCATATAAATAATAATTTAGTACCTATTATATTGTAGGTATATTTCTTAGAAAAGTAGTGAGAATTTACTTTTACTTGTTTTTAACAAAAACAAAACTTACCTAATAATATAATATAAATGTGCATTACATACAGAAGATCAACAACAGAATAGTTTTAAAAGTTCAAATACAACTTTACAGAATTGTGTACCTACCATGCTACAATAATAAGTATACAACAACAGTAAAACTCGTGGACGAAAAGAAATGATAAAAGTTTGACAAACATACGAAAATTAATCAAATCCGAACATTCTAAAAAGTAAATAGATAAACGACCGATTGCAAGGTTTTATTATATGTATACGCTGTGTATAATAATATTATATGTTGACAACGTCATTTACCATCGTTCTCTGGATTAGTATATATTTTTTTCGTTTCTCGTTGCTGGTGAAAATGACCACTTCCGGTTTTCTTGTAGCCTATAACTGCAGCAAATATATGTGACGCTACACATACGCTGCAGTGTGGTGATCAGATTTTGTCCACCCGGGGGACGCGAGTTTCCGGTCGTTGGCTGTATAGTGATGGTCATGGAAGGAAAAACAACCCAGAGGATAATATATATATATATATAAAGAATAATAGACGGAAAGCAAAAGAAAACATTTTTAGTGCCTACACGTGGCCACAACATATATATGTGCATTAAGCCTTCTCGATATTTTCGTACAAACCCCAGTAATGGTCTAAAGGGGCACTCTACCCCTTGCGGTGTCACTTTACCACCCACCCCGCGCAGCATAACCCGATCCCGTTTGCTGCTCTCACCCACACACACCCACACCCACACACACGCACACACTCGCGTCTTCGGGTCGGATTGCATTCAGCCGTGCACGCGATTTCACCGCTCCGAATTCCTGCTTGTTGCTGCGGTTTAGTGGCGGGCTGCGCCGGAAAGCTCCCCGAAATAGAGTATAGGGTTTCAAAAAAATATATATTTATACATCTACCAATTCAAATTAGTGTCGACATAAAAGTCACTGCGGTAACCGTTCAAAAGAATCTCTTTTCTGCAGAGTAAATCGCATATATTATATAATATGTCACTATACTATATTCTATGATATATCTACTATATATCTATGGTGTTATTATACGCTACTGTGGAGGAGTACACCACAGCAGCAACCTAGGGAAAACGTCAGGTCTAAGAATTATAACTTCGTTTTCGACGATCTCCCCATCTATGATATGTAACGACTAAAGAGGATATAAACTCAATTTTTAATATTTTATGGAGTCGACGTACATTTAATAAATTGTACGAACAAATTATGCATTACGTAACACGCGAGGTTATATAATATATCCACCTAATATACACGGTTTTAGATACCTATACCGGCTACCTTATAATATAATATTATTTTTCTGTCGTCATATTATAAATTTAATACCAAAATAAATAAAACACTTGCAATCTGAACGTCCGTGCGGTTAAGTTATATAGTAATTTTTATATTATGTATTTATTGCTTCCGTGCATATATCAACAGTTTTCCCAGAATAATGTCCATTCAATAAACGTTAGTTTATTTATACAGGTATGTAGTGCAATTTCTAAGTTTTCGAATTATTGGAGTGTATAATAAATTTTAATAGGAATTATCCAACCGCGATAGAGCTGGTTAACATTAAATCTTATTAACACCGAGGGCACGTGAGTACGTCATAAACATCTACACTTTTAGAACGGTAAATTAAAGCAATTTAAACAACGACTGGGAAATATTAGTGAAACACAGAATTTTCGTTTTAATAAGAATTACTTTATAGAAGTACTAACACTGTGTCAATTAGAATAATGAATAAAACAAATTAAAATTAACATCGAGCTATAAACATTAACTTTCAGTGTAAATTGTGTGGTATAATATTAATAATATAATAGTGACATCTCAAGTTTTGGTACAAGAGAATTAAAATTATGACCCAGCTGACATAAATCATATGGTATTGTATGTAAGCATTACGCTAGTCAACTATAAACGAAAATAAATTTTATCAAACCAGTGTAATATAAATATCGTAATTTCGTCCGAAAGCTAGTCGAATTAGACTTACCTATAGTAGATTTTATAGTCGAATTAAGAATACCTATAGATATCTATTTACTATAGTACAAAGAATTGATATATTGCTGAATATGAATAAATAAACCCCTAAATAAACTAATATTCGGTTCGGTGAATCGTCTAATGGTCACACATTATTCAAATATACCAAACGTACCTATACCTATACTAATATAATATTTCAAGTATACTCACTATATGATACCACTGTAACGACTCGGCTTGTCGATATTAGTCTATAGATATTATTACGATATAATAATATATTACCTGCAAAACAAAAATAGACACAACCGTTAATAATGTATTCATATGATTACTATATATTCTCACGCGCCGTTAATTTTCGAAGTGGATTAAAACGTTACATGGTAGGAATAAAGTTTATTAGAAAGAAAAAAAGAACTCTTGCATTACTTTGTATACGTATATGTGTATACAACAACAACAACGCTCCCTCGGAAACCCGAAAGGGAATAATGACCTTTGTGCGGGGTGAAGTGGGGTGCGGCGGGTTAACGTTTGGATTCACATAACAATTGAATTAAGTGTGTTCTATTACATTTTTAAGCTACGTTTGGAGAACTCGCCGCCCTGTACGCAGTATAGTAATGTATGGTGAGCATAATATTATGATTAAGTGGGATGGAAAAACGAGAGTGCACTTGTTATAGCCTACGTGGGTACAACGACGGGAAAGGGGGAAATGAATAATTCCGTTGAACGAATGCGTATTATATTATAATAATAATAGTACGTGTGGCCCACTGGCACACAAAACCCGAGAAAAAAAACACTGCAAACACCGACTGCTTACTTATAATAATCGCACTGACGATGATTTATTCGTTTTATGTAATATTCGTTTAAGACTATGGGGAGCGGCGTATTATAATGGGTGGTGGTGGTTGTTTACGGTAAAGTTTTTTCGGACTTTTATATTTTAACCCAACGTGCGCTTTGTACAAATATAATAATATGGTTCGTTCAAAATATATAGTACGCGGCATTTGTTTGACTTCAGTACTGACGAATATTGCGGCTTCATGTCCGAATCCCCTCAAATACAATTTGAGAGTTTGTTGACGGTGTTATAATTTAAATTGAATAATTAAAACCAAAAACAAATTAATTTTTTAACGCGTTTTACGAAAAAAACATTTCAGTTTTGCCACCCTAATATACGTGCAGTACAGTGAATTTGTTTTGAAGACATGCTCGATATATTATTATGCTAATTAATAATAACAGTAAATCAACATCGAATAATAAAACCGTGGAAAATTGGAAAATTATTAATTGTGAAAACAAAATCAATCATAAGTCATTAAAGGTGTAATTAAATTGCAAATTACTCGTTTTAATTACCCAACAATGATGAGTGTACCGATTATTTATTTCTGATAAAAACAATCCTAACAAGTTTTACTGAAAATCTATCAATAATTTATTATTTTATTATTCACAAAATAATTGAACATCGCATATAATATTATGATTATTTTATTATCTCAATTTCAATTTATCTTTATTTATATTATAGACTAGAGATAAATAAATATTTTTAAAACTACCTACGTATTTAAAACGTTACAAATATAAATTATTTCTAAATAACATTTATATCCGTTTCTGTAATAATTATCAAACATAAAATGTATTCAAGTATTAACCAATCAATACATAAAACATACATGTAAACGAAAACATTAATTTTATGTAGTAAAACCCATCGTTTATGCAGTGATGTGTGGTTTTCTATTAAATTGCAAAAATAACCATCTGAAATCGAGGAAATTACAAATTTATATTTCCTAATATAATTATACTATTGACATTTTCGATACGAATTGAATCGTATAAGTTAGTTAAATAGTTAGCAATATTGGTTTTTTAATACTAATATAATATCCTTAAAATAAAATTGTATATACTTTATATAGGTACTTAAAAATAACATAATAAAGTTGTTTTTAGTAAAATGTCTAGTACATTATATTGAGGTAAAAATAATGTCACAAAATGTTATTAATGACCGATATATCACCTAACCTATCGTTTGAAACAATTATGAAAATAAATCACTCGGTATATTATAAAGTGTTAACAAGGTGAACAAAAACTGTGATATTTGGCAAAAAGGGCGATAGCAGTAATAACAATCACAACGCGGTGTCGATTGTTCTGGACGTTTGGCAAGATAAACGACTTCCAGTTGAAAGGACAAAAATCCAAGCTGACGGAAAACCCACGAAGAAAACGTCATTCTCTCACTCTCTTCCTACCCCCAACCCCCTCGGTGGTCGTCAAGAGCAAACAAGTGGATGGACCCTGACAGAATTTTTAAAAGGCTATCGGGCGAAACGGAAAATCCCCACATCAGACTCGTGTACGAGACATACCCTTCCTTATATAGTACTCGCGCTTTCAACAGAGGGTGCAAAAAATACATTTAATACGCTGTCAACCAATCGATCAGTTATTTTATTTTAGTTTCGTATCCACTACCCTGCAAGCTCCATCGCCCTTCCATAAACGCCGCGTTCGGTAATTCATCAAAAAATATTTATAAAAAAAAAACTTTTTGATTCTATCCTAATTGCTGATGGTAAACTTGGGGTGTCCTCTTATAACTTCACTTCCCCAAATATTTCCGAAACATTATTATTGGTGCCAAAAGATAAGGGCGAGATTATGCAACGCGTTCGCAATCAGAGTATAGACTTTCAAAACGAAAATAAGTTAGGAAACAAATTTTAAAATATATATATTTATTTCCAACAAACTTTCAAATTATTATTACAGCTATTGATAAACACAAAAGAACTCAACGCCGAAATAGCGGTGATTAAGATTCAATTAAAAATCAAAATCAAACAAGTATCTGAAGATATAATAGTATAATACAAATCGAGTTAAGAGTACAATCGACAATGAGAGAGACGATTTTTCAAAATAAATTTAAGTATCTTATTTGTTGCTCCTATAAAATAATATATTTTGCTAATTTTCCGCTTGATTAAGTTATTTATAGTCCATAAATAGAAACACATCGATGTATTTTACACTTGGCCAAACAATGTAGTTCCCATAGATCAGATCATTCGTCTTTATTACAAAACGGCATGTCGTCATGCCTCATCACTGCACTTATCAAAACCGGTACTTTTTAATAAAATTATACGTCACAGAAAACATCGAACCTATGGGAAGGCACCTACATGCTGCATTGTTTATAACATTTGAGAATCCTATTTTATTTTGTGAAATTTCTATTGAAGAGCTGATATTATAATATATATAATACAATAATATATATATTCATACTTGTATTACTATTATAATTATTAGATTAAAAAAAAAAATTTTAAATATAAAAATAATATACTTATTAATGTCCAAGAATGTATCATTGATGACAAAACAAAACTCACAAGTAATCTTAAAGCGGAGTTGAAGAAAATTAGAATACTAATAATAGTATTGACATTTGAAAGTTATTAGCTTATTATCGAATTGTTTAATTTTAATTATGTAGGTAGGTACTGTTGTAACTACTCACTATTACACATTATGACTTATTTGTAACATTTTAAATTTTAATGAATGTAATAATATCATAACGATTGCAGAAACCCCATTTTTTTAATTTAATTATGCATTTATTATAATTCTGATTTTGAAATTTTTCAGTAGGTATAAACTACTTAGAAACAACATTTTAAAATACTTGAATGGTATATATATACCATTTAAGCAATGAGGCAATCCTGTGGCAATAAAAACAAATTTTTTTTCAAATTAGGATGGTGTTTTTCCTGTTAATTGAATATAAGAATATTTATTTTTATAAATCGAATTTCGAACGAGTATTTTTTGAATTAATGAACTATTTATGTGTTCTAAATACTAATTCATGTTGAGTTATTCAACTCTGTGTAATTACTAAGGATAAGAAGTCTGCGATATAATAGATGTGAAAGATATGGGAGTTATGATGATTTTAAAATTATATTACATTATAAATTCATAATCTTGTAAGATTGCATGAATCTAAATAACTAGGTACTAGCTGATTAAATATTAGATATATTTTATGTGTGTGTAAAGCCATTTTTACATTAGCAGTTTACACTTTTTTATTATCCTAAGTATTTTAAGTACATTATACCGATTTATTTTAATAACTTAAAATCTACTCGTTCGAATTTTGATTTAGATACATATAAAAACTAATAACTTATAGAAAAAATATTATTTATCATTTTATATAAAGAACTAAATAAGTTTGTATTATTGCTACAAGATACTCGTCTTAAATGGTAAAAAAAAATTGAAATATTTGAAAATGGGGTTGATGTTACTTGGTGAATTATAAGTTTACTATCTTGGTCCGCTGTGTTTCGAAAAGTTTAGATGGATTTACGACGAAAAGTGTTTGCGGCGTAACACTTAAAAATAAACTTTTTCACGAAAAAGTGTTCGTTATAACTTGTTCGTCATATAAGTCATTATGGTCACTGAAACAAGGTTGAACTGTATAAGGATCATTGCGCTGGGTATATTAGCAGCAGCAGCAGCAGCATGTGTGTGCGTTGGTTAACAAATAGTTAGAAAATTCTATTAGATTTCCCAGAAATGTAAAAAAAAATAAAACCCGAGCAGCAGCAGTACAAATCGCTTTACAGTCGAATGTATATATTGGTGCACGGACGCGTGACAAAATTACAGATAAGTGAAAAACACGATAAATGATAGGTTGTAGGTAAGTACACCAAGGAATATATCACGTAAACGTTTAGCAACCGGATTTCATTGGCATATAGTTTTTGTAAGTATCGTTAACACCGCGGTTTTGATTTGACCAAAAGCCGAATGCTCATTTTTATACACAAATTTATACTTTGATCAAAACATTAGTGCCATTAAAATTAAAATATAATATACAAGTCGTTTCAAGTGTTACCGTAAACAAGTATAATAAACACAATATATATTATATTAAATTGTTTTGCTTTTGTTGTCCCTATTGTAGCTTCAAAAACTCTACAAGTACAGCGAATTCGTTTAGATTATATTATTATCTTAAAAAGTAATATCGTATTCAAATCGAATAAATAAATTTATTTTATCTCGACTTTCGATTGTTTCATCAAAATATATTATTTAAATATGATTTATGGAGTTCCAGAGATGTAACATAAATTTAAAAAAACTGAATGAATTTTTTTTTTGAAAACAAACATATGGGTTTCCCACACGAGATATCCAGATGTTTATCATATTATGCAATTGTCTCACAGTTCGATACACATTAGGAAAATATCTCTTACTAATTTATCTTTCCTGTGACGTTGGTTATAATATTTTACATTCAACACGTCACATTATTATGACTCAAATAATTATATATTATACAAACTTAGATACATACAATTTTACATGCACGAAAAATATTATGGTTTTTGATTTTTCCCATTTTGTGACTAAATGTGAAGATATGCAAGTAAAATTTACTCCTATCTGATTCGCAGAAATTATTAAAAATATTGAATAGAAGATATTATATTAATTATGCACCATAATACACAATAACTTGTCAGACAATAGCTGCGTTTAGACCAAGAGGATTAAGGACAGTTTTGGAACGCGACGTTCCATCATACGTGATATTAAAAGGATGGAACGGGACGTTCCATCATTTGGTATTTAAAAATTAACCAAATGACTATCACGCGTGATTGGACCGTACAAGTTTTTCCACGCGGTAGATTGTACATGCCAATCATTTGCTAATTTAAATGAACAAATTCCATCACGCGGGTTGGAGTGATCATTTGGAACGCGAGCTGACAAAACTGTGCGTGTAAACAGTATTTACAAACGATTGTACACGATCTATCATGTCCTCTAGTCATTTTAAAACTTTGACCACTCCGCCGTTCGAACAACTACAGTTAACACGTACCACAGCACCTGACACTACTAATATTTGCAAAAAACGTGTTTATCGTACTTACTTAAAATGTCCTCTTTAAGAAGAAAAAAACAACTACTAGGATATGCTGCTGTTTACTATATACATATGAATATGGTAAAAGCACGATCTCCAAGATCAATTTGGATGAAGAGTTGGCTGTCGGATAAGACAAAATTTGGTCACTTACCATTAATTAGTGAACTTAGAAATAATAATCCTGAAGATTTTAAAAATTATTTAAGAATTGATGGAACAACATTTGATTTCTTACTAGGTAAGTGTAATATAATATTATCTAATTTTTTTTTTTACATTTTAGTGTTGTTCAATAATTCAATAAAATGTATAATTATCTACCTAGATTTAATTGGACCATTAATACAAAAAGAGGATACCATCATGAGGGAAAGTATTCCTCCAGAACAAAGATTGTTAGCGACACTAACATTTTTAGCTACTGGTATGTCTTACCAAAGACTAAAATTTTCAACTGCCATATCAGCTAGCAGCTTATGCGAAATAATACCAGAGACTTGTGATGCAATTTTTAAAGTTTTGAAAAAGGATTACCTAACTGTAAGTATTGTATAAACAACAGCATTATACATTTTTTTTTTTAGTAATTGATAGTTATTGATAATCTTACACCAATACATTTATAATCTACTCATAGTTTGTACCAACCAAGAACTTTAAAGTTGATTTAGTATGAAATAAAAATAGCTATAAATATAGTGAAGATAAAGTATTTAAATGCCATAAAGAGCTATTGAACACAATATGATTGTTCATCATAAAAAAAATGTCTCATTTACTATTCAACATTTTGAGTCTTATACCACCTACTCATTATTACAATTTAAATTTTTAGGGTACCCACCTACCTACATAGGTATGACGAAAAACTTTTTTTAATTAATAAATCATGCCCTGCAATTATTATTTTTGAAATAAAATATTATTAAAAAGAAATGTAAAATAATAGTATTTATTTAACATAGTTATCATACATAACAAAAAAAAATATAAATCACTTGTTGAGTTAAAAAATAAAAAACAATTTATGTAAGTAATAGGTATACTGTATGTTATCCGCCATAAACCTATAAACTTGTAACAATTAAAACTAAATACATTCTTTGTAATTATAACTTTTTATATAAAATATTAATAAAAAAAGAAATGTAAAATAATAGTATTTATTTAACATAGTTATCATAAGTAACAAAAAAAAAATTTAAATCACTTGTTGAGTTAAAAAATAAAAAAACAATGTAGTAAGAAATAGGTATAGGTACTGTATGTTATCCGCCATAAACCTATAAACTTATAACAATTAAAACTAAATACATTTTTTGTAATTATAACTTTTTATATAAAATATTAAAAAAAAATTAAATGTTAAATACATAAGATAATAGTACCTATGTATAGACTAGAACATAGTTATCATGAGTAACAAAGAAACAACATTAACATATAATCATACTACTGATCAAATTATATGTTAGTATAAGAACAAGAGTTGGAAAAATCAAGAGCAGATTCATCGGAAACTTTTGCATCATCGTAATTCCACTGTGAATTCGGCATATCATTTACCATATTTTGATTAGTAACCTCAGTTTCAGTAAAATGCATAGGGTCCATAGGAGCAGCAGAATAAGTGTAGCTTAAAGGAGAGATGGGTTTGGAATGGCTGGATACAGATGTAGCAGGGTTAATGACAGGATAGGTAGAGTTTTCATTTGTAGAAGAAGTATTTGGAAAATAATAATGATTGTTTGAATGATCTGTAAATTCAATAACAATATTGTGATTAAATATAAGAATATAGCATTGTGACTAGTTTTATAAGAAATACTTTTAAAATCATATTTAAATATAGATACAAATACATTCACAAATGCATTCAAAAAGTATTTAAAATACTATTCAAATATTTAAATACAATTACTCAAATAGTTTACAACACTGATTAAATTAATGAAACAAAAAAACTCATACCTATATTATTTTGTAGTCCAATGTCTGGTGTCAAAGTATTTAACAGTCCTTTAGACAGTACTGTGTTTATCAATGATTCAGCAATAAGATATTGGACTTGATTCATTTTGCGAGTCTTAGCAGTAACACAAATTCCAAATGCTTCAAATTCATCAATATCTTTGCAATTATTAATTGCTTCTGTTATGGTTTTTGCAAAATGTAGACTGTCATCTTTCTTCCTTTTTTTTGATGGTACAGTGGTGACATATTGTTTTGATGAATCAAAAGTTTCCTTAATAAAAAAAAAAAAACAGTTAGGTATTCATTTAAAATAATTGGTTTAATTGGTACCCAGATCTATAACAAATAATTATGATTAATAACAATAAAATAGTACTAAAAACATTTTTTATTGTATAATTTTTAGTTTCCAAAAAATAAAAATGAATGGCAATCAATCAGTAAAGGGTTCAAAGATCAATGGCAGGTCATCAACTGTGGAGGTGCTCTTGATGGAAAGCATGTGCGGATAATACCACCGAAAGATTCAGGAGCCCATTTTTACAACTATAAGGGCTTTTACAGTATGGTGTTGATGGCATTGGTTAACTCTAATTACGAGTTTATCTATGTTGATATTGGGAAAAATGGTAGATGTTCTGATGGAGGAGTAATCGAACATACTACATTCTACAAAAAATTATTGGCTGGGACATTAGATTTGCCTAACAATTATGAAACTGAAGAAAACTTGAACTTCTCATTCTTGGCTGATGATGCATTTGCATTACATAACCATGTATTGAAACCGTACCCAGGAAGTGGAGTTACGCATGAAGAACGGATATTCAATTATAGATTGGCTAGAGGCAGGAATGTAGTAGAAAATGCATTTGGACTTTTAACAAGCCGATTTAGAGTTCTACACACAGCTATAAATATGTCACCAGATAATATAAAAAAAGTTGTTCTAGCAATTTGTGCCCTGCACAATTTTTTGCGAAAAACAAGTAACTCTTATGCTTCAAATAAGACATTTGACAAAGAAGACACGAATACACATGAAATTATAAATAATGGCGATTGGAGAAATGAAGCAGCTGATATCACTGAAATTCAAAAACTTGTACAACGAAATGCCCATTCTGATGCAAAAATTAATCGGAATAATTATAAACAATTTTATAATGAAAAAGGGAAAGTAGATTGGCAAGAAGAAATGTTGCAAAAGGGAAAAGCATAGTGAAGGTGATTAAAAATACTTTTAAGAACTGTATAATATAATATAGGTATTAGAACCATCATTCAGTAGGCATAATATTATTTTATTGAATGACTATGTATACCTTTTACCAATAAATATTATACTGAAGAAGGTACACAATTTTAATTTATTTTTTTTTATTATTTATATGGTTGGTACCTACCTAATATGGAGTTGATTTTAATAATTATTTAATAATTTTTTTTTTTAATAGGTACATTACATACCTGTAGAGGCATCTCACTGTTTAGCTGTTTGTTGACTTCCTCTGGAAGAGTTGAATCATGTATATTTGTAGACATCATAGCATCATTATTTTCATCGTCACTTAGGTTGGAAATGCTCTCCTCAGGAGTCTCTTGTTCTTTTGTAAACAAAAGTTGATTATAATACCATAGTGATGGTACGTGCACACTGTCAGTGGATGAACCAGTTTTATTTCTTGTTTCATTCCATTTATTAAATTCTTTCCTAAATGAACCACGTAGACTTTGGACTCTTTGTACAACCCATGTCTTGTTTGCATCAGAATACACAGTTTGTGCAAAGTTGGCCAATTTTTCATAGGCCATATTTTTCAAATTTCTATTAGTATAAACCTTCTTGTCTTTAATCTTCCACAGACATGGTTGCTCTCTGTATATACTTATAAACTCGGTCAAAAATTCTTTCGACCAGTTGCGAATATCCGACATAACTATTATTATAGTTAGTATACAATTACAACAGTAAACAAGTCGCTAAAAACTACGCACTTCACAGTCTTCACTACTTCAGTTAAAACTAAAAATTTAAGATTCATATAACAAATATGCACATGAAATTTTACTTTTGTATTTGTATTTTGTGATTATTTCATTAAGCTATGAGCCTATGAAGTATGAACAAACTAAACAATAGATATAATGTTGATAATGGAAATGTAATTGGCGGGAAAAAAATAATAAGCAATTTACCAACTCTGTATGATGAGTGATGACTGGAATGCTCAAAAAGCAGTGTTGCCCGGGAGAGAAAGAGAAATTAAGAGAATGTGAGAACCCCCCGTGTGCACGCTTATGCACCACTGTACAGCAAAGCGAGTTTCCTTTTTTTTTTTTGATATATTCATAATACTTCATATTATATTTGGTTGCAAAATAAACAATTCTTATTACTATTATTATATATTTATATTATAACTACCGAGCTCATTTGGTTCAGTTACCTAGTGAGAAAATAAATTAGGTACCTACGACCTACCTACCTAAAAATGTATGTTAAAAAACTATTAATTTCTTAATTAGTTAATTACTCACCTTTCATTGATATATAGCCATATAGGTATATATATTATACTACCGGAAAAAAATATAATACTAAGTGGGATTTTAGGGGTTAACACCAACCCTACGATATATCAGGATACGAGGGTCAATTTACTTATTTAATTAATTAGCAAATGATTGTCTTTGATGATGGAATGTTTGTCTAAACGCTTCCATAAATGTAAATGATAGCCTGTCCTTTCTATATTAGTCATTTGGAAAAAACAAATGCCTGTGAAGCATTTAGACGCACAAGCCATCACATGCATTTATCATCTACTAAAAACTGTGTAATTTTCTAAATCATTTACTAAATCATTTTTTAGTATTTACACGCAAGGTTTAAAATACAAAAGATGGAACGGCGCGTTCCAAAACTGTCCTTAATCCTCTTGGTCTAAACGCAGCTATAGAAATTAAATTTATTAATTAGCAATAGATTCGTTAGCTGCTTTAATCTACCATTGCGCATTGTTACACGATAATACAATGGAATGAGTAAATAATTATTATAATCCAACGAGAACATCCACAGAAATACAGGAAAACAATTAAAGCTAAATTTAATTTGATGATTTGAATTATCCAACCCAGATGACAAATAAATCATATTATTATAATAATAATTTGACGTCAATATTTTTTACTTACATTAATCTCCTATTATATTGTACTTACCCATATACATTTAATATATTATGTAGAAGCAATACATTTCTATAGTCGATGGTTTATTTTAACTTTATGACGAATTTAACTACCCATAGGTATACATATATAGATACATCTTACTCATCATAACGCACATTATAAAGAATTAAAATTGCAACAATAAATATTTTTTTCAATGTTTCTACGTAGGTACATACATAGTACACAAAAGTTCGACACTGCGTTTAAAATCAGGTGTTTAATCAACTAATAGGTGACGACGATTTTTTAGTTAAACGCGTAAAACACATACTGCAATATACACAGATCCCATGTGTTTGGTACATCACTCCGTATAACGGTGGCAATTAGTTTTGTGTTCGACGATGAACTTTCCGGAGACAATCCCCAGTGCGAACCCTTTAAATGACCTACCGAATTACATTCAATTATTCACAAACTTGGCCGATTCACTTAACCGAAAAGCCCAACGAACAATAAATTAAGACATGCATTATACCCCAAAAATAATGTATAACTATATGAAAAAAGAGCCATGGGCCGTTAAACTATATTATACAATGGATCATATTGTGTAGCTATAATATGTGTACTGACGCGATAATTAAAAAATAAGTTTTAGTTGTGTAAAAGTTTCTGCAATTAACGGGCACCTATAATACGCGTCGTACTTTTGATAATCTATCTTTATATTCTTTATAATATATTAACGCGGAGGTTAAATTAATCATAACCAACAGAGTACCTACCAGTGGCGTAGCGTGGGTTTCAGCTTAGCGTATGCGTTGAAATAGTAAGTTAATGGAATCGTGGGGGGCTATGCCCCCCACGGCCCCACACCCCCTTTACTGTTTTTAAAATTTTACTTTAAACATACAAAGTTTTAAGTATTCATTAATATATATTACATTACCTAGAACATAACAAAATATTATATTTAATAAATAAAAAGTAAATCACTTTTTAAAAATTAATGCACGTTACAACTTAAAATAGGCTGTCAACGATAGCGTATGCAATACTGATCCCGCATATACGAGTGACGAATACACGACCACAAGCGTTCTAAGTTTTGTTATTAATATTATCGATAAAAACTATAAATAACTGCAGTCGCTGAAAGTCTGTACCCATTGGCGTAAATAGTGTTTGAAATTTGGGGGGGCTGAAGCTCAGGTCTATACTTGAAACTCTTATGATGCTTTTAAATTATAGTAGTGAAATCATTAGTTTTTTGGGGGGGGGGGCTATAGAAACTTCAAGGGGGGCTAAAGCCCCCTAGCCCCCCTCCTATTTGCGCCTATGTCTGTACCCGTATGCAATCGCCTACTTACATACTTCTTACATAATAAACAAGGTACTGAGGTACTAGCCACTAGATATAAGGACTATAGAGCGTCGCGGCCGTGGTGTTACGGATTAATCAATCCTAATGATTAATGAACTTGGAAGAAAATCCACAAAATATTTTAGCACTAAATTAGTACAATAAAATTGAAAATATTTTTATAAAAATATAGAATTATTAATATATAAAAAAATATTTTTCTATTTTGTGAAGTGTATGCTGTGCCACTGGTACCTACCTATCTATGATAGTTGGCATGAAAAGGAAAACTATACATTATATTATACAAAACAATAATAACAATAATTTCAAACTATATATACCTACATCGAAAGAAATGTCAAATATTAAAGCTCACTACATTTTACAATGTAATCACACTTGAGCGGTTTTTCGATATTACTCGGTTTCCGAACACTGTGAAATACTACGTGTAAATAATTAAACAGTAGCCGCAACAGGAACGAATCAATGGTAAAATGTTCGTATTTTTTAACGTAGGACAAAAATAAATAGATGGTCTATAATAGAACTTGTCTGACGAAGGACGGAAGGATCGCTGAAATTCGTTGTTGTCTAATGTAACGACGAAGGGCGAGAGAGGGGTTCGCTTTGTTTACTCTATATAATGTAGTAGCACTCCGCCATACATCGGTATATAATTACTAATGGAATACAATAGCTAGGCGAGGGGACACGCGGAAACTTGAGTCTACAAAAGTTTCTGATCCACGTGTGTGTGTGTGTGTGTGTGTGTGTGTGTGTGTGTGTGTATATATATGCTGTACGTGTGTACAGGTACGCGTATAGAAGGGGCGTTGTATAGAAATTCAATCGAATGTAAACTGCACATCGAAGTTTGTTTGTATATACCATAGCGGTAACGACACCACCACCACCGCTGCAGGTAAAAACATTTCTAGTACACACCGCCAAAAACCGTCATTATCGAAACACAAAAATATTCGTCCACCGAGAAACTTTGGACCCTCGTCGTACCGTCTCTCGGGGGAACGATTTCGGCGCATTTTTTTTCCTTCATATATATTATTCCTGCGAACAAACCTAATACTAGTTGTTATTGTTGCGGTCAGACATACTTTGTTATTGAATGGGGACGTTTGACTATTATTTGAGACGACAAGGGATCTATATAGAATACCATCTAATTTACAATGGAAACAAAAGTCACGAGGGGAAAAAACAGACATAATTTAATACTATGTAGCAATCTAGAAGTGGCTTAAGTAGGTAACGGTTTCTTAATGCACTAAGTTGCGAACGCAAATTACCCCGCAACGTGTTCCTCGTGTATAAATAAAAACTAATTAGTGGTAAAGGTACATTACGCTGATTAGACCACGATTACAAGCTCATGTTACAACTTATCAATTTAAAACAATAGGTATGGTCTTAGAAAAACATAAATAAAATTCATAACAAACTTGAAACATCAATGGTATAATTAATATTATTGTTAATGTTGATTCCTCATAAGTCATAACATATATTTTGTTCAATAGGCATTAGATAAATAATTGTATTATTAAAATGAAATAAATCCAACAAATGTATAACTTCATACGGTTGTTAGTTGTTACACAGCAGTTAAATAGTTTGAAGTAAAGGAAATAAATTCTTCTGGAATGTGTACCACCTGTTGCTAGAAATAAACCAATTACCTATACAAAAAAAAACACAAGATTTCACAATAATCTTGAAACACAAAACGCCAACCTCTAACCTGTAGTTAAAAGTAAAATATTGCGTAACCGATTTGGCCATTCCGCGATCTCTACAAAACTATTGTTAAGCCCACGCATAGAAGATTAGCTATACACAATTGGTTATTTAAATTTTAAACTAAATTAAACTATTCTATTGAGGAGAAAAGGTCAAACATATCAAACCGTGTAGTATATATTTACAAAATAATAACAATAAATGCAAAAATCGAAAAAAAATATACAAAATAAAATGGATACTGATGCAGCTGAAATTGGATATAAATCTGGATGTAGGTAACGCAGAAAAAGTTATATTTCAATCAAATATAATATTATCTGTGTAACGTCCTGAAATGTGTTTACGACGGAAACCGCAACCACAATCGTAGGATATTCAATTCAGCTCGAAAAATAACAATATTTTACGTCTAGTACATGTCATTAACAAAAAAAAAGTTGTATCATGTGATTTATACACACAATGATAATCGTGGGTAATTTATACATACAACATCAAGATAGACTGCGATATAGCCGTGTCAACAACGATTTTTAATATAAACGTTGACTTTTTAAAACATAGATATTTTTTTATTTTCAAATTTATTATGTATTTTATACGACTTCTGTTTGTATATTCAATATTTACAATTATTTTAAATTAAACATTTATTTTTTGATTGTAAAAACCATTCGACTGAAGCTTACAACCACACAAGATAGGTACTTTAGCATATATAGTAAATATAGTAAGCATATAGTAAATAATAGGTAACAAAGCAGTAGTACCCTGTATAATAAAATAAAATTAGTCACAGCACGAGATAATATTATGATATAATTCAAATCATATAGAATTAAAACGTTAATTTATTATTATGATTTTCAAGCGTAATAATAAAATATATAAAACAATGTGACATCACGCATCCATCGACAGTATAAATATTTAAAACACTTGAACGTGAAGAGAGAACGTTTTTGTGAATCGTTTAACAATAATTTATATTAACATTCACGACACTTAAAACCTCACCGTAGTACTCTCTCACTTATTTTTTTTTTAACACAAACATAAATCATAAAAAAAATATACACAATTCATACAGTGATGATCCTATAGATAGGTACTACATAAACGCACAGTTAAATATAATTTATTTGTAGATCGTAGAGATTTCCAAAAGATACATGTTTCAGCTTATAGTTTGACACGTCTACCTGTCATAAAATCAATGAGTATTTATTATAATATATTATAAATACAAACACTTGTGTAAGCCTGATAAGATGAAAATTGAAAAGGTAAACTTAGACGAAGCAATATATTAATTTAATGAAATTTTAAGATTGTATTCTTCACGTGAACCTTATTATAAGGTGTCTATCGTTTGTAAATTACCTTAAACTACCTATCTGCATTTACAAGTTATTGCACGTACACAGAATAACAATGTTTATTAAGTTAAATTGTTGTCAAATAAATACTTTCGGTGACTACCTATAATAATACACCGAATAGTCGAATACGCATCTGCACTAGAACTATTATATAATATATGTACAGGTTTTAAGTTTATCATATTAAATAAGGGCATTAAAAATCATGATATTAATAAAAGTAAGGGCATGTATTTTGATTTCGCATGTCGTACTACTAAATTCCTCGGAACACCCTCTTAAATTTTCACGGTCCAAGTCATCCCTTTTTTTCAAGTGGGGATTACAATGGGTGATGGTGGTGGCGGTTTTGGCGTCCAAGAGTAAAGTTTCTCTTCACGCCGAAAACCGGCGACGGAAAAACTTCAAAAAAGTTTCCGGAAGCCTTGTGTCGCATAAATAAAACACACCCCCGTGACCTGTTCAACGGGCGTGTGCATATTATTATTATGTGTAAACACCCAACTTGGCTATCGCCCTGGAGCACGGCGCCCGAGTGTTATATAACTGCAACTATATATACAAAAGACACGGCGTATAGTATACACTCCACAACTAAATTTTAACTGTGTACACGTCTGTAAAGTTGTTATTTATACGAGCGACGGACGCTGCAGTAGTATATGGATCTATGGATTATTCAGAGGGTGCTCGATTATTCAAAGAGACCAACCGACGTAGAGAGAAGGCTTTACCTACACATCGGAGCGGAGTTAATGCATTTTAACTCGTTCACGGCCCATTAGACGATAAACGACGACTCGATGACCCGGATTCGAATAATTACATAAGGTTTGGGGTAGTGGTTTAGATGTGACTGCAGTGCGCATATTTGCCACTGACTCTTGGGAGACGAATTTAGGGGTAGTCGAGAGTACGGCCACAGCCAACACAACCGCCGCCGCCACCACCACCACTAACGTTGACCCGAGGGAGTCCTCCACACCAACACAGGAATGACGGTTTCCAACAAATATTGTCGCTAAAGCCACTAGAATCTATCCTTTTGGAATGGAGAGATAACAGTTACTATACATAACTAGGCTTAACCCCACGAGAAAGCACTATCAATGAAAGATGAAAAGGAATATATAATATAAGAGCGTCATTTATATTTACATTTAAGAGAACATTTATTATATATATACTTGTAAATTAATGCACATCACGACGTGTATTACACTTAATCAAATCAAAACAGTTTAGAACACGTTGGCCGTAATGAGATCCAAAACTAGATTTCACTGATATTTGTCTACAACACATTCGATATTGGAACTTCAAGTTTTTTTTATATATATTTATAAATAACATATAGTAATTTAAAAAAACAAATATTGAAAGTAATGTTTATATTTAAAGATCAATAAAATTAAAATTATAATGACTAGGTATTGCAATGTAAAGAATTTATAAACAAACGAATAATAAACGGAAAGGATGAAATTTCAAATACATTAATTTTAATTTTATATTTTATTATAATATGGGTCATATATTTTATACTATTGCGTTGTTATAGTCGCTAATTAATTTTGGTATTACTTATTGGTATAAGTTTAAAGATACTACGAGAATAACATAATAATTTAACATGCATTAATCCATTATAACATTACGCCAAAAACACTACCTACAACTTCCTAATATAATTAGAAAACATCAGAAAAAGTTGAAACAGTACAACTCTTGTTCACGATGATTGTAACTCACGTAAGATAATATATAATCGGTCAATAAAGAAAACCGCTAAATGAAGCAGAGTTGATTGGAACACCAACTTAAAACGAATGTCAGATTTTCTTAAATAAAAAATATTTATAATAAATGTAAAGAAATCAATAAAACGGATCATTTCTAATTAATTGTGACGTCCAAATTGAAGGATTTTATTATTATTATCATTATATTACTCCCGGCCTAAATGCAGGGGAGAAGGAAAATTCCACGGTTAAATGAACTCGGATGACAAACGATTCGAGGGGAGGGGTGCTTAAACGCACCGTAGCATTAAAGCCCTAGTATACAGGTCTACACACAAAGTGATTAATGATGTAAAAAATTTCTATACGCTAGCACTAGCAGAGTTGTATATACCATCGAGGGGAAAGAATTGCATCCACGAGGGTTTTAAAACGTATTTTCGGTATTTTTCACAAAAACTGCTAATTGTCGGTGAGTCCAGGGGGACGCCCGCCGCCTAGACACTCAAATAAGTTTATATACATTTATCTCGATTTATTGCTCGGCGCAAAGACGTTTATACCTCTATACATGTTTAAGTTGTATATAGGTAAGGGTAGAAGCAGTGTGTGTTGTGTTGTGCAGTAGCCGTGTGCTTTATGACGCGGAAAACGATTTCTGACACGATCCGGTGATTTTTATCCGGACACAGTATATTACATATATATATACGCACGCCTGAGACATTTGTTGTTCAAGTGTACGAGTGGTGTATATACTGCACACTTGCCCGACGACGGGTGTGGGAAAAATGAATTTTTTCACAGGAAATCAAAAACTACCTCTCTACTGCAGTGTTTCGAATGGTCACTGATTGATTGATTGCTCGATCGATGGCCCGTGTTAAATGCGTGTAATACGCAGAGACCTCGACAAAACAATAAACCCAGTGCGACATCACACGATTTATTATTTAATTACGTGGATTATTATAATAATTAGTCACGGAACTCCAGCGCCTCAACCCGTACGCCTTGCAGTTATATACTACTGCTTTTACGTTAACTTACTCGAGATTATTAATTATTAATACATTATATTTCGGTAAAAGCGATTGCATCACGTACCGACATCGATCACTTATAAAGTTATAGGTATAGACAGAGCACGGTGAACTGAAGCGGGGTATAAATAGACCGTATAGCGTATATAGTAGAAATAATGTTTGAGAACGTATATTAGAAACCATTGCGGTTATGTTCGAGATTCGATCGCATCTGAGTGTCGCCAAATTAGATGTATAATTTATTGAAAGCGTGAAAAGAAAATAATATTCCTATACAATAGTATTGTACACAGCAGACGGCATCGCATTAATTTCACATTACATTCGCGACATAACAATTACTTTTAGTACAAAATATTATAATATTGATGGGTACTCGATAATAAAATTAAAATCAATTCGTATCAAATAACAGTAAGAACAGGTACTTATAATTATTTAACAACGTGATAGCAGTTTTAATTGTTTTAGTTACGCAACGAGTTTTAGTTAGAGAAAAATTCAATAGTGTTAATAAATCTAATTTCAGGATGATTAAACAGAAATGAACAAATGGTGATTAATTTCACGAACTTTACGTTTAACAAATCACTTTCCAGATGGTTACACATTAATTTAGTTCCCAAATATTTATGAGTATAAATTAAAATCCATTATTAATAAAAGAAGTTTCTACGTCATTGAATTTGTATCTGCAGTATTTATGTATTTTTAGTTTAAACTATTTAAAATATTATATTTGACACACCTACCGCTACCTACTATAATAATTATTTTACAACAAAACAACGGCAGAACAACTATTTAATTTCACGTGAGTAGGTATTTCAAAAACATTATTTCCAGCAAGATTTCAAAAAACACATTAAACGAAAAGAATTTAAAATTAAAAATCGTTAAAAAATACACAATTATACTTATGTTATGTGGGAGGTTTTCTTATTTTCGAAAATCATAACATTCTTCTTCTACATATAATAAAACTGTAATACATGACCGATGTGAAAAAAAACATTAAGTTTAACAACCTTACAACATTTTTAGTGTTAGAACACATTTAATAGTCTGCATGACATAAAATCTGAAACCTACCTATTATATTTTATTGTAATTTTTGATGGTCATCAGAAGCATAATATATAAAATCCCACTGAATACGCATTAGGCGCGCATGCTGAGTGGTTTCATTTTGTACTTAACTCACTCGATGACGAAATTATATTATATTTTTAAGGAGTTATCTCAAAAGTTAATAAATAATTTTAAAGCCGAAGAAATAAATAATAATAATAATAAAAACAACAACAACCACCACGCCAACAAACAGACATTTGTTTCCAAATGCGATATTCGTCATCGGCATAAGAAACACGACGTTGAGGGGGGAATTGCCGAACCGTATCTCCACCATCTCCTCTGCTTTATTATTATTATTATTATTATTATTATTGTAGGCAATAAAACAAAATCTCTTTCCAAACATTCGCATCTGGTCTTTTCGGGCCCGAAGAAGACGGCGGCGGCGGCGGTTGTTGCAGATGTTGTGCACCGTATACCGAAAAGGGGAACGAAAAATTAGAAACACATTTGGAGAACACGGTCGTGTTAAATACATTGTTTGTTTAACCAAATCATTAATGGGTCATCCACGGTTTCCGGTAATTTTTCATTCGCGATGAGACATAAATTTCTACCAACGAAACTATCATAATATTATATTAGATACCGAAATTCACACTATCGATGATTATAAATTATAATATAATTCATAATAACGCATGTATTGTACAATGTTTAAAAAAGTAAGAGCATTTCAAATACCTAACTAGGTATAACGTTTATTATTTACTTATGAACACAGATCTATTTTTGATTTGAAAAAAATAAAGATTGAAATCAAAAATCCGCTAGTATAAACCCTTAGAACACAAGGACTTGATATAAGGCACAGGACTTTTTTCCTTTTCGACATTTCTACGATCTATGAAGTTAAGGAAACAATATTGTATCGTCCACTTAATAAGTTTTTACAAATCACATTAATAGTTTAATCACAAAATCCGTTAAGTTTATACTTTTGACAGCCACTATTTCTAATATGAGAATGTACATTAGTGCAGTTAAAAAGAAAATCAATTTTATTTCATAGATTGATTTACTTTTATATAAATTGTTATAGTTAGCGCTATAATAATGTATAGGATTTTTCAAATCTTTTAAAAACAGTGTCTTGAAGAGAAAATGTAAGCATGTTAAAATACAAAACAGTTTATTTAAAACGATTTTATGCAACTCCGATCATTGTAAAATATAAGAGATTCTATACATAATTGTATTTTCATATTTTAAACTGCAAACAAAATTAGTTATTTTTCAAACAACATAATAATAACTAAATGTCGAGTACCTACCTACAAACATTGTTTGCATAAAATACAAATTTGATTAAATGTAACATTTTAAATTTTTTTCATTCGTTGTATATGAACAATCAACATAAATAATATCTGCATAAACGTACAGTAATAATATATTATTATGTTAGTCAACATTTTATACCCTACACACAATCGATAATGGTACATCACGCGCTAAACTGATACATAGGTATAACTAAAGTGCATGGAGAAAAACACATATAGGAGTTCTCTCAAATCACTATTATCACAGTAAAACAGCAACGGCTTTACATCAAAAACGTGATGTCCATGTATCGCTTAAAGCTAAAAAAAAAAAAAATCGTGTCAGTTTCATACACTTCGCAATAATGACAAAACAAACCACAGACGAATCATAAACGATACAGCAGAAAAATGTAATAATATTTCAATATTCCAGAGCTAGTATACCAACACATATCATATAATATGGTTTAAATAGAAATATTACAATTATCGAAACCTGTGTTCAAGTATTTATACAAATATTATAAAAACTGCATTTTAATTGTACAACTTTAAATAAATTAATATTATATGCCTACTATAGGTACCTTATTCATTTTAGATCCAGGCATTGAGTTTTAAAATATTATGTTTAGTTGCATATAAATTCACACTTTGTAGATACCAAAATAGAAAAAAAAAACCGCTCGGATAAGTTTATGTTGTGCAATTACAGATTGAGATAGTTGAATAAGTGTAATCACGCAAATATGTATTACAAAATACAAAATAGTTCATTGTTTAGAGAAAAACCATGCTAGCCCCATTTCTCATAATTTTTCGAGTTTATAAAAAAATCTTAATTTAAAATTCTAAAATTAATATAATAATATTATATTATAACCTAACCTAACCTTACCTAGCACTATACCTGTGAGACTCGTATTTTTGTTATTATTTCCGTATTTTCAAACAGAATAATGTAAGTTAAATTTAGGTAATCAACGACAAAACTACTCAAGATGTGCAATGTATGTCATAATGTATTTACTTTAATATAATAATGTATGTAATAATGTATTTACTTTAATATAATAATGTATGTAATAATGTATTTACTTTAATATAATAATGTATGTATATACGAGTACATCCATTTTACGAACCAACCAAACATCTTGTCTGTAAATGTTCATTATTTTATATACATATAATTCTATAATTAATATAAACTTAAGTAGTTTGAATTAATTTTGAATTGTATAATTTTGGACATAACTATAAGTAACTATATAAGTACATAATATTATACACGATACCTATATTCGTTTTAAGGCGTTAATGTATACCTACACACAATATAGATTTAATCTTATGTGAAAATAATACAAAAACTATTGCTATGTGCACTACCTATATAGGTAGCAATAAATTTAACTCGTTTAATATTGCATAACACGAACAGTATGAAAATGTAAGAAAGTATAATATAAAAATAGGACAGGTAGGTACGTTAAATATTGAGTCAGCATCGCTCACTTCGTTATATATTATGTACTAGAGTATTCAATTTGCATTATTGTCCTGTTTAGATAAAATAATATCAAGAGATCAAAAATAAAAATATGTACTTAAATATTTTTATATTACGTTGAGTACGCCAAGTATAGTACCTACCTATTACCTTTTATTAAAATTTAAAGTGATAATGCAAAATTGAAATAAGATTCCCCGATAAAAACATATAGTATATTACATTTCATTTATAATTTGTTTTTTCAATAGATTTATTAAAGATAGATATCTGAATAGATATATAAGACACCATTTATACTACATGATTTTATAAAAACAATATTTTTTAAGTATGTTTATCATAATAATTCATAGCTAATATAATAAATATAAGCCAAAATGTATAATTATATAGGTATTAGCCATTAGATATATAGTTACAAGCGTTTGAAAATTAACATATTTAAACGTGTCAGTGAATATATAATAAACACACATTCAACTTCTAAGTTATTTATACAATATAAATCTAATAGAATTATTTTTTTTCATTTCGTATCGTCGTAATTTTTTAGTTGAAAAAATTGTATTTCTATTACAACTTACGAGACACAACTCAAAGAAAAACTATATACAATAAGAATGGCACTTATATAAATACAACAGACTATATTACACATTATTCATATTTAAATTTTGCTGAACTTTGCAGTCACGATTACCATTTTGGAGGGAAAAAAATGCTGCTGCGCCGTTAAATGTATCAAGATTATCTAAATGTTATTTACTTATCTTAACCTATACAGTACCTATACATGTTGTATATATATGTATACCTACTGAAAAAATTAGCATTCGTTTCGTCGTGACGTTAAACAAAATTATTGTTTGAGTTAGTATAGCTAGTATAGAGCTACAATAATATGAAACTTGACAATATTGTGAATATTGACTTTATTATAAATTATAATATTTCCCGATATAAATAATATATGTATAGGCTCAATCTCTCATTACAATGTACCGTTGAAAAGCTTCGACGAATCCGTTTGCCGTATCTATTTCGGACATCCGGGACGACGCTTGGAAGAATGGAAAGATTATGACAGAGGAAATGGCACAACCTTAAGTTAGTATACCTTGCCGAGTGTACTATTTCAAGAATCTTTTACGTTTATCGACACAATCACGAATAGAATTCCTATTCGGCTGCAGCGGGGGGAGTCCTATATATTCGAAAAAAGCATATAAATCAACTACTTATACACGCGTACTTAAATCGTATACGAACGGTTAAAAACTATTTAAGCGAATAAAATATCAAATATAGATGCTCGCCGGGCGAAAGTTTACGATGGAAATAGTAAATGCCACGCCATTGTGTACGCGAAGGTCACATAATGGAACACGAAATAAACCACCAAAATCCCATATTGCGTGATGAAACCCGCAAGCACGGCATGTTATAATAATATATACCGAAAATTATAGTATAATAATATATACCTATAACATGAGAAACTCGTCAACTTCAACGTGTTGAATATACTTGAATGTACTACCTGTATATATATTATAACATATATTATATTGGTAACATATAGGTACCAAATGCAGTTTGTTAACAAACTGAGAACAATTATTAATTATTATTCGATACAGATTTAGATTGTATAATATCGTTTATAGTCCAAGCCGAATAATTCAAGTTCGATACAAGTTATTTTTTTTGAAAATTACCTAATCATAATATTATTTTGTTTATGTTTTTTGTTTTTTTGTTTAACTGCACCACGACAGACACTAAACAAAATTAATTAAAAATTTAAAATGCTCCCAAAACCATTTTATATAATACAACAGATTATATAAAAACAGATACAAACTCGAGTAATCTAAAAGTGTAAACAAACTTAATTCCACTTCGGTGCAATGTGGCCGGGTAAGAAAAATACATCTTTCTTTTGGGGTGATGTTATCATAAATCATTGAAAAACAACACAGATCTGACGGTGCGTTGTGACGCTTACGACTAATAACAGCTCTATATACGAACTTTAATGTCATTGGCATCGATAAAGTAGGCACCTATCTGATTACGATATCACATAGTCAAATGTTTGACGTACAATAATTATATCACTGCTATAATTTTAACACGATATTTATTTGGGAATACAAAAATGTTGGATTTAATTTAATATACCTACCTAATATTATTATTCATAATTAAAAATAAAATAAATTTTAAAAGGAACAAAGTACAAACTTATTAGAATTTATTTCATTTTTTTTTTTAATTTAGTATACTTTTTAACTCCATCAAAATGTTTTGAAGTTTTATATTATCAATAGAATATATTAAAATATATTATAATATTAACCCAAAACAATCTATTTGGGAAATATAGGTAATTAGTTAATTGCGAAGGGGTAATCGATTGCAGTAAAAATCATCAGTTTATGTAATAATTCGTTTTATTTATGTGAAAAACAGTAAAAGATATAGCTAAAGACAACAAACGAGTAAGTTGTAGCCATGTATTATGTATTATTGTATATATATTTATAAATCGAATTCATTGAATACGGGGTTTAATTTTGTAATATTTACAAATACAAGACCAGCGAGAAATAATATACTTCAAAAACAAAAAACGTTTCACCTGTCAGATAAACAGTCAGCACATCCCGCATAACTGTCTAAGATGTTATTTAATTCTTTTTTTCCGAAAAATATAGCTATGTATATGATAAAAAAGGCTTTCATTTTTTTATGTAGTTTACTTAAGAACCTTACACCTAACGTTAATTTTAGATATATACAACGAGTTTGTTCTAAATAATTTTTTTTTTACTAAATATATAGTTTTAGTTTGAAACAAGACACTTTTATCAACATAACTGAGAAAAAAAAAATTAAATTACTTGGTACCTATACATAGTAATACATTTTTTTTGCAATAAAATATTCACGTAACTAAACAAAATTAATATTATCTTGGTTCAGTGGAAATCCATTCCATTTTTCCAATAATAATAATGATAATAATTTATTTTCATACAAAATATAATAATAAAATATACAGGGTGATAAATCCAATTGATTCCTTTAACAATAATGAGTCTATAAAGTTCTAATTTTTAGAATTTTAAAATATACTTATTGACCCTATTTTAATAACACTTTTGTATGAAACTAAAAAAAATTGTCTTGTGGCAATAAAAATTATTTTTTTCATATGAGAACCACTTTTTACTGTATATTTATTAGCAGAAGATTTTTTAAATGTTCAACAGATCAAAATTCTACATTAGTTTCTCAATTAATAAACGGCATGATTTCCGAAATCGTAATAGGTATAATGTATAAGAGTTTAAAGATATGGGGTTATGATAATTTTAAAATTATACAAATTTGTAGTACCTAATATAATATAATATTTAATCATTTAATAATTTTATTTTAATTGTCTGTCCATAGTAAGTACTTTCTATAGAATAAATATTATGCATATTTTATTTTTTATGTAAGATTATTATTAAGAATCATATAAACATTAGTATATTCTATAGAGTGTATTTACTCAGAAACTATAGTTTTTAGAATTTCAATTGAGATCCATCAATATTTTTAAAAAAATTATGTGCTTAACAATTTACTATAAAAAGTGAGGTTATCCTTTCATAAAAGTAAGGTTCTGTCGGACACTCCTTAAAATATGGTTTATACATTTTTATAAAATATGATCTTTAAGTAAGTATCCTAAAAAAATCCAAAAATCTAAATTTGAATAACAGCGTTATTACAGGATAAAAAGAAGGTTAACATCTTGCACGATTGGTAATAATCACTATGTACATAATATATATATATAATATGTATAAACCATTAACCTCTTCATCGCAGTTGGTGATGACAGGAAAATATAAATACGCTTCGATGAGAAAACATTGATAGTATACATAAATAAAAAAATATATAACAAATATATTTACATAATTTCCGACGACAAAAAAGCTGTAATTTTACCCTTAGTTTAATTTTTCAGAATACCACCCATGTCATGCTATAAGGTGTTCGTGTTTCTAAGAACCTCGTGACAAAGTACCAGAAGTAAACAAGAACCTTTAGATTGTAAATGGAAACTGTGAACCTATCGTCAAAGGTATATAGGACAAAAAAGCACTGGCTAGATTAAAAGTTTCAATGATTGTGGACGTGAACAATGAGGAAGAAATAATAAAATAGTTTTCATGGAAAATTTTTCGCCTACGCACTAAGCTGTAGAAAGGTAGTTCATGTTAGGTTTCACTACGTCATCGCATCTTTTAAAAGAGGTCGATTTTCATACATTTAAAAACAGATATTGAGCACAAGCATTTTTTTTTTTTTGCAGTGAAATTATTTAATTTATTTTACTAGGTACCTATATTCGATGGACGGGCTGCTAAAACAAAATGTTATTTAGTAATTGTGTTTTGTGTAATAGCAAAGTATTATTTTATGGCTTAAAAATTACCAACAATTAATTTATTATACATTAGATCGATACGATGCGATATAGGATTAAAGTTCATTAAACTGTTTAGTTGACCCAAATACATGAAAATATTAAAGTATTTATAAAACTATGTATTATAATAGGTACCTTTTTAGTCGAATTATATTCACAACAGGAAAGTCTATTTCCACTATAGATAAAGGATTTTTTTTTTTGCCAAAGACTTGTAATTTCATTAGCACATACCTGCAACATAACAAAACAAATAAATTATTATAAATGTGTAAAAAAAAATATATTTAAAGCAAGATGTAGGTAGGTACACTTAAAGTTATAGCTTATAACACAAAAAAAATTAAAAATAGTTTATACCAATCAATAACAAAACATAAATTAATAATCGCATTTCTAATTTGTAATTAGTGTAAAATATGTTTCTATAATTTACATAAAAAAAAGTTTACTGGAAAAGCGTGACGTCGCATACAATTTCAAGTTAAAAGCAATCGGTTTTTCATGTAAATTTAAAAATAACGAAATTTATGATCCGTTAGACAATATTCGAGTTTCGTCTTCCTCTGTAACGTTATTATACTCACTAAATATATTATTATAATTTATTTAAACGATTAGAATCCCTTAAGAGAATACCAGAGAGAATGCAATGTTTATTTGTAAAATACACATTTAAACATAATATAATAATATAATATAATGGATTCGTTCATTATATTTAATATAGATGCAAGATTAACATAATAATAATGATAATAATATATATTATACATTTATTTTTTTTTATTCTATGTCAACAATTTTATGAACAACATAGAACTTCTTTGTTCAAGCATGATTTACTACAGTGAAATAAACGATTCTTTTATAGTCAATAATAATATCATTGTTATAGCGAAGGTAATGTAAAATTAAATTAAATTAAAGTAATTTTGTTCAGTGAACTTGTACATAGGTATCTATCTGCTCATTAGAAATTTTAAAATATATTTTAGACGTATTTCTATAGGTAATGCTTGGAACTTAATTAATATTCATCGACAGTTTATATAACGATCAAAAACAATAAAGCTGATGAATTACTATAAGAATTCATAATCAGAACATACATTTTAATCAAACTGAATCTAATGAAACGCTAATATTATTTTTAAATTTATTTTTTATATATTGTTATTTGTTTCTATGATTATACGTAAAATATGTATTTTATATTCAACAGAAATGTTTAAATCTTTAGCTCCACACTGAATAGTGAAAATAATTATAATAATAACATTATTCGTTGATCATTCATTACAATATTATGTAGGTATTATATTATATTATATTATGTTTTTTTAGACAATAGGTAGTTCTAATTATTATAAAGCCAGAGTTAACTTAATATACACCATTACAATATTGCACTTTAATAATTGTTTACACGATTGGTGCAAACAAACAAAACGCGTATAACACAACCAATTATTACACCGAAGAAACATACGTGTATAGGTAGAATCGCAAAGGTAAACTACAGAAGCCGCTTCTCAATCGCAGTATAATATATATATATAGTGTAACGCTATCCGTAATGTTTCACAAAATCCCGATGGAAATCAATGAGATTTCTGGCATACTGTGCATTTCCTTTCGGGAAAGACGACGACGACGGTGGCGAAACAATGATTTTAAAGGGTTTGGAAAACCAAAATCTTACCCGACTGCCGGCGAGGTTTACACTGCAACGGCGTGAGAGACTATATACGAGTTCACATACACATGCACACACGGTCATATAATATAAACGCCATCACACTCCATTATAGTTCATACTGTTACGATATAAAATCAATTCCCTTTTCTCTCACTCTGTTAATATTGCAATTTCCCCGGGGGTCTCCACTCGTAGTTGCCCCTTCTATTTACAAGCGTGTATTACAGCGGTACCCTCGCCACTATGATCCGTTTAACGAAAGACTCGATTTTTCAGAAAACACTTAAGTTTTTGAAAACATATTTTATTTTACATATATAGTTTATAGTCGTAACAAAACAATAAATTTTTGGAAAAAAATCATATTTTTGTGCTATCTTTTTATTACTATTATTTTTTAACAGTTTTTTTGCACTATTTTTAATGAAAACGAAGAATTTTAATTTTTTATATTATTCAAAGTATTTTGTTAACTTGTTGTTTTTGACAATATAAAATTTATGTCAAAAATAACGGTGAAAAATTATGAGCGTCTTGTCGTAAACGGATCGCCCTTGTATATAATACACTGGCGACACTTTTGCAGGGATAGCAACGAGCCCCTGTCCTTTACACCACGTGTGCAAGCTGCTAGTATTTATCATCATTATTATTATTATTATTATTATTATTATTATTATTATTGTCAACCATGCTACTCCTCCGTGATGGATACGACGACAAAACGCGGCGGCGGTTATTATTGCACCCGCGGTCCGGGACACACCGTGGAAATTGAATCTGATCGATTCATTCCGTGTGAATTAAATCCGACACCGGCAATCCATCATCGGATAGTAAGCATTGTATGGCACCGGACAATTTTCAGGGCGGAGATACAGCCGAGATACGCGCATAATAGCAACAGCAGTACGTACCCCGTCGTCGTCTCCACGAGCTTTTATTATATTATATTATATTATATAGTACCATACCCTGTGTCGGACAACTACAGTTACGACGTGTGGCGTCGACGGGGTTTGTGTGTACTTGTGTGGGGGGGCGGTGTGCATACATCATCGACAGAGAACGTCAACACAATAGAGATCACCCTTAATCCGTCAGAAACCCTTTTGTAAATAACGCAGTTTCACAATCAAATTCGCCACAAATGAGAGATTACAACAATGTCAAAACGTTGTAATTACTGTCGATTGTACATATACCTATATATTGTTTTTATCTATAATATGTCCTGCTGCAGTATACACGCACGCCCCCATTGGGCGTGTTTCAAGACGCAAACAAGGGGCGGCTGAGCAGTGCTAGCCTAGGAGAAGATAATTATTTTCAACCGCGTTGAGGTCGAATAACTGCAACGCATAATATATTATAGTACGGTCAAAGGCAATTTGCTCACGAAACCCGCCGCATGTAAGTCCTATTTTAAGTAGGTGTTTATTTACTCTGTATATTATTGAGGTACTGCAGGGTAGCAATACGTCGGATGATACCCCGAGGCCTGCTATTATTCCACAATAGTTAGAACGAAATTTTCGTAAACGCAATAATTATTCGATGATCCAAACTAATGAAACATATGGCTTAAATACATGTCACTACCTATAGTAGAATTTCGCGTTAGCTTGTAAAACGACTAAACGAAACTAACACAAATTCACGACAAGTATAATATTATGTATTTTTACTTTATAAATTCGGTCACCAAAATTCGTACATGTAAAAGTAGAAAGAAAAACCAAGAGCGTAAGCCATATTAAGTAAATATTTCAAAAACTACCTATATAACATATTATTATGTATGTATATGATATTATATAGTTTTATGGTTTCGACAGACTTCAAGTGCTCGGCAGTCAGCATTATAATAGGTAGGTTGAAAAAGAGCTAAACGAAAAACCGAACGAATGGAATTATTGTTGTGGGGTTTCTAATATTTTTAGTGAAATTATATTTGCGTTTGACAAATACCATAATAATAATAATAATAATAATAGGTCTACCTATATAATATTATATGCTGCCGTGCACGTCACCCCACGCGTGCATGACGCGGTGACTCACTCAACGGTATACATCTTTTATCGGCTTATCCGGGAAAACGCATACCGTCTATACCGCAAAGGTATCTATATATAATATATTATATATCTACAACAACACATAATATACGAAACCCCAACAACGGCAGCCTGTTGTCACAGCTATATAATACATATACGTCCGGTTAATTAATCACCACCGCCCCTGTCCGGTGCTCACCCCGCGCACGGAATATTTTACAGGTGGCCGCGGCCGAACACTTGTCATGTATGTGCGGCGTCAGCTGCCCGTCCGTCCCCATCCAGGCCGGACCTACACGTTCAGACTCGTCAATAGCGAATTAACCGGGTGGGTAAGGGTGGGTGAGGGTGCGTGGACGACAGAACCCTGTCGGGCCGACAAATGTGGACGCACTATTACCGGATAACTCCACTGCGGTACCTAAACAGCCGATGACAAATTAAAGTGCACGCCCCGGCTTGTTGTTTCAATTATCGATTAATCATTCACACCATATAATAGATTATAATATTAGGTATTCTACTATATTATTATACAGTATGTGTATTGAGTCGGCCAAAATTCTACATTTTCTAAACCCTGTTCAACATATCAACGTAAAATAAATGAACGATTTTGTTTCGGATATTTATTTTTAGTGCAATTTATTGAGTAGTTTCATGATTCTCGTGTCTATGCAGCCTGGAAGATGATATGTCTTACTAATTAATATTACATTATTTGGTTTAATTCGAATTGCTCTGTTAAATAACACAGTAATACTGCAGCTCGTATGATTTATAATAATCATAACAAATGATAATAATGTATCATTTCAAAACTATAATAGGTACTAATGAACATAATATAATATATAATTATTTTTCTTCGTCAACTAACTTTTCCTTCATAAGTATCATTAGTCATATAAGTACATCAACAAAATAGTTATTATTTATGTGAAATGCAACCCAACTATATATGTCTTAACCTAATATTACGATATTACATACCTATCGTACAAAATAATAATCTAGTCACTGAGTCCCTGCATCTACTATATAATAATATGGGTTATTGAGAAACTATATAGTCATTTGTATAATAATATAATATTATAGTATGTATTCAAAATAACACATGTAAACAACCCAAGGGAGACAATGGGACTATATTATATTATATTGCCATAAACTACATGTGAAGAAGAATAAGAATGTCACAGTTACATATTAAAATGTATATGATATGTTTATTGTACACAGTAAAATATACCACGATGCACTCTTTACAAAACACTGAGGAGAAAACTCGGTATGAGGTCTTCCGTCATGGGTTATTTAAACCCTTAACGAACCCCATTTCATGTATTTCTCATTGCTATAACAATCAAGGACGAGTTAACCGAGCACAAACCGACATTTCTAAAACTTATTATTAATCAAATATCAACGGAAAATATATTTCAAGCTCATGTTTTAACAAAGTAAGTTAGTAAGTTAGTAAGTAGCACATACGTATAATTACAAAATAGATAACGAGTAAAATAATTTAGATCGAAGCAGAGATTAACTGCGAGTTGTAATCAATATACTCATAAATAACGATGATGGTGATGTTAATTTATTGTTGTGACTTGTTCCTAAAATCACGAACGCAAATTAAAAAAGAATTGTTTGACCTCATAACAGTGTTTGGTTCATTTTATTTTAGTATTCTTAACTAACAGGCGTATTCCCTAGCTGTAAATAGCAAATCGCAATAATAAACACAACCGCACGTCTTCGTTAGATTATTTTTCAAACGCGTCAAGCTGTCAACTATTATGTACGACAGACGATTTAACAAACCAAACACGATCGAAATTACCTATCTCCTCATTATACCTACCGAATAATCTGAAAATTATTTGTATTTTTTAACAGAAACAAAATATAATATTTTTTCCAACAGAACATGAGGTATCTATCTATCTAAAAAAATATGTCTAACACTACAACATGATCGACATTGGATATTATATTATACAAACAAGCTGTATGATACAAGCAAATATTTAACCAATCCATGTACGCCTTTCCAGATTTGTTTTATCCAGAGTATATAATAATATTATCTAAATATTGATGTGTATTTCTGACAACATTTTACACTCCGATGTTTGAGTAATGCGATTACTAAAAAGGAAAAAATCTATATTTACAAAACAATACACTAATATCCTACAATAGCTGGAACACAACACATCGATAAAAACAAAAACAAAAATATTAACAATAATAAATATTATGCCACCGATCTTATTACGAGCCTTATATGGTATAGTTAGCAATATAAAGTTTAGTTTAGGCGAACAAATCATAAACATGACAAAACATGCGTACGAAAATCTTCGATACTAAAGAATTTTGTTGTTTTTTTTTTTTTATCAAAATACATATTAATAGTTATAAGTTGTTTGTGTCATATTATTATTATGTTGGAACGTCTCGACTGAAATGGATGGTATATAACACTCGAATCACTCGGACAAGAAGGCACTACGATATAATATAATATTAACGTGTACAATTTGTACATCAAAAGGAATAATAGTATACATCTATAATAACGTGGAGGAAATAAGTATTATCGACGACCGGCCCCGCGTACACACTACGCTGCAGAACGGCTTCATGTATCCGCTTTCATATTATAATATATCGAACGAGAGCGCTGATATATAGGTGCGCGTGTCACCGGGAAAAAAGAAATGTGAATTTATTTTTCCGACGTAAATATACGTCTTGAAGGAAGGTCTCCTCCTGCACTCGACCACTTTCGCTTCGGGACGGATAAAAAGCCAACGTGGCCGGTAGGTACACGTAATAATAAAATATGCCAAGCGGTATTTGCGCGCCCGCCGGTCAACGACGCCGCCGCCGACGCCACCGTATACGTCGTATTTACACCCCTACACTACTACTACTACTCGTACTCAACCCCTACAACACTACTATACTATACACCTATATGGTGTATGCAGGGAACTCGCGAGTATAGAGACGGAATCAATAAACCGGAAGCGCATACGAAAGAAAGCCCCCACGGGCCAACAGTCCCTCAGCCGCCTCCGCCGCCGCCGTCGTCGTCAAAGTCCGTGTCAACAAGCTCAGGTCATGATTAATGTATTAGAACGCAGCTCTAGCAGGTCTCTGCTGGTCCGCGTCCTAACCGGGGGCTGCCCGACATTATCGAGTGGCCGCAACGTGCTCGGAATATTGGCGCAACCGTCACCTTCACCGCGCGCCGTTCCCGCATCAATCACCGATTCAAAATGTATAAAAGTCCCTATGTGTATCTCTCTCCCTCCACCCTCAGCCGTCCCTCTATCAATCCTCTCTCCCGTCTTTCCTTTTTTTCTTATCTATACTTTTATTTTGGGGGGGAGCTTTACTCCTCTACTGCCGCCGCCGCATCGACCCTATACTACGCCAAGTCTAAGAGAGACTTTAGCGCGAAAATACGCGCGTCATGTAACGCTTTCGGGAAACGCCAATAGATTTCCCCGCGTCCAGTACCAGATATCGATATTATGCAATGCGACATTTCGACGGAAGCTGTCCCCTCCGATATTCCAAACACTAAACTTAAATAAATCAAGATTGAATTCAGATGCGATTTTCGTAAACGCCGCGTACCACCACCTTAATTAGCCATCTCGTCACAAACTACAACCCAACAACAACGATTACAGTCTACTCATCATAAACTACGTGAAACAATTTAAATGTACATATTATTATTATAACTATATAATACCCCTATAATATACCTATATCCACACTCATTGTTGTGGTGCTTAATTGCTTTCGCGTATACAATATTACGAAACGTTGTACCTACTATTACACCCACGTGATGGATTGCTTTTTCATTTACATTATAGCGAAGATGATAATAATATATATTAAACTTAAAATCCGTTGTCCATTGTGTCACCGTGTTAATACTCGTGTTTGCATACCTAATTATTTGATTACCCAGCATTTCTTCAACGTTTCTCACGATATTTAAAAAGTATAATTTAATAAAGCGGCTTGCTGATAACTACAAAATATAATGTACAATATACATAATATTATTATGTACCTATATTAGTTGCAAATACGACAGTAAAAAACGAATAAACTATTACTTCATAAATCATAGTATTATTTTTACTTTTTACTGTGTAGAGATAATTTAAACTTAATTTACGTCGAATATATATGTATATGTTTTGAAATACGTATACACAACACACTTACATTTAAGCAGTTGTAAAGTTTCCTACCAACAATCAATTAGGTCAATTACATGAAACCTCCAAAATGGCATACAGTTACGTTTTGAATAAAAAAATCTATACAAACATTAATTAGTTCGAAATACCCATTGGTACAACAAAATGACACTGACTTTTCGAATATAATGCCAATTATACCTATACATTTGTTCGTTTAGCACTACATAATATGTAAACACTATATTTTGCAGTAAATATTTATTTATCAGCGTATAAATATTAACAAGATAGATTATACTCTTGGTTTTATGAATTTTACCATTTTAACTTTTATATTAAAAATGTATAATGACACTATTCTTGTCAATACATTTTTAATCCAAATAATAGTTAATATTCATAAAATATATTCGACATTTTAAAAATGTACAATAAATAAAGACCTACAAACAATTTAGGTAGGCACTAGGTGTATAGAAATTTGTTGAAATCATTTAAAATTATGACTTTTACTCTATACAAATAGGTAAAATATAATGTTATATTATTGTATTAAAATTTGGGTTCTTCGATAACAAACAGTATTTATTATTTAAGCTATTTTAGACACAATAGTTTTCTTAAAATGATTGAGAACTGATTTCCAATTACATCGGAAAAAAATAATGTTATCCTATAAATCCGGCAGAATCCTATTAAAGATAATAACATTCCGCCAAAGAGGGGATGTCTGTCGCACTAACCCGTTCGTAATTTATAAAATAGACCATATACACTTCAAACTCCGAGACTAGAATTCTAAAACAGGATGATAATATGTGGAAAAACTTCAGCGTGCAAGTGCAAACTTCGAAATAAAACTTCAACGCCTATAACTATACTATTTAACAAAATTTACATTAATATTGTTAGCGAAAAAAAGTAAATATATAATTGATTGAAATATAAAAATACAAAATAAAATAGAGTACCATATTACCCATTAATATTACTTGCTTGTAACTTGTATAATAAAATAATAATTTCAATATAACAACAACAAAATATTAATTTTGATCCTTATTGCATTATATTTAAGACAAATAGAGCATACCTATGGAAATTGAAATTACGATAAGTTTAATTTCTTTGTGAAGTCATTGTTATTATTATTACAACATTTACAAAAGTCCTATATTTAAAGTATTGTTCGTGAAGACGCTATGAAGACAAATCTTGGAAGGCACCCTTAACGAGGAGACATCTAAAAATAATAAAAACCATAGGGCTAGACAATCGTTTCATCATATTTCTATACGGCTGTTGAAAAATAAGGAATGTGCTCCCCTCGAGGGAGTAATATGTCATTGTTTCAGCGATTTCTATTCCCCGGGAAATGCGAGGGATGTATTATTATTGACTTGTCATCCATAAATTCGGTCTCGTGCCTCAGTGTCCCGAAAATGATAAAAATCTGCACACCCCGCGGGGAAGGAAGATTCTTATTTGTCCCTCGTTTATTTTTATTGCATCACAACGCAATTGTGATGAGAACGACCAAAATTCATGCTCGCACTCTTATTCTGTCTCTAATGATTAGTCTCGAAAATAAACACATCAAAATCGAACGACACATAACATTCTTTATTCAGTCCAAGACACATTAATTCTCGCATGTCTCACGCTAGCACCATATGTTCAGACTTTTTGGCTCCATACAAATATTTATTGCCATTTTGGTCAGTGAACAAACAAAAAAATAAAATGAACATAAATATAAATTATAGGATTTAATTTTTTTTTTTCGTTATAATAATTGACAAGTTTGTATTGTGTCCCCTCGCCGTGGAACATTTTGTCGGAAAATGTGTTTTGAATTTACCGTTGCATGTGACGAGTATTATCGATATGGTACTTATAAATTCCTTAACCTTCGAAACAAAACCCTAGTAGTGAGTATACGAATCGATTGGACCCTATGGACGGACACCCATGACATGTGCGGCAATAAAATACCATATGTGGCGGTGTCCCATTATTATTTTTTTTTTCATGGGGTTTCATTGGGGAAAAAAACATTGGGAATCTATTTTATTTTTATTATTTTAGGTCGAAAACTTGTCATAGCGTTTTTACGGTTTTAAACGAAAGGACAAATTTACGACGCTCTGTGTCACAAATTATCTACTTAACTTATATATATTATCGAATACTACAGCTCAGTTTTTCAAAACACCACAGGGGTTTTTCTCAATGAAGTGAAACAACAAATTGCAGTATTTTGGCCGGAATTCAGCTGCAATACACTATACCCAAAATCGAATACTTAATAATAAGTTTAACCAAATTTAAACGTTTTAAACTATATAAATGTTTTGGCAATATGCCTCCTATACTATATAATATTAAAACGAGAACGAGAAAATATATTATTACAAAGTTTTAATATGACATAATGTGATATAATATATTACGAGAACATATTTTATATTTTTTGACCATAACTAGCAGCTGTATATAAGAATAAAATCAAATGTTTAAATAATACGCCTTCTCGAGAATATACTATAATATAAGAAAGATTAAATGAGGCGTCATTAAGGATGTAATGGACTCGCATTGTACACCTGTCTTCGTTTTTTCTATCTTTTCCCCGAGCGACATTTCTGACGTTGACACTCAGCTGCACACGGGGTAAAGGGATACCATACGCACAATACCTAACACACAATATGTTGGAGAACTCGTATAATTTTAACTCATTGGGGACTCATTAAATGACAAACACTTGGTGCTCATGTGTGGTTTTTGTGAAGAAAATATTATATATGTTATTATTCCCGCCGCCGGGAAAAATTATTAAGTAGGCACCTACACTATCCTAAATGACGACAGTTCGTTCGCAGTTCGGAAATCAGATTTCCGTCGTCGTCGACACTATAATATAGTTGAATACCGTGAGAACGTAAATAAATGTGTTAAAATAATATTATAACAGTCTCTGCAATATTATAAACCAGCCAAAAATAATATAATTTAATAATTTTCATTACCATGTTATATAGCCTAAGTCATTCGAGAAAATAATATATGCACGACCCACGTGTTCGAATATTCTTCCATATAGGTATTATACATATTATACATGTCATAATTATTAATGGAATCAAATCTAAAATAGGTATACGAATAAAAAATACTCCCTAATCGAATAATGTAATGCCTATATAATTATAATAGGTGAAACGCTGATAAATGTAGGTACATAAGAAATATTGAGTTGTTGAAGTGTAAAAATATAACTTATTAAACATAAATTATTGTAAAAATGTATTTCGGTGAATCTCTTTTTTTTTTTCATTGGCTACGTTTACTAAAATTAAAAACAAATCGGATATTATTTATGTTTAATGTATATTACTACGGTTCGGCAAGCGCTGTTCTCGTTTTGGATTATTTAATTTTCTAAAAATATTATTATCTCCGCCGTCGCTTACAATGTGTTGTATTGCCGCCCCGTATTGTGGGTAGGTATATATGAGGTTATTATGGAAAAACAGACGTGATTGACTGATATTATTGTCAATATGATTTTACGGCGACCTGTCCGGATCCTAAGCCGATTTTTGAAAAGGGTTAATCCCCATCCCCGTCGGCGGTAGTTTAATCCGATATTATAATTTTCGGCATCGTAAAACGTTTCCGGCCAAACAAGCAATACTGTCGCGTTCATTAGAATCCCATTATGTAGTCGGATGATACAAAATAGACCGGAACACACACCCCTCCAACAATATACGCACCTCCCGCTCGAGCTCGATCTACCCATGTCGATCGGCGAAAACCTAATGCACCGAATCTCGGATGGCCGATCTCACATCCCCAGCATCCCCTGCATCGCGGCCAGCCACCGGAACTCTGAGGGTTACACAATGCTCCGGGGAAAAGCGATAGGGGGAGTGCGTGTGTGTCCTATACAGGATGTGATCCTCATCGACGTTTAATTCCAATTAATTATGGTTAATTGTAGTGTTCCGAATTAACGGATGAAGAAATTTGCCCTTCGAAAAATATTAACGAGCGGTTATTCGTTCCCCACAATATTATTAATAAAACCGACGAGGAGACCCAAAGATTATCATTCCTATGCGCGGTAGTATATTATAATGGTTTAAGGAGCTTTGGGATACGACTCGAACAATTTATTAAATTCAATGAAATACGATTTTCTTCGACGGTATAAGTAAGGTAGGTCTTATATTCTTTAAAGAAAAATGTTTTAAAGGTCTAATCATTTGTTAGTTGATCGAATAACAGAATTATTCATCATCAGTAGATAGTAAACTTAACTCAGGCATTTTTTGAATTATGACTATCGATTACTTTTAAATGATTATTAGATAGGTATTTATAGCCACTATAGTATAATTAGTATAACAGTTAACGTAAATTATATTTCAAATAAGTAATAATTACAAAAGTGTATCGAAACAATAATTCATAAGAGTGTACAAAATATAATAACACATCGAACACACAATATACAATACTAAAACCTAAAATGTTATTAAGCCCTTGGGAATTATTCTGTATCATTAGAAGTAAAATAAAAGAATCCAAATGCTGATTCGAATCAGAGTTTTACATGTTTAACGAGGCTCGAAAAATTGTAAAAATCAAACAACTACAACACAAACCTTTCGGAATAATGGAACGACCCCCCATTTTATAACGTAAAATAATTCCGGTTTAATTAGATTACAGTGTATGTAAATAAAATCGGCCGACAACATAATATTGTGTTGACGAAGGAGTTCCTATTTATAAAACCTTATAATATAGTATCCTGCTTATGTCGAGCATCTGGTTTCAAAATATAATAATATCATAGAATTAAATAATTTCAAAGTCGAAAACGGTCAAATTATAATGTCTTGACTATATATATAATACATAATATCAAAGGGGAAAATGTTCGACCCGGCATTTAACGCATTATATAACGGTTTATACTTATATAATATACAATTATATACATGTATATATGGCGAGTACACATTATATTCATATATTTTTGAATAAACACAAACCATAGAATAATATATATTAACATTTTAATATATATGCGAGTATAATCTACAGATGTTCATTGGGTAAAATGATTAGGGGAAACGAGAATAATATAACTCTATATAATAATACAAAGACTATTTGCAAACCTTTAATACAGTTCACGCGATGCGCATTGTAAAATTACAACGTCTTTTACGCCCCTTTAATTATAGGCTAAAGCACGCACGATAAATTCGGCACGGATTTTCATTTGACCTGGATTACAAATGTTTTTCGTTTTTCAAACACAAGTGATTAGCAAATACCAATCGGGAACGTATGTCTTTTTTTTCATTCTTTCTTTAAAGGGTGTTACCTACCATTACGACCGGAATAAAAACGTTTTAGACAATAGACTCATTAAGCAACACAATGAAACATGACTCATGCGACGAAAAACGAAGAGAAGGAAGGAGTGAGAAGAGGGAGAGAGTGAAAATGAAGTGCATAATAATAACAGAGTTGAGTGATGCAGTAAGTAATATGATGTTAAACTACCGTATATATAGCGTGAACAAAAACGTTCAGTATATAGATAACGATTATGTTTAATAAACTATCATGACATCATCATCGTACTTATTATATTATTACCCACTAAATCGATAAAATATATTAAACACGTATAATTATATATACAGTATTTACACTCCCCGAAACATGAAGTAAAACCACACATATTTGTGCAAGCGAAATTAAAATTAATAATAGTATGAATTATTCAATGAGTTATAACACTCTAAGCGTTAGAAAAAAAACATAAAAATGAATATTTTATTTTCAATCAAGATTCTCCATCAAGTACTGTTTCATTTAATTTTTAATTTTTATTAACATACAATGGATTTTCTAAACACAAAATGCATACGATACCTAGTATATAAATATTTGGTTACCTAGTTATTATACATCATAAACCCATCGAATAAATTAAAGAATATAAAACTTCCCACACATTAGTAACAAATTGAAAAACTTATAAATTGTTTAATATTTACTATTCCAAATTAAATAAAAATTAAAAACAAATTTCAAGATTGTATAATCGTATTTACTTGTAAAGTTGTAAAGCTAAAAACTTAAATACAAAAGAAACATATTGTGAATAATAAAGATATAATATGCATAATAATATTTATTATTATTTATGTGTATTTTATTGATTTTGCTGAAATAAATAAATAAAATAAATAAACAAATATATTTGTAGTCAAAATAAAATACATTAAATGGGGATAAGAAGAACTAAATGGTTTAAAATATGTGTAAAGGTGTAAATTACATTTCTTTAAAACTAAAAATTAATTGAATCCACTTGAAAACAAAAAAAAACGTATCATTGCACCACCATACAAATGAGATATTTTAATTATTTGACATGGATACGTTTATTGTTAATTGTTATTAAGGGTAATAGCATTCGATACTGAACTTTAAATCCTAAACCTTTAAGTAGGTACCTATAGTTCGATATAGATATTAAATAAGTACATTAAGTTAGGTTAGGTACCCAATCTGTGGTCAAAGAATATATATCGTTTTCTTTTTATCCATCGTACAAACAAAACTATTAACGGGATATATTTAAATTCGTTATAAAGTTTAATAGTGTGAGTGTCATGATCAATCATCCTGCTTTTCAGATTTTTTTTTTAAATCTATAATTGAATTAGAAATTCTTCAATATTTTTCTTTTAAAATCAAATTCATCAAACGGATGATACCTACATACATATAGGTACGTACTACGCATGTTTTAAGATTTCTTATTGAACAACAGATTACAGATAGATAATATGTTTTCGTAAAAATAAAACCATTGGTATCAAATTCTTTTAATTAAATAAATGATTTATATAGGAACTTAATAAAATAAATTAAAATAAGTAATTAATATGATGGTTTCTTATTTTTATATATTTATATATATGTAACTATTAGAGCGAAGAGCTAAATTCATCTTTTATAGTGTTACGTTTTTTTTAGGACTTTACTTTTGACTTATCAGTATTACAGCTCGGCGATTACAACAATAAATAACAACATATACCTTCTCTCGTGAGATATTTTAACACAAATTTAAGTAACATAACGTCATCTGAATGTTTTTTTATTTTTATCTTAACTTGTCGAAATATGCATAAAATACCACTAGGGATGTAACGTTAATTATGAAAGTTGTATCATTTTTTTTAAAAAAAACTTCACAGTCACTTCCTTCATTACGACATTACTACCATGAAAACTTTACACCGTTAGAGTCTAAAAACCAACCGCAACTACACTCAATGAATATATTTTTTAAATGCGTATACAAAACTAGTTAGTTTTCACACGCTTAAAATAAAAAATACATATAAAACTTTCAGATCAAATTATTATGAAACAATACTATTTAAAGAATTTTTAAGTTTTTTACCAAACAAAACAAAATTGTTGCATATTTCATACTTTCAAAAGTATTAAACTCAATTAAAATTTCAAAGCCATGCGTAATATAAATACATATTTTATCTTGTATAAGTTTTTGCAAATATAAAAAATTAGTTGGCAGATATATACAAAAAAAATCATGATCATTATTATCTTTTGTTATAAATGTATTTCTATATGCTGATGATTTTGCTAAAACTAAATACCAATCTTATTTTTAGTAACGGTATTAAATTGTTAATCTATTATACAGTATACGGATTATTTTTATTCAGTATAAATAGGTAAAATAATTTTTCTATTTACCAATATTTTTTAATTATTAAAAATATTATATTATACGAGCATTTTTCTAGTAATTTAAATAGACTTTACCTACATGTAAAAAAATATTGTTTAAGTACAATACATTATTAGAAACGGTTTATCAAACATACCCAGTGAGCGTAACGCGTCAACAGAGAACATAACAGTTATCCTAATTTCCCGAAAGTCGCACACCGTGTTCTCAGAACAAACAAAGAAAGGGCTAATAGTTACTGCAAAAAAAATTGTTAATTTTGGGTTACTTTAACAGATATGCTTATTTTACAATAATAAATAATATGTATACTTAAACGGTTGGTTGAGCCAATTATTATTATTTTTTTTAAACCGTTTATTTTGCATATTTCCAGTAGGTAGGTACTAAAACCAATACAGGTGACAATACTTTTCAATACCTAAATAGAATTGTTTTTTCTATGCGTACAACAGTTTCTGGACATTATACAATTAGTTATAATTTATAAGTATAATGAGTATTTACAGAAATTCATAATGCAACAAATTATTACAATAATTTCATTAATATTTTATGTAAATTTTGAATAGAAACGTAATTTTAAATAAATTTAATAATTTTTAAATAGTAAAAAAATACAGCTGAAAATGCGATGTATAAAACGATGCGTAACTAGAATAATTAATATACGACTTTGGTAAATTTTTAATTACTTTTCATGAAAAAAAAATATTTGTATGCGTTTGATATACAATAACAATACTAATACAAAATAAAAAAAAACCAAACCATTGGAGCATTTTAGTTTTAATCATTTCAAAATTGCTTTACATAGGTAGTCGGATTCGCTGAAGAAATGAAGACTTAAATACGCATACTCACGGTATACGATGTATTTACGTTTTTATCAAAATTATATAATAAGTATAAAAAAAAATTTAAAAACAAAAATAATGATGTTTAAAAACTTTTACATCGTACATCAAAACTTGCAGTAAAAACTTTTCGTAAGTTATAAAAACGTAGATTCTTGATTAATTTTAATGAGCATTTCTAAATGCGTTTAATTCCAGGCGATTGGATTTAGTTAACAAATTGCAATCTGGACTAAGGGCAGCTTATTTAGGTTTTAAAATACAGATTTGCAAAATATTTTTACTCCTCCCCTGTCCTATGTTTATTTCTCATTTAAATATATTTAATTTGTAACTCGGGTACTTTGTTAAAAACTAAATTAATTAGCAAATAAAAAACAATAGTGACTTCGTGTTTAAGTTTAGAGGTTTTCGTCTTATACAATGTACAATGTACAATGTAATAAAAATGCCTTCATTATTGTAATGTTGTTAATACTATTATTATTGGGTTGGTATTTGATGAATAAAAAAAAATACAGAGTTCGTTCGAATATTGTTTTTACACGCAACTATATACGTCAATTAGTCCGAAGACGTTTCATTAGAAAATAAAATAAAACGATAATCCCAACTTCTGCTGCAGGATTATAATAAGCAGCTATATGCCTACCTATATATTACTATGCAGACATAAACGTGTTTTGTATCTTAAAACCTACCTACCCTCAAACAGTTGTTTTATACATATTATTAATTATAAATAAGTCAGATTCGACGAGAAAAAAATCTAATACCGCGGGGAGAGGGGTGGCGTGCAATGTAGCTGGTACAAAGTCGTAAAATAATAAATAACGATTATATTTCAAACAATTACGAGCCGGCGGCGGCGGTGTCGCAGGTGAAGTGCCCATAATATTATGTAATCGTACACATATGCTATTATTTTAATATATCTTATAGGTGTGCAGTGTTGATACCATCGCAGGCAAATATATATTTTGCTTTGAACACTTCCGGGAATTTAGCGTACGAAAAGTAGTTGAAAATGTAAAAAACGAAAGGTACAAAATATAAACACGACGACAAACACCCCGCCAAAATACGCCTTCAGGAATCGCTCGAAAATATTATATTATTGATATTATTATTATTACCATTATACGGCTCGCGCGGATCGTCAAGGACGTCGAGTTTTTGCGTGTCCGGTACCTATAACATATTATCTAGTGACGTGGCGGGAGGGTGTACCTCCTATACATATAATAATATATAATCATATCGTCGGCCGTCGCCACTGGTCGCCACTTTTAAATTCTATTCGCGCACCTACCTACATACAACAACGATTATATTATTATAATATTACTATCGTTTCGGCCTGGTCTTTTTTTTCGGCGCGGACAACATTGTAATGCATACACGACATTGCTCCGTGTGTACACGGACACGCGCACGGCCGACCAATTCAGCCAATTAAACAGCACTTATTACACTGCAATTGTAGATCGCCGACGTGAATAATAATATTCGGCCGGGCAGTGCGCGACGGGTGCACGACATACGTTTCCGCCGCCCGCCCAAAACGACGGTTCGGAATATTATTATTATTATTATGTTTTATGTGCGCGTGGTCCGTCCGTCTGTCCGTCGTTCGGTTCCCACGCGCTCGTCCTCAACGCCACAACCGTGGTTGCCGCCGCCGCGGGTTACCGCGTGTGGTCGTCGTCGGCCGGTAGACCAGAATATAAAATCATCGTCGACGGAGAAGAAACCACCGCCGCCGCCGCCGCCTCCCCGTGCAGATAGGCGCATTGAGACACGACCAGACAAAATAATATTATAATATTATATTATTATGTAATACACTTTAATACAATAATATGACAACTGCTACTCGCGGTGACGCGCCGCGTATATATATTCTAAATAGTAATATTGGAGTCTCTAAAATATTCGGTCCTATTGTATTTTAAAATCAGAGTCTAGTCTATTGCCGCCAATTCAAATTTAAATTTAACATTTCATAAGTTTTATTTCGAACTTATAATAAACGATATTGTACCAAATTACAAGGCTTGATAGTTCAGCTTCAGGGAAAACTCTTCGATGCAAACAAGACATGTCGGCATTTTTGTGCGAGTAGCGAGTAGGTATTAAATTCTAAATTCACGTGCGTTGATAATCATCATAAAAGCTTCTAACATTGCGCAGTGTGTTACTCTCAAAAGTTAAACTACTTTCGATTATTACTAGTGGTTGAGTTGCTGTACAAATTTTTAACCATTTACTAACCACTAAAAATGTTTAACCCAATACCTTCAGACACCGCACGTAAGAGTTACTGGTTCTACTATATTGCAGACACCGCATTATATTAGTATATAAACGCCAAATCGTGTTGATCTATAAAGATTTGAGATGACGGTTAATCGATCCCGGATTGAGAATAATATTAATGTTTCATCGTTTCGTGAGAAGGACCTATCGAAATAAAAACCGGTCAATTATGATACATAACGATTGAGACTTGTATCCATCCGAACGCAACGAAACTCCGCCCCGCTGCAGAGTTGTTCGGCGTTGTACATCGGGACGACTCGTAATTAATCGCTAACAGATTTTAAAATATTATACGAAACACCCGCCCTGCATGTGACCTATACCCAAAAAGCGATTCCCATGAAACTGGATCCCGAAGAGACAGACGCGTTTTCGTCATCGCCGGACCACGCCTGGCCGGATACTCTGCAGCAGGGGAGTTTTCGGTTTTGATCTGTTCTCGGCTCTTACATCTTTGTAATGTTTGTATAATACTATAATAGTAAAAGGCATGTTTGACGATACTATAACACTGAGCGTAGATATTAAATCGATTTGGCGAAAAAAAAACAGTCGTGCAAAATCGACGGCAGCTATATCGGACGTCTATACGCCGCCGGACTCGTCGAAAATCGTTCGGAAAGTTTTGTTGTTTATACAGTCATTACACGCGCGCTGGTCGATAATGACGACGATTCGCGTTTTCGGTATCACGTCACGTATAGGTATAATACTATAGGTACACACACACACACACTATAGTGTGTATCGCCGAAAATTATTATATAGTAAAGAGACCGATTTTAATGAAAGGTTTAATAAACGGATTACGTATACACGTATATTGCTATATATAATTTACAATATATATTATATTACCCTATATAGGTGGACTGAGCGTATAATAGCATATAATCGCAAGTATAATATACAGCGTGATTCGCACCAAACGTGCTCACTTCATTTTTTTTATCTCCAATAATTTAGTTATTCAAAATCTGATTTTTAAATAATATACTTCATTAAAGATCATATTTTTAAATTTTTGGGATTTTCTTTCGTACTACACTACTACGTAAGGGATTACTATGTGTAGCTACAAACTATTATTTTTCAAACGAAAATACGCGGCCCCTTTTCTACTGTTAATTATTTATCGTACATTTTCCTGGGAAATTTGACGCATCAAAATCAAAATTCGAACTAGTAGTTTTTTAGTTATTTGGTTGGGTGTACTAAAGACGCAATAGGTCCATGATAGGCTTGGAATATATAAAGGCATGATGATTGAAACATTTTAGTAATTTATATAAATAATATTTTACAAATCTTTTTATTTTAACATATATTATTATTTATGTATTATAATATTATATTATAGCTGATACTTGGCAGATTAAGACTATTAGGACAAAATATCACACAGTTAAACTTTACATTACCGTGTTTTTTTGGAAATTTCTTTAAAATATGTTTATTTGATTGAAAAAGTTTAACATACCTGCAACAAAAAAAAAAAAAAAAGATTAATACAATATGTCAATGAGAAAATGATAAACTTAAATTAATATACTGTAAACTGCAGCCGTTCTTAAATCTATTCAGCGTTTTGCATAATATATATTAATATATAATAAATAAAACGGAATAAAATTCCACTATTTTAAGTGGCGTCGTTTAATAAAACAAAAATGATTATTGCGGGGTATATACACTCGGGTCAGGATATTTGCAAATTGTATTTAAGTCCATAACATTACCATAAATACGCCCATGCCAAACACATTTTACTATATCACTTGTGCGCGTCGTGTATATACTCGTAAAAAAACGAAACTCCGAACCACCCATTTTTCGACCCTTTGAGAACGAACTACAGGCAAGATACTCCAGCGTTATAAGTACACGGACAGTAAAAAAAAAAAACTGCCGAGGGAATCAATTGGACAGAGTGGAAAAGAGTATTAAAAAAAAAGTACATTCCTGTGCCATTGAATATTATACTCTTATGAATTTCAAATGAGAGAAATATGCATATACAGACCCCAAGTTTCCCCACAGGAGTTTTCGAAACCTAGTCGTAATGACGAACCCGCCCGGCGGTTACCCCTTATACGCACAAAGCACACGTCGTTTTGTCTAATCGTGTATAATATTATACGTACGTCGTCCATTCAATTCGACCGCCGGACGATAACATTTATCGTGTTTTTCACGGCCGAAAACGTCACCGTCGAGTTCACCGACACCATTAACGACAACGTTTTACTCGATAGCAGGTATATTAAGTAACGCAATCGTCCTAGACGACCTGCAGCGTCAACAATATACCTAGCTGGTGCCGAAAATACGTCTTATTTATACATTATTATCGCATATCGGCAATGCGACCTCGTAGTTGGAGAATGCCTACGTTTCGGATTGCCACGCGCCGGCTACACGACACGATAATAATAATATTATAGACTTCTATAATAATAATATATAATATAATAGATAATAATATTAATATCATGAACCACAAATACGGTATTGAGTTTTCTGCGGTCCGTCGCTGCACCAGAGAATCTCGAATTCTCGCGTAATGCACTGTGGTATATATATGTATTATATAGCTAAATTGTGCGAGCATAATATTAATATAACAATAATAGTAAGTAATAATAATAACAATACACACTTCAGCGGTGATGGCAACGTCATATTATATAATATTATACAAGACATGACGACGACAAGAAGTTATACGGTCTTCTCGTTCGTTTTTGGCACACGCTACGCATAATATCATCACATGCCTCCCTTTGATGGCACACACACCATCCCTCTACCCCCACCACCACCACCAGATCATTCTTTTGCACGCCCGTCAGCGTATGTATAGTTCACCGGAGTGGACAAAATTGACGATACCGAAACAATATATAATATATACATATAAACATATATACGTGAGCGGTATATATCGGCGCCAGTGGCGTGTGACGGACGTATATATATTAGGTATATAGATATTTCCTCAGAAGCAATATTTTTAAGGGTGGTGCGTAGCTACAGGGTTGGTCTTCTCAGCGAAAACTCCTCGGAATACATTATTACGACGATATTATCGTAAATATAAAAATTCTATGTGCTTATTTTGACGTTTTGCATTCGAATCCGACGACATAAGAAATAATTGACTTTATATAAGGGACGACGAAAATGTTGGCATAATATGCGAGAACGAATAGGAAAATATAATGAAATTAAATCGCGTCTACGTAGAAACATACTAATATTTATCTACGAAACAGTCTGCACCCTAAAGACTTGAAACCAAATAGAACCGCATAATATTATGTTCTCATATATTACCATCTCAATACATAATATTACATGGACGACGGTTGGAACAGCGAGAGACTGTTTTGTGGGGTGATTTAGTCGGTTTGTATTTTATATATACGTATTAGTGTATAGGGAAATTTTGAATACGTCAATAACTCGATAGTTGTACACTATTATAAGCGTCGTCATCCTGCACTGCTGTAGGATTTATATTATATCGAACGCGAAACCAATGCAACGACGATGATGATAATAATAATAATAATAATAATCAATAATAATCATTTATACTTTCACCATGCACGCCAAGAACACAATATGTTTGCAGAATATTTTATAAAATTCATATTGCAGACACACAACTAAGATACACATTTTTATACAAGGTGATTATTTGACCGTAAGACAATCGTTGTTATCCTTTGTGTTCCTTGTGTAATATTACTATAGTACTCGTGGATTTGAAAAAAAAATTGACAAATAATAGTCCTACAATTATATTATAATATGTACAAGAGGCTGAGTTTAAAGTCTGGTAGAGCAATAAAGGATTTTTCGGGGAAAAACACAGCGTATATGAGTACCGCCGACTTCAAAGGAATTGCCGTATAAGAGTCCTCAGGAAAAAATGCCCCAAGGAAGAACCACTGACAAAATTCCCCGACCCTAAGAAAAAAAATCTTGAAGTACAATATCACCCACACGGCCACACAGCATTCTTCAATGAAAGTGATTGAATAAATATTTAAAAAACGTTTACATCATTGTTATATTTAATTACAAATATGTAGGTATACATATGATTTACTGAATTGGTATATCATATTTAAATATTGTTTAGGTCACAATTATTAAAGATTAAAAATCAAGTAAAGTTTTACATTTTTACCACATACATTATTAAACCTAGAAAAATAATAAATAAAAATACAATAAAATTATTATCTTCTACAATAGTTACTTCATTGTGGGAAACCTGCATGAGTAAAATATTTCGAATTGTCGATAAGTTATAAGGAAAATTAATAAACGATAATACTGTTAATATATACTAATATGAAGTTCTCACGCATTATAGTCTAAATATTAGAAAACGATGTACTTAATGAATAATTTATATTGACTATTATTATTAGCTTTATGATTTAATTTTTAATATTTTGTAATTTATTTATCGAAATATTTTAGGGGTTCTTCCCTGAGAGATATTTATTCCGCAATATTCGCCTTCAACTTCAAACCACCTTCTACATACTCCTTACTTTCAGTACTATAATACATGTATAATAAATTATTAAATTAGGTACACCGTGTAGAAAAACGTGATTGTTCCTCTACAAATGCATAGAAATTGACTGAGAAAACCGAGTGTCTTACGAGAGAGAAAAACCGTTAAAAAATCACCTCGAGGTACGACGAGTTGTGATGGCACTCAAACGCGCTCGACGACGAAAACGTGCCTGCGGACGTGACGGCCGCCGCAGCAACCGCTACCGGTCCAAGAACAATGGACCGCGGTAACGTTCGTGAAACTACGGTGACGTTCGTGCCCGGACACTTAGCGACGGACGGAGGCGGCGGCACGTACCGAAAAACTATATAGAGAACTGCTGCGGAGAGAGAGAGAAAAAAAGAAACACTTTATGTGTACAACACCACGCGTAGACAATAAAAAAAAAGAAAAAAGAAAAATATAATAATAATATTATATCGTATTATATTCCTCAACACGCGGCTGCTCGGTCGAATGGCAGTCGGTCGGTGGTTGGTTTCTGCACATAGGTACCTATTATCGTGAAATTATTAAAAACACAACAGCGATTACTGCAACAATACGAAATCCAGTCTAAACGTGTCGAGACGTTTTTTTTATAATAACACTTTTAAAAATCCGCGGTAAACGTTTTACCCGTCAGATTACTAAAACGTTTTCTACATATTATATTCTATAGTTTATATTATTATACATTTTGGAAATGCATTTAGACCGTATTGTAGGACATCATCATCATCATCATCATCGTCGTCGTTGTCGCCATATTGTTGTAATAATACAATATTCTTATTGTTACTCTACAGTTGTATAATATGTATGTGTTACACACTTAGGTACACCTATATAATATGAGTATAATAAGTAATCCATTTAACGTAAAATTCACTCATTATTTTAATATTTAATTTTACTATTTTTAAGAACACCATGCATTTGTAATTCCTTATTTAATAGCAAAATATGTCTTGGAATAATTCGACACATAAAAATCGAATTTTGCACGAGTAGGTAGTTATTACAAGTTATAACTTTATAAGTATATGAAGTTTTGATGAGTGGAATGGCGCACGTAGTCAGGAGTAAGTACCCTGCAAAATGTTGGGCCACTACTCCACTAGACCAAATAATATTCTGCTACGGAATATGAAATTAAAAATGTAAGTCATCATTTAAAAAAACAAGAAACTTAAAAAATAATAAAGATAATAAATAATAGTAAAAAATATCAATTTTTAAAAAAAATTTTGTATTGTAACGAATTAAAATTATGTAAAAGAAATATTTTCAGAAACGTTAGTGGTTTCTGATATAATGTATATCTTACATGAAATGGATCACTCCGTATAATATTATATCATAATATAATAATATTTTCCTCCCCCTCCAACACAAAGATAACGGTGACAAATGCATTTCCGAGAAAACTCTGACCACCCGCCGTCAACTATAGCCGCTATATACCTACGTGTATTATACGTATTGTAAGTAATATCAATGAGTATAATATATTGTAAAATATATGTACTCAATGGTAATATGGAATTGTTTAATAATATTATAAATACGTACAATACCTACCCCCAAGAAGTCGTATAAAGTTTTACCCGCGTATTGTTTCGATTTTTTCCGAATTCCAGGTTTATTAAAACGCGGCCATAAAATATTTTACCCTACATTATGCATTAATAGTTTCCGATTCGAAATGCCCGACGGCACGCTATCCATAACTTAACGACACTTTTATAAAGAAATCTGTTGGTATCGCAATTTTGAAAGGTCACGACTAATTTTTGGGTTTCAATTGTAAATTATATAGTGTACGTGTTTTTTTTTTTTTTTTGCAAACCTATACAATGGTAGGTGGTACGTTCATTTTATACCTTCCCGAGTGCTCAGGATTTAGTATAGGTGCTGACCATTATTATATTATTACTTTTCATCGTTCAAATTATAATTAGGTATATAACACTTAAATAAATTCTGATATTTTTTTAACACATTCCCTTGATTTTATTCAAAATAAAACGTTTGGTATATTTTCTTATAAAATAAAATTTTATGTAGTTACCTACATCAATTGTGTACAATAAAAATACGAATGAAAAAAAAACACTCTTAAATTACCCCTATGACGTGTTGTACAGTGTAGCTGTAGGATACCACAAACTAACTGCGTATATACGTTTAACGTAATAGCATTTCAAATTAACATCCCTATTCACCCTAAAATCTACCATTAGAATACATACGCAATAACACAATTAATAACCCTTGTACGTATACCATTATTTATTTAGGTATCTCGTTTTTGGGATCATTATTTTTTTTAATTGGGTTCAATACTTCGTACGACCGTGTGGGTCAGTCACTCGGACATTTCGGTTCGAAAATAATACATTAAATCCGTCATAGCTAAAGAAAAAAAATATCTATAATTATTATTTTATTCGGTCATACACTCTCATACTGCAATATTGTACAACGTAGAAACATATCTTTAAGCCTATAACTAACTATTCGTACAACGTATTAAAATACAATGCGGTTTTCAAAATTATATATTATTATATTTGAACCCACACTATTATTTCAAGCATATATACACACTCGTAGTCATTAGTTTATAATTCTATTATTTACCATGGTTCATTACAAACCGTATTTGACATTATTACAATATAAATATTAAATGCACAATGTACCGGGTGGCAATGGGTGTATATTATGAAAGTCGTGCTTAAGAAATTGTAACAGATCGTTGTATTAACGCCGTTGGTGGTACAAACACTATACCTACAACGTCAATATTATGGCATCGTTCCAGAAAACGAATGACATTGGTTTTGTAGATAAACGTTTTTGAATAAACACAATTAATATGGGTTCGTATAATAATAATATGTACTTTCAATTATAAATTAATATTTATAAAAAAAGCCGATGGATTATTTTTTCTAAATCAATAATCACATTTGTTTTGTTATGTCAACAATTCACATTCTTCGTATACACAATGTTAATTTACACACTAGACTTGCGTACATATATAATATCATAATAATATTATATATTAATCAGCAATAATCGAATGAAAATAATTACTCTCTTAACAATTAATGGAGTACCTACCTATATTATATGACACACAATAATGTCCAATATCGCGTAACAAGCAACAAACTATTTGATCTCGGTTGAACAAATTATGTACCTATAATAATATGTAATATGTTATACATTGTACATTGTACATATACTATTGTTATAGTCAACACACAGAACTGAAACAATATAACGGACAGAGCGAGTGAAAAAAACTATAAAGCCGCGTTCGCGTATGCCGTTCAAGATGAGGTCATTCGTCGAACTATAATATCATTCACTGTCCGTTGTCATACCTACTAAAGTTTTGTAATACCTGAAAGGTTGAAACCATCTACCACGGGTCACCAGGTAAACATCCAAAGCTATATCATGACATGATACTCTAATATCTCAATTTAAAGAGACGTATAAGCATATACGTATTAAGTGGACGCCACATCCGCAGCTAGATTGTGTACAGACTCGAACAACATGTCAAAATTGTACATTCGCAATGATCCTTTTTACTCTGTTATTTTAAAAATTAGAATGAATTGAGTATTGACCTATTATGAAATTTAAATCCTGCAATTATTATCCAGGAGGCTTCTATTTATATTTTTATTACAAAACAATAGTTATGAGAGCCTTTCATAACTGTAAACTTTTTGCAAATTAAAAGCCTCCGAGATATTTAATAATAATACTAATAACCCCTATATCTGATAATAATCTTAAATTAGTTTAAATTTATAACCGGTCGATTTGCTAAGTATTTAAAAACGACAGAGTAAAATGATTGATTGAAACTTAAATAGTGCCAAGTTATGCGTTTGTAAGACGGAGACACTTCACACGTGGGTGTGGACTGTGGAATACGCTTAAGTATTGTTTACTTTTGGGTTCTAGCCATCGTTTATACACACGAATTATTGTAAAATAAAATAAGAATATTATGAAGAAAAATCTATCCGGAGCAATCTGCAGACGGCCCCCTTATACGAAGAGCGTAAGTTTTCCATAATAATATGTTGAGCACGTGGCGCCCGTACGAGGACAATACTACGTGATAAGTGATAACAGATCGATATTATGTGAAGCGGGCGTATTGGAAACACGATACGCATAATATAATATAATATAAAATACCTACCTAATATAATTTATAATATTTTTACGTCGTTCAAAGTCGTCGTATATAAGTTTCCCCGTCGCACTATTGAATATTATATTATATAAAAAAAAATATAATAATATATACGCGTTCTGCAGTGCGCCACTGCTAATACACTTGACGACGGTTCTCCCTGTAGCCACATTGTTCCACAGAGCCCATTACCGCCCTATATAAATACCGTGTTATCGTGCAGACGATGACGACATGGCGACGGTAAACGCCGACCGTTCGAGGAGTAAAAGTTGAAACTCATTTTGCACCGCGTGTTGTCAACGCACACTCGGCAGTGCCTGTGGATGACATTCGATTCCCTTTGAACGCGCCGTTGTTCCCGTCTCCCCTCAGAAAATATATATATATATTATATTTTTTTTGCCATCTGTAATTTCTCGGAGAACACCATTACTTTTCACGTTTCCGGAGTGTTGTGTCTACTTATCATTGTGAGTATATATATATATATATCATATTATATATACTTTCCACCGAGTTTTGCGTTACTCAAACACCACCCCACCCCCCACAACCACCTCCGACCCCTTACCTCGGAGAAAAAACCACACCGCGACGCCGAAAATAACTGAGCGATGATAAGAGAGAACCTGCATCACCGGGAAAACGACAAGTCGACTAGAAAGAAACACTGGTCGTAAAAAAGCTAATTAGGGAAAATGTGAGAAAAAATTATAAAAACCTGCGGAGATCATTGACGTGGTAATAACAATAATACTTGTTTGGTTTATTGAAGTTTTTTTAATCCTAGATAAACATCGTCGGTAAATCAACGTTTAATATAGACGACTTTGTGGGCAGTGGGTATATAATAATGATGACACGACATTTAAAACTAGCATCATTTTTTTACTGGAAGACAAACCAATCAGCTGCACAAGCAAGCGTTCAAGGACGATAATAATTGATTGGTATGAAAAAGATGTAATATATAGTTAAACAATTCATCAGTAAGTATAGTTTAAATCAGTGTTCAATTCATCGTGAAATGATAAATTGAATTATGTTGGAACAGTTAAATGCAATAGATATTATGTTTATTTTGCGCAATGAAAACGCACTCGGCCTTAGAAATAATATTTTAATCGTGAAGAAAAATTTGATTAATGGTTACGATTATAATGACCAAATAATGTTCTTAATAACGAACCAAACAGCTGTCTATCTCTATTCAATTGAAGTAAAATACAAATATACGTCAAGGTAGATTTATAGTTAAGTTAAAGTTAAAGATAGTTGTACAAATATGAAATGTATATAAATAAATTGAAACATGACTTTTTGACAGCAAATCTCTTGTTTAAGCATTTAATTATTAAGTATCACAACAACAAAAAAACAGTGCAATACGCTGACAACATTTTTCCTAATATTTCATCTGGTACAATTTCACTAACCAGCTTAAATACAAGGGGTGATTGATTGTCTCCATTTCAAATTGAAATTAAGTTGTCTGAACTCAAAACGTGATAGGTATTTAATTGGTATTTATTGTTACTTTTTTAACTTTCCCCTCTAAAACTGGGGTCTTAAGCAGGGGTTTTTAAAATGAGACTTCTTCAAAATAATACTGTAATTCAAATTATTTATCAGTTTTTCAATTTCAACCATTTTAATTAAATTCAGTAAAATATCTAAGTATTTATTATGTGTGTATATATAACTATTATATATATATATATAATATTATATCTTTAGACTTAAGACATGAAGTTATTTATTTGAACGTGTCCGAAGACTAAATCATAAAATATTACAGATTATGCAAATTTAAACTATGAAAATATTTTTATAGAACACATCTTATCATAACTTTAATTAAAATTCCAATCATTAAACACTACAAAATAAGCATTTAAAAATAACTTTGTAATTAATAAAATAGAATTACGTAGCCGTTAATATATGCATTACTCAACTTTTCAATTATTATGGCAACAAGTAACTTTAATAATGATTAATAAATCTTGTAAAGATTAAGTATTTTTTTTCAAAATAAAAACGATTTTATTTAAAATGAGGAAGTAACAAAAATCCGCAAGTAATGACAATTCAAAGCAAATCTAAGGGTTTTACAGTTATATTATCACTACATTATTGCTTATTGGCGTCTATAGTCTATTTTATATATTATATATGTATTAATAATAATGAAAAAGTACCATAACAAACAACATAAATTAGTGTTAGCAAATAATGATTATCTATGGAATATAAATGAACATAGTAACATAATATTAAATAACTAAGTACCGTTTGATGACATCCCACATGTCAACGATCTATAAGTATTTGTACTAGGTATTCATTATGAGATCTCAAATAAAAATTGTACCTACTATAATTTTTTACATTCAATTTTTAAGTCATTTAAATTATGCAAACAAAAATAACTTAATAACTACCCTAGGCATTCTCCATTGATATTGTAAACCTATAATTATAAAATATTAGACTAAAACAAATAACAGTATTATAATATTAAACATTAATTAATAAATCAATATATGTAATTGTTGAACGAATACCGTTATATAATTTACCAAAATAGTTTTGTTAAGAACAAATTTTTTTTGTTGAAACATTAATATCTCATATAACTAACAACCTCTGAGCATAATATAATAATTGCTCGATAAAAAAAAGATAATTTAACACAATAAATTTGGCTCGATAATAAAAATACAATACAACAACAATTGATCAATAACCAAAAATAATACAACTCATTAATAAGTACCTATGTCTTTACATTAATTATTAATTCATAATCATGTAGTTTCTATGAAAACCTACACAAAGATTGACGGCATTTTATCTATCTTTATAAAAGTCATGTAAAAACCATTTAGTGCGAACAACACGCGTCAACTGCGAGACGATTCTTTTTTTTATTTTACGCGGATAAAAATACCGGAACCAGGGAAATCCACCTTTTTTTTTATTTGTTCTCCAGACTTTAAAACCGTCATCGCGATTATTATAGCCGAATGTCTGCACACCGAACTGGATGTGAGGAAAATAGACATATTGCGTGTTTTTTTGTCTTCTACGACCACGGATGATTCCCGTTACACAGTCTGCTTACATGGATATAGTCAAATACCTATATATAATATATATAATATGGTGGTAACGGTAAAGCGCTCACGTCCAAACACTATAGCCATTAAACCAGTTAAAGGAGCACTCAAGACGGCCGTAACATAAATCCCCCAGCCGAACAGGTGTGTTTAAACCGTTTTATTATGCTTAAGGCAGGAAAAGCGCGGAAAAATCGAGTTTAAAAAATAAAAATAAACCTAGGTAATAATTCTTTAGCGATGTTTATCACTCGCTACTCTCTTCCCATCACCATTTACTTTGGTGTAAAAATACGGTGGAGGGTGAATGCCAAACGCCAGGATTTGGCGCACAAAGCACCGATCGAATGCAAAATGCGCGAAATGACAACAATAGGGCGAATTTTCAAGAGCCACAAATCAAACCTCACCCTCGGCCATCTAACGAATAAAAAAAAAATATATTTTTTAACCATAAAATATTCTTGGGATACGGTCTATTTAAAGCCTGAAAGTATATGGTCGTTAAGTTTGAGCACTCAGAACAAACTTTTTTTGTGGATAAACAAATTTCTAACTATCGTTCTATTGAACCTTGGAATATATTTTACATTTTTGATCAAAGGGAAAGCATACGCAATTATTAATCATAAGTAGTATTACATTTTATATGAATACCAAACAAAAATTGTACCATTAGTTTTATTATAATAACTACCGATTATTTATATAAACAAATTTAAGCCGAGCTCTCTTACTAATTATAATATTTAGGTAATTAAGTATTGATAACGAGTTCCCGTAGTATAGACCCTAGAGGCCTAGAATACCAAATCATGTAAATAAAGTATGCATACAATTTTGATACATTGTTGATATATTTTTATTAAATTAATTATTGTAAGCCAATGAATCAACTAATTTGAAACGATCTATACTTATCTCATATTCTCAATTTACGATCATACCTAAAATGTATAGCCTTATAAAAGTAGTCGATCATTCTTACCTAGCTTTTTATAACTGTCGATAAACATGAATACAATATAGTGGTCTTTCCTTAAAGATTGTTTGTATTTAGTAGGTATAGTAACAAACAATTATAATTTACTAATTGAAAACTGTCATTTATTCAACTTTATTATAAGCAGTAAAAAGTGGTATCTTAGTTATTTTGAATATACTTATACATAATATTTCACGCCACGATGACTACATTGATAATATAAAAACAGTATTCCAACATAATTTTTTCAAACAACTGAATTTAATTCTCGTAAAATTACTAAAATATTTTCACTGACATTAAATATTTATACACTCTAAAACTACATAGGTATGCACCTACTAGCATTTAGCACCCCTAATTTGACACCACAACGATAAAACCTGTAAATGTAATTACATTTTTTTTATTTATTAACGCATCATACCAAGAATATTAATATTAATATTACATTACATAACATGTTTATTATTTACAAAAATGAGTCACTTAGATTAATATGGGTTATTAATATATCCATTCGACATTTTTTGTATGCAGACATTAATTTAATGTTAGCTAAATAGTAAATATCTTAATATCATTAATATTATATAGTAAGTTTAATCTCATACTAATTTTTTTTCAACTAATACTGAAATTTACTGATCACATAAGATAATAATACCAAATATGATGTCAATAATATATTTTAAACTTATAGCAAACTATAATGAAAGATTTTCCCTATAATTTTCTTCTAACTCGAGATTTAAAATGTATATTTTAAAATTATGATTGCGTTTTGGTTAATCTTATTTTAAACAGTACTTCAGTTCTTTATTAAACAGTACGTGTTAATAACTAACATATATTATTTTACATGATTCACTGACGTTTTAACATGACATAATACAATAGCCGTTTTAACTTTTTTAGATTGCAAAATAATAGAAGAAAATAACGTTAGACATACAACTACAGTATTGGACGTATGTCAGCTGTAGATATCCGTAGCTCTGACTACTGCCATTAAGCACAAGATTTTCGGGAGATAATAACAGTGGTCGGATGTTGACTTTGTTTGATAAACCGGTTATATAGCCATTCCTGTACATAAGACACTGACAACGAAAGACTATAAAAAAAAAAACAAATACATTTCCTATATAATAATATAATCGTCTTGCTGCACTGAGTCACATATCATGTATGGCCTTGAACGGCAAAGAAAAAATGAATAGCCAACAATAGAGACGCTCTAATAACTTGCATTGTAACACTTGATCCATCTAGTAATGTTACATGCACGCAAGATGATCACGTTAAAAATGTAATTATTCTTGTCTAAGTGAAAACGTGCTACTGTATAGTTGGTCTTTTTAAACCCTCAATGCGATTTTACCAAGATATATAATATAACTTGAACCTACTAAAGACAATTATTTTTTAGCAAACATTAATATCTAGATGAATACAAAAATGTATATATTATATTATATTATGTAGGTACTAAATAGGGTAATAACAAATTAACAAACAAGTACAACATGACATAAAAATTCTTGCACCTATAGATTTACTTATAAATATGTATAAATGATTTCTAAATAAATATAAATTTATGACTTCATGCAAATAATATTTAAACAGAAAATTATTAGCAGACTTTAATATGAGTTTTAATTGACAAGTGATAAATTAAAAAAATGATTTTAATCAATAAATAGGTGAATTTTAAAAACAATTTTTCAACACATTATGGTCTTTTGAAAAAACAAAGTATTTACAGTATAATACCTATACTCTATAGATGCATTCAGATTTCAGAATACAAAAGTATTAACGTCTCAATGTATTTCAAGCCACACACACTTTTTTATTAGGTACATACATTTGTTTTAAAAATTAAAAAAACAAAGAGTTGATACGTTTATTAGATGAAGTCATGACGATATAAAAAAATAATTACATTTCAAATCATATTTTAAAAATATTGTACACGTGTACACTATAATAATAAGTCTTATAAATTGATAATCACATTATGATGAATACGACAGAAGAAATGTCGAAATGAACAATGACTTTATGTGCTAGCGATGATGGCTATATTATATTGTACTATTATTGTTGAGGGTATTGTTAATTGATATAGGTACTACAATTTCACTGTTATTGAATCATAATATCAAAAATAATTAAAATTTGATATACTTAGGTATTACATTTAATAATTTTTATAACCAATATAAAATATCATACACTACACTAAAATTGAGTATTATATTATTTTTATGATATAACTCCATAACGAGGATTAAAACAATTTTATTTTCGTTAGTTGTTATTAAAGTATGCCTATTTACCTGAATAAAAAATATGAAAATATTTATTTAAAATGGCGTGACAAATAAATTTATCAGAAGATCGCACTACAATTTTGGTAAAGATGAAAGATGATATTTTTAAATCAGAAATATATTTTTAATCCATCTCGTTAATATAAAATCAAATTATACAGCAAAAGTGTTTAGAACAATTAAATGTGTTTAAAAAAATTACTAAAATGCCTTTCAATTGAAAATTAAACTTAAAAAGATAACCTTTCTTTGCAATAAAAAAAAATTAAACTGTACAAAAAATATTAAATTAAACAATGGAATCATTATAATTGACAATTTGACATTATTATGTATTTTTATAATTTGACTTAATGATTACCTTTTTAAAAATTAGTAAAAAAAATATCATAATTACTCATTATTCATTAATGTTTTACAATTAAACCTATACAATTATTATTGTAGCCACAATAGTATTTTGGACAGTATAAATAATAAAATATGATCGATGGACATTTTTTGTAAAGAAGAAAACATAGTATAATTTTTCTTAAACATTAATCACACTATAATATTGGTACTATATACTTTATAACTACAAATATACATCAAATATCATTTGATTATTATCACTAATATGCTTTTAGAAGGTTCGTGCTAATTTCTAAAATAATGAAATCACTTTGAATGAATTAAGAATGCACGAATTAAGCCCAATGAGGGTTGAAATTCTTTACACAATAAGTCATGAAATCACGTTACCTCCTTCCAACTTACACAACACAACTGTTATTTTTCCGATTGTTATCATAATTTAATATGCATGGGATTATTTTCGGAATTATTTTAAAAGTGTATAAGTCTAGGCAGCACCTGCAGGGTACTGATTTAATTGTCGTTATTGATTTTTGAATTATCTAAATAATTAAGTGATCAAGTGCACATTTTTTTAAGTAATATTAAATTTGAAAAAGACTTTAAAAAATAGAAGGTAAATGCGACAATACCATAGTTATACAAATAAGTATAATTTATTTGTTGTCTTTCCAACGTGAAGAATTATTCTTTGAAAAAACAAAAGAGTAATTTATTTAAAAAAGATTCATTTAGAATAGCAATAGTTACATTTTTTCCACGATAAATAGCTTAAATAATGTTGGTTAATGGTTTAAAAATATTATGAAATTAAATATTCAATGTTAAGATCCTAACCATTTTACAAAAACTTATATTATAAGTTTATAAAAATATTAATCTCATCAGATAACTCTAGCTTCGTATATGCTTTAGAGCGTGTAAAATAGATGGAGAAAAACGCTATAAATCAAATATGTTTCAGATTTTCTTTAATGATAAACCACCCTAAAGTTATGGAATGAACTGAATTTGTCCCACGTGACCTAGAAAGAATCGCTGAAACAATAAATAAAAGTAATATGGTTTTAGACTACGTTGCGTTGAGTTTTAGGTGGATAAATGGCCTATAAAGAGTATATTATGACCTATCCTTATCGTATAATTTCTCGAACCCTTCTCAAAGTATATAAAATAATCGTTTATAAGATTTTATAAATCTAAAATTGCTCACAACATATTTAGAAAACACTCAAATTTTGAAAACTTTTGTACTTTATCACACATTACACATATTACTTTTTAAATAAGTTTGTAATAAATGTGACGTATAAGTAAATTATAAAACACTTACAATCCCTATTCTTTCTCGAAATTCTCGTTTAAGTAATTTAATCATAAAATACTAGGTACGTAAATTAATAGAAAATTGTAAATGTAAGATACAAATTATAAAACATGATTTATTAAATAAAGCTACCTACATAAGAATAATGATTAAAAGAAAAGATGCATTTAGTGTAAGTGTCGCACCAAAAAGTTTAAGCTACTTATCAACTAATTCAAAACTAATTTTTACACATGCTTGCAGTTTTAAACTGAAAGAATCCATTTTATTCGTAAGCTCTACACGATTAGCGTCAGAGATCGGGTAACCAATTCTTGAGAGGGCTAAAAGACTAACCAGGGGAAAGTCCGAGTGACGATGAAAAATGACCCTCAGAGATGACCCCCTCTACCTATCCTTTTCGACATTTTTCCTACCATAAATGGTTTTAATTTCGTATCAAGGACGTATACTGGTTGGTCTCTGGGGAAATATTGTGTCTATCCTACCATCACTCCCTTCTTGGAAAAACCCCAGAATGATTTCCCTTCTGGTTTTCGACATCCCCAGAATGTGGCTAATACCTCAGAAAGTTCAGGTCTTTTTGTATTAATACAAGAATACTTTTTTTTGGTACCGTTCACGCATCACTGATAAAGGTTGGAAACCTGCAAGGGAAAACTAGCATCGATTCACCGTGACTATAAACAAAACGAGGGTGCAATGATATTTCCAACTTAAGGGGAAGCCCCGGAGGCGTAGAAAAACCAACTCGCAACAAAAGCAAGACGTTTGACGATGGTAAACTGTAATAATAATATAGTGATGAGTGTATTTATCGGTGGTTTTATAACATAACGATATGCTATGCTACGTTGCTTGTGCCAACTGAACTAACAAAGTTTCGCCCGTATAAATAAACGACTTTAATGAGTATATTCATCGTATTGTAAAAAAATTAATTATTTGTTTCATGAGAAATTTGCATAGTGCATATACAACAATATACAACAATATACAACCTACATATACCTAATACCTACCTAATTCAGTCGGAAATGTTTAAACTAACATTATATTTAATAGAGATGTGAAGATCTTAATGAACTTCTAAAAAAAGTAACTATATAGGTACCTAATATATTTTTTTCTTTAATTAGGAGGTACCCACTTATAATTTATATTGATTTTAGTAAATATGTACCTTCCTATGTTAAATTTTATAAAATAAAATCAACAAAGAAAATTAAAAATCTAATAGAATTCCCAAACAATTATAAATGTCTTTAAATTGTCTTAAATTATGATAAATTACATATCATTTGTATTCTTCCGAATGTTATAAATTGTAAATTAAATATAAACAGATTTTAAAATGTTCACAGGTACCTATCTACCAACTATACCTTACTCTACACTACCAAATAATAGGTACCTATATAATTACTTGATTAAAATTATCATTATCTCTGGACTCAAACTTAACACTTACAAAACGTAATACTACCAGATTATTGATAATAAGATAGAATCATTTTACTTTCGAATAAGATATGTGCGATTTTAATATAAAATACCTAAGCATTTTAATTTGGAAAACGTTAATCTACAACAGACGTTTTTAAACTAAAAAAAATATATATATATTTATTTAAACTCAAGTATATCTTTGGGTAAAAATTATATATCATTATATTCGTCATAGTATAAGTACAATATTGTAGACGATACCGGACATATGAGCAAATAAAACAAACACAAACATTATTTATGAGAAATTGAAACGGACTTGGCAATGTCTACAGGCATTCTGCAGACTGCCGGCACGGAAATAGTGCGTCCATACATAACATAAATATTTTGGCTTATCCAGAAGTTTAATTGGCAAACAATGTCAGTACGACGACAGATGCATCGTCTATTTTTTTTTCCACCAAAACTGCTAAAGAAAATAGATTGACAGGCGCATATATATTATTATGCGTATGCGTATTGTACGACTTTAGCCTTTATGACACGTGAGGCTGGATACGACAGATTGGTCGATAATTGTTTGAATATAATATATAAGGTATTAGTATAGTTTGGTTGTCCAACAGACATTTTTACGATAAAATCACAAGAAATACAGAATACAATTCTTTTCCAAGGACAAATGGATGATTTTATGGTGCACTATATATATCCGTTAGGATAATGGAGGGTGAATGGTTCCTTTCCCACACGCGGGCATTTTGAATAGAACACGTGTACAAATCAAGAATGATACGAGACACATTTCAAGAAATAAAAGTATTATTTAACAGCGGTAAAAGGACAAAGGGATAAACTCAAAACCCATAGTGATAATGAATAACGGAAAATGATCTAACTGTAAACCAATGGGTTTTGAATTTTAAATCAAATCGTTTATTTGAATAAAATGTCAGCTAAACAAAATATTATAATTTATAATAATATATAACTTAATAATATTACGTTGTACCCAGAAAATAAAAGAAACAATACAGAATGTTAACAATGGATATTGTTAAAAAAAAAAATAATAATCTATAAATAAATATATTATGTTATATATATTATTATATATTATAATAATATACATAATACATATTGTATATTATGCTCTTAAACGAAAAAAAAAATGTTTATCTTAACACGCGGTATAATGTATGAATATAAAATCACGTATGGATAATAATATAAATGTAAGACGTAAAATGGTACCTTGTTGTTAGATAATGATAATAATACCCAATTTAAAAAAATAAAACCGTGTGAAATATTTTTAAATCAAGAAAATAAAATAAAAGTAGAGAAAGAAGATAGTCATTCATCAAAAGTTGAAAAGTGTGGTGGTAGTTTTAAAACAACGAAGAGTCTGCGTGGGACTTGAATAGTATATGTGTGTATATCAACAAGACCGATCGTTAAGTAACGATATAACCAGTTTTACTATTATATCTACAGAGTGCGACAAAAGTCAAACCCACAGGCAATGACCCGACCAGAGTCATGACCCACATTAGGGAATGAAAATAAAGAATACTTGCAGCAATCATCGCGAGCATAACAAATGAATATTAGACTCTCGCGGTGTATACCCCACACACGACTTGATGTTTGGTATTATAATACCTCTAATCTTAAATTATTGTGTACATGTAGGTATAATTCGATTATGCGGTCCCGAAGCGGCGTGGCGTGGGCATCTCATTTCTCACTATACGACAACAAAAACGAAAATATTTTATCAAGTCCTTGGTCCACAGAAGCACTTGCGTTGTTATTAGAAAACTGATATGAACCGTATAAAAAAAAAACAAACAATCATCGAAACATAGGTACGCGCTCAGTGCGTAGGTATTGAAAAATAATTTTTTCCACGCATATACGCGCTACGCTTCGAGATTCCGGATATCCTCTACGTGTTAGTTGACCGGAACACCCCTATAAAAAATTGTATGAAAAAAAGAAATATTCAAATAACCAGCTAGACGGTAAAGCTGGTAAGATGTGAAAAAAATTGTCTACCTACCCATGCAACATATACTTTTTTTCTTATTACCGTGAGTACAATATAAATTTGTTTTCCTCCATTTTTTTTCCATAGTCTGATTGAATTAAATCATTTTCGTTGGTCACGGGCAAGACAAAAAACTATTGTATAGACATAGTCATAACCGATCATAACTAGCAGTATAACCTATACCTATCTGAATTAGTTTCAACAAGTATTATTTCAACATTGAACTATAATATTACTATATTAATATTTTATACATTGATAAATTAACTGTATTTTCATGACATAAACGAAATATATAAAAATAATCATTCGTGCACATCGATTATTTTAATAGAATGGCAGAAATAATATTTTATACTCCGATATGGTCGTGAGCAAAACAACATTTTAACATTATAATATTTAAAACACGAATAAATCTATAAACGTATAATAGTAGGTACCTACATAAATAACATGCAATATGTATACATGCATATATTTTAACCCCGTTAACTCTACTCCAAAACAAAATATTTAAAATGTCGAGTACACAGATAATAAATATCTGGTGAGTGTAATAAATACTTCGTTATAGTGTTTCACCGAAACTTAAGTAAATTTACCTCTAATATAAGTACATGGAAATATCGAACTTTTATGATATAACAATGTGTCTAAGGTTAACAAATTATTTAGGTAATGTGAAATATTTTATTTACCTAATAGACAAAATGTATAGAAATGATTTAAAATTGAATACACTTATTTTACAGAATTAAAACAGAATATAGTTGTAAAATAAAAATAATATACTTAAATAATACTTAATATGATAGTTGATAAAACAACCAAAGTGGTTGTATGCTTAAAAGCTAATAATTTTTATCTCTTATGAAAATTTGAAGTAAAATAACAACATGAGTTGTTACAAAATAAAAAAAAAATACAAAAAGTGCATTTGTGGATTTTGAAAAGTAAAAATCACAAAACATAATATTTACAATACCTACCTACATTTTCCTAAAGGAAACTACTTCTACAAGATACAAATACTTATTTCTTAAAATCAATCTTCGAGATGCATAAAAGAACTTTCTACAGTAGTTATCTTAATGATAAAAAAAAAAATAATTTAGAATTTAATATATAAACTGTTCTATGGATATCGAGCTAAATATGTATTACCATTTACCTACAATTACTAAGGTTTGTAATATTATCTAAATAGAAAACGTGATATTACTGAAGAACAAATTTATTTTAACACTTACATTATTAGTTTTTAACTGTCTAGTATTATTTGACAGCAAATTAATATTGTTTTACGTATTAATTATTTTTTTAAATGTCATTATATCCACGCATACGTCATTTTAATAATTAATTAAATTTACTCTAATTAAAAATACGTTTGGGATAAGTGTTGATAAAAATGTTTATGAAGTCGAAAACAAAAACAGCCTTTAGTGTACACAATTTGTCACTACAAACTCATTCTTCATAAAAGCACACGCCAACATTAAATATATATATAAATATTTTGTTATACACACTAATCTCAAATAGTTTAGAATTAAAAAGAAATGGTTTTATTTGAATATTTGAATTCCAAAATATAATCACTCTGTTCCACTATTCTAAGAAAAATGTGGTAAAGCTTTAATAAAATTAACAGGCATACCTTTAACATTTTACCTAAAACCTATTATATTACATACAAATAAAGACATTCAGAATTCAGCGTCCAGATAAGCTAACACTAAACTAAATAGTTAACACATAAAATACTTACAAATGAAAAACATTCTCGGCAACAAAATCATAGTAGTTATAATATTTATTATTTATTAATTTCATAAGTAAATTTTAAAATATATTTATTACTTGACCTTTAAGAACCTATGAGATCCAAACCACACTGAACAAATAACACAGTTCGGATTCATAAATAATCGTCTGATAATCGCATTAACAATTTTTTTTTTTTTTAAACACGAATAGGGACTTACATCTTTTAATTCATATTATCATACAATTATATTATACAACATGCATTTTCCAGATATATTTTCATGATCGGAAACCTAACACTGTTATTATAGGATAATAATAATGGTGTACCTAATAGGTATAATTCATCTGTAAATAATGTTCGTCATAACTCTAATAATTATAATTCTCGACTCAACATAACTTCGCATAAAAGTTTAATAATATTAATATTCACAGTACACTCAACCTATAGGTAGATTATAGTTGCATGATTTTTTTTATAAGCACATATATGTGCTTAATAAATAATATTCGATATTGAATATTAATATTCAGTTATTTGAATACTGCCAATGACAGGGCATAAACTAATATGAGAAAATAACAACAACCTACGAGATGAGATCAAATATACATATATATTCTAATATGCCATTTGAAGCATATTATAAGATGTGAACCATCATGTTATAATAATATTATCTTAAACGTATTAAACAATAATATATATTTATATAACTATTCTTCCGAATTAACATATACGTTAAAAACCTGTTTTTTCCTACTAGGCAGTACCAGCCATAGGTTGGTACATTGTTTTAATGAAATATTAATTCTATTTTTTTTTATTTACAGATCCCAAAAATTTCCCACGGAAAAAAATCTACTTATTAAAACCAACGGACGGCAAAAGTGTAACCAATCGATAGGTACATGTGTGATGCTTTGTGCGCGTAAATCAAAAAAGGAAAATCGAGATCTAGGATTAGGCGGTTTCGAAAAGACGCACTCCGTGGGAGCCGCCCGGTGCCATCACGACTGGACACAGTGGAATGGGAAACGTGAGAGTCACCGAGGGAAAAAAATACACAGTCGAGTGTATTGTGTACGGCCGAGTCACGATACGATAAAAATTGTGTTTCACGGCTTATCGTCGAAAATACCGTGTGTACATTAATAATATTCTGAACGATATTATGATATTATAGTAATATTAATATAATGCTTATTGTTAACACAAAAACCGTTTTGAAAAACAAACTGAAACAAATTGTACACGGCAAATGTATAAATATACGTCTTACACACACGTCCGATACACGACAGTCGACACATGAAATAATAATAATATTACGCACCATATTATCTCGTTGTTTATACATATTGGACGCATAACAAACGATTAATACAAGAAAATCATTTGATAAAATTAGTAAGCATAGTCATAATAATTAAGTATTATTATAATATTATAGTTGGAACAAAAACGATGGGGAAATTAAAATCGTTAAGATTGATACAACTGTTTACGATGCAGTTTTAGTAATAAAATAAAAATACACCGAACTCAAAAATGTTATTGGTTTAAAGATCAGTTGTATATTATATACATTGTACGATATTAAAAACGTAGAATACATCGTCATTGTAATGGCTTGAAAACTAAATATTACTTACGGAGCGGTTTTTACTTTGTCATGATATTGGTGTAATAGAATTAAATCTTGTTTCGTTATTTGGTAGGTACTTATTGAAGAATGGCGCCAACGGCTGAAGGAAAAAAGCAATATAGTATACGGACGCCGGAAGGCATAGTCGACTGACAGACGATCTAAGAAAATACAGACGTCAACAAACACTTATTTTCAGAATCTAATAAACATTATAAAAATTTACAAAGTTTTTTTTAAATTTTAATTTCGATAAAATAACAACTTTTCTTTTACAAACTAAAAAAAAAACATACTTACAATGATTGTTAAAAATTATTAAAATTTGGAAGAAAAACATTTTCGTCTTAAAAATACACAAGAACTTTCAGCCATCAACAGGCGGGAGAAATTTCTCATATTGGGGAGGGAAACATTATATTATTAAACGAACTAAGGGAGTATAATATCGTGAACTTTTTAATGATATATGTCATAGCAGGGTAGGAAGCATTCATTCATTCACTATATGAAATTAGACCGGATAATCCATAGAAATGATAGGTACCTATTCATATATGACCATCCATTTCCCATAAGACATTCAATTGACATGAAAAACGGTTGACTGACATCGACATGACTGTTATTTCGGAAGTTTCATTATTTAAATTTAAAAACATTGATTTTCAACACAATAATGGAAAAAGTAATACCAAACGATTAGTGTATATCACTCAGTCATAAGTTTATTTTAAATTAAAAATATTAAATACCTTTAATGAACATTCTTATATTGGTAGCTTGGTGCTCTATAAAAAGTATAATATTGTATATATATTTGGATCTAAAACAATAATACCGCAACTACTACTATTACCTACCTACATTATTACTCTCATCAGTTATCTTATTACCATACAACTATCTAAGTACACATAGAACGAAATAAATGTTTGTTTTTACTGAGGTTTTTAGTATTCAATGAATTTAACGCAAAGCGAATAATTGTGTTTTAGCTTTTGTTAACTACCTAGTTGAATAAAATGTAAATTATTGATATAGCTTAAATAACAAATAGGTACCTCAACAAATCCCTTATACACGTTTATTTATAGAAGAGCAAATTGCACCAAAACAAATTTAATTAAATAATGCAATTAAATAAACCAATTTGGTATGTAGGTACCTACTTGCATTAATAACCTTATTCTTTTAAAACTTGGGGATTTGTCGGGGTACTAGTGAGAAACACTTTTATTAGCTTAGACTTGCACAGAATTAAAACGATCCGCACATTATTTCGTGTCAATTGTTTATATTTTATTCGGTACCTATACATATATATTGTTTTCGTTACTTAACAAGTGTTCGAAAACGGCAGTTAAAAAACTTGTTATCACGCCATTTAACATGCAACTTGAAAGTTTACGAACACCATAATATAATATATGCACATCTTTGAGTAGTAAACTTGTAATCGTATATAAATCCTACGTACCTAGCGACGTCATAATACAGTATAGTATTTGAATATCCGATACCAAACACGAAACACCTGTTATATTATGTAGGTACATATAGTGGTAACCGACCGATTAAGTGCGTAAAGTTCTGAGTTCAGACGATCGCCGGACAATCGAGAACAAGTCGTCTGTCGATAGGTAAAGATCATGAACCATGGTTATCTAGTAGTTAACCATGAATACCGGTGAATACGATACAATAGGAATAGCAATTAGCAGCATAGGTAGATGACCTATACCGTGTCCTACCACATATTTTATTATTACCTAGACGTACCTAATTATATACCCATATGAATAATATAAAGTCGACATAATATTAGGTATCTGTATCATATTATGGAGGTATCTTTTTTTTCACTTCGAAACAAGATGAATAAAAATAAAAAATTGGAAAATCCTCTGAAACAAAGTCGAAGACCCGATAAACGTGTTAAACAGTTCCACTCGTTGTCCACCCAAAACCGAATGATGGCGAACACGTGCGTACAAGAGTGGTGGATCGACCCGCCAAATACGAACGGACCTGTGTAATGCGCGCGGGTGCAATTTGCCCAAATTATACATTGGCCATATGGCCATTTCCAGTGATGTGTTATAATAATAAGTCCACAGGCACTTACTACAGATCGTTGCACTGCAGACTTGATTTGACTTCAACGGATTTGCGGGAAAACTACGCGAGTGATCGACAATTTATAATAATATTAGCCTCGTACCGATAGCGACGACGATCGCGGTAACGAATTATTACTCGATTGTCGCGGATACCTATCAGGTCAGTTGAAACCGCGGTATATTATAGTATACCATAATTAAACTATAATATTATACCGTGGTTGAAACTAATGGGAAAACTTTGTTTTTACATTGTACAGAAGATCGAGAAAAACTAAAGTCGAAATTAAGTTCAAAGAACTTTTTGGCACTTTACCACATGGTACCCACAAAGAATTGGGACAATATTTTGGACTTGTGGAATCGAGTGGAAACTCGTTTTTGAAAAAAAAATTTAAATAATCATCACCGCTAAAAGTCCGTTACTTATAGGACTTGCGGTGTGGTCTTAACCAACACAATAATATAACGGTTATTACCTGTAACGACGGCGAAGAGTAGAACCAAGGCCAGTAGCTGCGTGGGAGGCCACGACGACGACAAGCGGTTTCGCGTCATAATCTTGTGGTTTTCCGCCGGACGCGAATAATAACGATGACGACGACGACGAAATATTATTATCACCGGAAAACTCGTATCGCACGCGTCTCGAGAAAACGATAAATCGATATCGATCGATTTGTCTTACGACGAATATTATGTTATTATGTCGGTACGCGGATATTACGACTCTTGTCCAGTTTTGGCGGTAACTCGTCAACGGCGTACCGGCGACATTTTCCGAGTGATAATATTATTGTAAATACGGCGTGGCGATTAACCCGCGGGCGAGCGACAGGCAAGCAGACGGTGCGTACGAGAATGTGCGTACGACGACGGCGGACAACGACTGTGGTGACGACGGCACGGCGACGCGCGAAACGATGACGGCGGCCGGTGGCAGTTGGCGGACGGAATGCAGGTGCCGCGTTGTTCGGCTCCGGTCGGCCTCCGTCGGCGGCGGCGACACGGTGCTCTTGACTCCTACGACGCGCGCACCGAAACACGACGCGCACCGGTTGGACCAGTCGCGGCGGCGGCGGCGTTCGTTACCTGTTTTGTGGTCCGTTCGACTCGTCGGCGTCAGCTCATCGCTCTTTGTACGCGATCGCGGCGGTTCGACGACATAGGACGAATCGCGCGTAAATTCCATTCCGATGGACAGCGACACATAATAAAATTTTGTCTCTCTCGAATTCGTAGGCGTCGTGACTACATAAGGGCTTGGTGAGCTTAGGCCCCCTCCCCCCAAAAAAATTAGAATATCAGGTAATTAACCAAAAATGTTTTCGTCAGATATAGTTATACAACTAGCTAAGTACGATAGTTGATATGCTGCAAGACGGTTTCTCAAATTTTGCCAAATGCTTAGATTTGTTATAATACTGTTTATAAAGAATGTCCTGTGGCAGTGTAGCATATGGTTGCAACTTTTTTTTTTAAAACTCAAAACAACCTTTTTTACTGAAAATTATCAAGCCGATTTTGTACTTATAAATCTAAATAATAATCGAAAATATGGTCCATAAATATATTCAAAAATTCCAATTTCAAATAATCAGAATTTGAATAAATATACATTATTGAAGGAAAAAATGAGGGTGTACGAACATGGTGAATCATATACTGCAAAAATATAAAAAATATACGTATAAAATATATTGATATAAATTTATATTTATTACAATAGCCATTTGCAAATAAATAAACATAGTAAAGGGGTGTAGGGGAAATGTCCACACAGATTAATAAGGAGAAAATATGAGGGCTACAGCTTACAGCCCCTCCAAAAGTGCTATAGTTGCGCCTATATTCTTGATATAAACGAAGAGGACTGAACTAGCTGATTTCCAAGTCGAGGGTGCACGATGAGCTTCATCGATATTGATAAGAACATCTTAACGTATATAATATACGTAAGTATGTATTATGATAAACGTCGTGAATGAATAAAAAAACCAGTGAAGTTTCCAAAATATGTTTGTAAGGCTGTAAAGACTAAGCCCCCATCTAGTTATCGGGCCAAAACTTATGCCGCAACAGAAGAAGAAATAAATAACAACTATTAACAGCAACACGAATAATTTAGTTAAGTTGGATATTCATATTATTTGTAGGATGATTTACCTACTGGTTGGTGACGGTGAAACATGAAAACAGCAGTGACGAGTTTTGAAGTAATATAGAGATAGTTTTTATTATTGAAGGGAGTAAAATCTGGTTAACACCAACAATTAATAAGTCTAGTATCGCTCAAAATAAATTATATTGTTTCTCAAATTTATTTTGAATAATATGATTTTCAGCTCAGCACATAAATAAGAAGAAATCGTTCATATACAATACGATATAACTATTATGTGTATTCGACCGTTTTTTTATACCCAAATAATATAATGTACACGTCTTATGTTACATAAAAACGATTATAAAACTAAATCATTTACGTATATACCTAGTGTTTAATTGTATAGTATTATACGTGCACTTCTAATAGAATACCTATACTTAAAATGTAACCAAAAGGGCTCTGAATTTTTTTTTTTTCTTTGGTGGACTGTAGGGTATATACATTTTAAACCACCCCTCTTTAAGGATGGAGCCCGTCATCACTATTTGATTCGCTTCTGTTTCAACGACGCGTTTTTTTGTTCTCTGATGTTTTTCATCAATGCCGCGAGACGACATCCGGTCGAAAAAATAATAATAAAAAACCAGAAAAAGTAGAAATCGTCACTTCCCTTCTCACCCGCCGACCACGACCACGGTTCATTGTCGTCAAAAATCGTCTCGATCGTATTATACCGAGTATAAATTAATATAGATAGGTACATAGTGGTCGTCAAACATGAGCACACCCGATTTCCGAAAATCTGAACTATATGGTCATTATTAGAACGGTAAGGTCGAATTGCACTTATTTCAATATATTATTAAAAAACAATACAAATTATATAGGTACCTCCGACTATATACCAGGTAATATAATATTGGATATAATTATTTTAATATATTATTATAAGTATATAATAATAAAATAAATGTTCGATTCGTTGGTCGCTGTTTTCCTCGTACAACACAAACTACAAAAAATATTACTTTGAAAAACTTGAAAAAAAAAAATAACAATACACTGCAACACAGTGTACTATCTCATGTATACATATGTATATTATTGGTACCTTTATATACCTTTATGGCTTCACGGATGTTTTCATAGGAATATAATATTATATCGAGAGAAAAGCAAACAATATGTATATACCATGTATAATAATATACACACAAGTATAATATATAAACTATATAATACTTACTACTACGCGAGCTTCCATCCGTTTGAATACAAGTTTTTGATCGTGTGTATTTTTCGTACCTATACTTACAAGAAGCAAATAGTACTTAAACACATATACGCGTATGATTATGTTAAATAAATATTGAATACTTTTTTGCTCGCGTCCCTCGTGTAGGTATATAAGAATAGCCCAACAACTACTATTATAATAATATGATATTACATAATATTATTATATATATTTATTTTTTAGTTTTGAATTTACAATAATAATATATTATACTTTAGAATAATATATTAGGTGCTTGAATTGGAGGAGGACACGCGTGGAAGTCCCTCTTCCTTAAAAAAAAAATATTAATGCTTACTCCTAACAATATTATATCCCAATAACCCATCAACAACAATTCATTCAAATATAATATTGTTAAGATAGGTACGAACATTTTTTTTACACCTCCACCATCACCCTAATATTTTTTTCACAATATCACTGAATATAATATATTATTTAAACTAGACATAATAAAATAAAATAATCTGCACGTATTATACTTCGTTGGTTTTTATTTAGATACTTAATATTTTGTACTTGCTGTTATTAGTTATTACATATACGTATGTACCAAATTAGTTCTAATATGTAGATAATCTACAAATTACAATGCACAAGTACAAACATAATAATATGAACAATGTAGGTGCATTATAAATCAAATACATTTCAGTAACCTTCGTAGCTTGTACAGTATATAAATTGACGTGTTGAGAATAAAACCACGATATTTATGAATATGAAAAAAATACTAATTATATTATGTAAAACTCGAATTTTTAATGCACTTTTTTCAGCCACTGTTTTCTTTGTAAGTAGTTAAAGATTAATTTACCATCAAAAAGAGTTCATTAAAATTTTGATGAACTTGTATACGAAGTTTTTCATTTAAATTCAAGTGAATCTGTATATTATTAACTAGGTAGTTCATTTAAAACATAACGTTTCAACCATTTCGCAGGACAGTGTATACAAATGAAACTTAACAAGATTTCCCGGTTCATATATTTACATATATTATGGTAAATGCTAATAAGAAAAGTGAATTGCCAAAATAGCTTTCAACCCTAGATTTTTAAATTGATGAATTTTATTAAAAATAATAACCTGGACATACCTGGTATACATTTCAATTTGCAGAGGTTACATGGTATATGTTACAAATTACAATATTATCTCCCTTAGCTCAACGCAAAATATTCTAATTTTTTTTTGCAGTAGGTACACATTATAATACATACTTATTATACTTCCATAAACTATCGTGGGTCATTTGTGTACAACTATTTTTAAGGACTATTAGCCTTCAAGAATAATAATCAGTATTCTGTGCAATTGTACATCTTATATTACAATATTATATGTTGGAAGTTGAGTAATTTGTGTACATCATGATTATCTATTAAATAGATAATTATATAGTATTCATAATATTATTAAACTCAATAATATGTTACAAAAAGTATTATTACTTCAGAGTTATTACATTATTGACATTGTACCTAATATTCTTATTATTAATGTATTAACTTCTTTAATTATAACATTTTAAGTATATAAATTATAAATACATTAATTTATTAAAATGATGCAAATATAAACAATACTAGGGTCCTCACAATTATTAAGTAACTTTTTTCAAAACGTTTTAGTTATTATTAACGTTCAATTAAAATAGAGTTCATTCAAATGACTCCTAAAAAATGAATAAGATAAGGGTCAGGTGTTATATATATACCATCATTGTAAAACCATCTGTTCGAAATACATATCGTATATTCGTCATGAAAATGTGTTCACACGCATAGTTCATTAAAAAAATAAATTATTTCAAAAACACATTAGTATAATATAATATTATCTACAATAATATTAATTAATATAAAATGACTTTTTAAGTTATCGCAAAACAAAAATGGAATATTAATTATTGTTTGTATATTGTATTTATATAATTATATATTTATATGTGTAATGTGTATCTATATATTATATATTATATTGCATATTTGGTAATCGGTATTTATATTTAAAAATAAAACACTGATCATTATAAAACCTTTTGGGTAGATCATTAGGTACAGACATGATGACTAACTATGAAAATTCCATTGCTGTTAGTTATGATTTTATGTGCTTGAGATTAATTGAAACCAGCACGATCTAACATTAAATAATAATAATAAGATGTTGTAGGGATTAGAGATTCTATAAAGACACAGAGAGCAATATTATCTAGTTACAATGTAATAATCATTTTTTTAAAATAACGATTCTGACAACTAGCAATAAGGCAGTAGACACTCATTATTTTTTACTCAAAACTCAATGCCAGTTAAAGACAAAACAAACAATTCATTATTTACATACCCGATATAGGTACCTAACATTTCCCTATATATAAATTATAAGTTCATTATATTCTTACAGAAATTTAAAAAATAAAGGTGAATATTTTAATTTAAAATTTACGTGCCATTTTTTTGCTACCATTTATTTTTTGTTTTATAAAATATCTTTTACTTTATTTTATACCCACAAGGTTGCACTTTAAAACCCTTAATAATAATAACTTAATTATAAAATGTATTAACTTAGTCAATTTAGGTAAACGTAACTTAAATTAATTAATCAAATTTCCTTAAATTCTGAGTAATGATAGCCGATAGTTATAATTAGGTGGATTCTGGATTACTATATACTATTATAAAACTGAAACTTGACCACAATATAATAGAGAATATTGCTATCCAAATTAGTGTATGATAGGATTATTGTGTGTACAAAATAGTAAACATCCCATCAAAATAGCATAATATATATAGTATAATAATAGTTTAAAACGGTATCTACCTTCGTGGAATATATTAAACTTTGTCGTAATATTCATAATATAGTTAAATATTATTCGTCTTTTGAAATGGAAATAATCTTAATTACTTATATTTATGTTATCAAATGTAGTTGGCGCAATTAAAACTTTATATAACTTGACTTAACCATATTCGACGTTAATAATAAAAAAAAAAAAAATCATACGAACTTCAATTTTGACTATTATACAACAATACTGCAGCGTTAAACTCAATTTGAATTCATTACATATATATATTTTATTCCCTTCTGATGATATTATCTAAAAACGAATGAGTTTTACAGAATAACAGATTTTATAAACACAATTCGCTATTGTAATAACAATAATAATATTATATATATATATTATATTGACGTGGAATTGGATTGGAAAAGAAGATTTAGGGTGTTTGCGACTGCCTCGCCCCACTGCATATAGCAGAATGAAAAAAAAATGATTGCTAAACATTTCTAAATGGAACGATTGTCCGTCACACTTGTTTTGGGGTTGATGGGTTGGCAGATCGAGGGGCTGGGAAATTCGCTAAACATCAATGTTTATACCAGCGTGGATTATCTAATTTCAGGCCGTAGACGACGAGGGGGGCTGCTGCTGCTGCGGATGTAACAACCGCTTGTTCGGGCTTTATACCTTATGATATACCGCGGTAACGTTGTTGTGCACTCAAGACGCGTGGCCTTTAGAGTACAGCAGAGGCGAACCGCAATCGGAAGGGAGTTTGTATAATAATATGACGGAAACCGTATACAGCGGGAAACGTTTCGCGGTCGGTAATTGAATTATTATGTTATCACGGGAAGAAAGGTGCGCACAATCGCGTTATATGTATGTGGTCAAACGCAACGCTCTTTGAATTCGTGATATACCCAGTTGTTGTGCTTGGCAAGATAAATATTGTGTTTGTCAAAGCGCACGGCCAAGAATATATAAACGTGGTCGGACGAGGGGGCAATACTTGAGGAATAGAGCAAAAACGACTTTGCTGACCTGTCTTAATGGTCGTCAGCAGGTATGGTGGGTAACCCACCCACCGCTTGTGCGTGGAAAATTGCGTCCATGGAAACGGATTTTTCAAATGGTCTTTTCAAAAGTAATAAAACTAACGCATAAATGTATAATGGACATCTCTCTGAACCCTTTTATACACCTATACTATGCACAATAATATCATGATAGTTTCGATAACAGTCGGTATAGGTACTATTATAGCCGGTAGAGGGTATAGTAACCAGTAAGGGTACAAGAGGTTACAATGCTACATAATATTATGGTATTATACTCGTGGTAGACTGCGTCATAAAAAATTAGTTGCAAATAATATTTATTTATTTATTGCTAAATATTATTGTGATCAGTAGGAAAAAAAATCGTTTAATAAATATAGTTCCGAAATGGTTTCTAATTTCTATGATGATTTTTAAATGTGACATTGTCTGTATCACTTTTTAATAATTGCCTACAGTTAACTGCCTACTATTTAAGTAATTATAGCCAATATAAATGTCAAATTGTGACAAAACATATCATTGTATAATTTTTTTTTTTTAATTGATCTTTTTTAAAGCCCGGCGACTATGGCCATTAGCTTGATTGAAGGGTTTATGATTGTAGGTAGTAGGGTTTGAAATTGTAGAGTTATTACACGTGTGTGTTGTGTTTGGCAGAATTTCTATTGTGGCACCCGTAGGTTTCTGCCATGCCCCGGAGTGGGGGATGGCGGCACTTGTTCTCCGGACACCGTGACTTGCCCGGAGAAAAATGCCGCCCAGTGGTCGAGAGAATCGAACCCTCGACCGCCAGCGTCGCGACGACGTGTTCGACCGCTCGGCCACCTCGTCCCCCCATTGTATAATATTTGTGTTCAAAGTACCTATATAGTCATAGTTAAAGCATCGTTTATTTATAGATGATGTATTATAATACTAGGTACTTACTTACTTTTATTGCACCTTTTAATATTATTTTAATAAATCGCAAATATAAAAATGAATTATAAACTTAATATTTACGAATTGTTTTTACTGAACATTTTTAACTAGTTATTTATTACATAATATGTTTACATACCTGTGTTTTTAAATATTAGTTTGAATAACGAAGCTACCTATTATAATAATACCTAATTATATTTTATATTATTAAATACAAAAATAGGAAAGAATTTAGTTTTTCAAATTGTAAGTTTTAACAGCATAATATAATATTCATTATTTAAATGCGAATTAACAATATAAATTAATCATTATTCATTAACAATTCAAACAGTTTTATTTGCAAAAAACGGATGGAAATAGATCGACTAAAATGTTTATTTTTTTCTTAACTCTGTATATAAAAATATTATTTATGGTTATTATTGTTATTATCATACGTATAATAATATGATATTATAGATAATAATAAAATGTGTTTATAATTTTAGAAGACGTATTTTTGACAACCATTTAATTTAGTACCTACCGCAGTTGCCTGTTAGTTAAACCATTGATATGGACTATAGTATTTATAATCAATGATTAAACATAATATTATACATATTTATAATCAAGTATCTTGTGAATAGTGTTATTAATATTCGTACTGAGTATTTTGATCGACTTATTATAAATAAATAGTTTTTATTGGTCCAACATTTATATACATGTTAATACATCAAACATAATATTGTAGTAACAACTTTCTTCACTCCACACTCTGCGGTGCATAATACGTCATATGTATTAATAACTATTCGAAAATATTATTGACATTTGCTAATCTTAATAACGTTTTTGAAAAATACAAAATTAAACATAATTTATAAATTATTTTATTGAATTGAAGGTTATCTGGTAGGTACCCTGCAAGTACCCAATCATAGATAATAATATAACGCTAACCTGCTAGCTATAAAGTCCTACTGGTGTCGTAGTACCTCCGCTGGGAGGCCTCCACAGTTTGTCTAATCTGTCTTTTTATTTTTATTTATTTTAACCTATAAACCATCAATTGTTCTTATTGTTCTTTTTTGTAACATATTGAATAAAAAACACATGAACCAAAAAAAAAGGAAAATTAACCGAGTATATAAATGATTAATATAAAAAGCGTAAATTATAATATTATTTAATACTCTAAATTCTTAAATACGAAAAAATACTATAAATAAAAATACGAAATTAAAAACAATTATTATTCACTTAATATTAATATATTATATTATTCTTTTTACGAGATGTAATGAGTCACTGCATTAAATTGACTATACTATTGTGCTCGTGCTTCTTGTGATACACGGTTTCTGTTAGGTACCTACGTAAATTCTAGTATCCCGTCATGTATAAAATATAATGCCACAATTTGTTTTGTTGTCAAACTTTCATGTTCTATGAGCATCATATATTATTAGTATTACCCTCTAAATGTGCTATACATACGTTTGTATGCATATTAGATTATATCACAATTTACTAAAGTATAAAAGTTCAGCTAAAAGATCAAATTTAAATCACCTAAACTCTTGTACTCCGAATAAGAACGGATTCACAAAGTTGAAATGATTTATCTTTATTCCTAGGTGCTTATGCCGGAGATGTATTAACCTAACGCTATTATTCACACATAATTTTTCTGAAAAAAATTCAAAAATATTATTTTTAAGAAAAAATAGTAGCCTTGAACTCAAACTATATACTATTATGTTATTACTAATTGTGTACATAATATTTCTGAGTATAATATCACTGGAAATTTCTTCTAATCGCGTTCCTCTTTTCAATTTTTTTTCTTCCTAGATTAAATTGATTTATTCTTTAGTAAAAAAAAAAAACTAGGTATTATCATAATTATAATTTATAATTATTTACAACATTTTAAAATATTGCATATTACCAGAGGTACGAACTGGATTATCTCAACTATATATCACCAAAAATTATTTTTAAAAACATTAAATGAAATGAATTTAATTTATCATAATTCATAACTAAATACCAATTGCCATTATACTAATAACGGTGCCCAACCGTTAAACTAAAAGTTAGGTATTTACCTGGTACCTAAAACTAACTTCATGTAAACTTTAACCTTATGTCCATATATCTATAGATCTATACAAGTGTTGATATAAGCATACAGAATAATCTACATTAAAATTGTTAGCTGAATATTACCAAGCCAAATAAAGAGTGAATTAAGAACTAGGTAGGTACGCCGGCACGGAAACAATTCAAAGACTAAATGTTAATGATATTTCAGTAAAACGTACAATTTAATGGAGAAAATGCGAAGGAAAATGTTTAAACACAGTATTTGAAAAATACTAAAACATATAAGGATTTACAATTTAAAAGATAACACCTAATTTTATTACATTTGCAGAAATAATTTAGATTTAATCTCTGGATCAAGTACTACGAAATTTGCATATTTCATAATCATATAAATATATAATTAGCGGAAACCGTGTAACAAGAAGCCAAAAGACGAAGAAATTAAAGTACGCGCACCAGTTGTTGTAAAAGTTTTTTTTATTATTTCATACATTTTAAAATAATTTTTGAGTTCAGTGTTTTAATAATTTATGTGTCGAATTATAAATTTAATTCTTAAAAATGATTATTTTCTTATAGATAAAGAAGAATTGGTATTTAATTGAATATTGCTACAATTATATACACGCTCTGTCGTTGCCCATCACAGAGCCCTGTCATTATAAAATATGAACTGTACAATAAAGAAAAAAAAACGTAATATTGTCACTTGACTGATTTTTTTATTTGGTAAAAAATATATTACCCAGTGCCTATATGCACTCATCAATATAATATGTATTGACATCATAATGATAATAATAAATACTGAAGTATAAAATAAAAATAGCTTCTGAAATGTTCTGTAAAAAAAAAATAAAAATGAAATAAAAAGATAAACATTTATTATTGAGTTTATCACGGCTTTAAATTTCAAAAATATGATTTTATATCATGCGCAGACATATGAATATACATAATATATACAAACTAGGTATACCTATGCCCTATAATAATAATATATTAATTCTATATTTTGTTATATGTATGCCTACCTACCTAACTCAACAGCAAATTATGTCTTACTATCGCCTTAAACCAATAACCTAAAATTTTTCAATATTGTATTTCTACTTAAAATATAAGCATGATAAATATAATATATAGGCCAGAATATGGCATGTCCAAAATATTGATTTCTAATTATTTCCCATACGTCACACACCATAATGTACACAATATGACACTGAGCTAATAATAATTATTCATTTGGAAATTAGATGTCCTAAATTTGTTACAATTGTTTTGTTTGAATTGATGGGACGGCACACACAGATATGAGTATACCACAGTATTTGAACCATGATTCCAGCTTACAATAATTTAATAATCGTTATGGTACAGCGCCGACGGTCTGTTGTCGGAGATTTGCAAAATTCAAACGATTATTTTTTTGATTTGAAATTCAATTTCTATGCAGAATTATCAATAAGTTGACTATCGACTAATCGAGTGTTGTTTCCAAAATGTATTCTTAAAATTCAAATCTACCTATTTTAATGTTTTTAATTAATTTATATAAATAATACTCAGCTGCCTAATTGAATACCAGTTTTAAATATTTTAATTGGAACCCGGATTGTGTGCAATGGACAAATTTGACATTAGCAACGAAAATCATGAAAAAATAAAAATAATCAGAAATACAATATTTATAGAAATAATACTAATCTCACGTCATATCATATGCGATAAGGATAATACTAGAAGGACATACTTAACTTATTAATATTACTAGTCAGCGCACTGTTTGTTTTTCTCTGACGCACAATCTAGACAATATGCATTCACGAAAAATAATTTTAGTAATATGTTATTGATATGTAATTGATATGTTTGCGTAATCTTCGAATAAAATCAACCATTACAAGAATGCATTATAGAGTATGATATTTTTTAGGGCATCTATTTGTCTAAATATTGTCTCAAACCAATTTATTAGGTATCTATTTAAATGTACAAACATATTTTTTATTTTTAAAGTCATACAGTAGGACTATATACTATTATTTGCTGTTTTCTTTAGATTCTGAGTGGAACGATGAATATATTGATTTTACAATGATGTGTGTGTTTTTTTTTTATTTATTTATTTTTTTTGTGTCTGTGTACACGATAAGTAGTCGAAATAATGCTTCGATTTTCAACTTCAGTATCTTGTTCGATTGGAAAGTGAATATCGTTGGTGCATTGGGGAGGTAAAAATTTAAAATTCACAGTAATTTTCAAAAGCGCCAAGAAAAATTAAGGAAAAACGGGAATTTTTACGCAAAATCGATTTTTCACAAAATTGAATTTGGTTTTTGGTGTAACTTTAAAAAAAATGACCGTAGATACATGAAATTTTCACTGGTTGCTTATATTTGCATTTTCTGTACACGATAACATTTATTCAAAATATTTAGATTTATTTTGAACTGTTTAGGGACATTTTCAATTTTCCATATTTTTTTAGTTTTTTTTCTAGAAATATCAATAAAATTTTATTTGTTGGTTAAAAAAGCTTGAAAATGTAATAGAAGGCTCCTGATATATTATTGCAATAGGAATTGAAAATTATTAAAAATACATAGGCACATTTTTTTTTTATAAGTATTTAAAGATCGAATTTTGACAAAATTTATCAAAATCTCGAAAATTATCAATCATTGTAATTAATAAATTATAAAATGTTCAGTTTTTATAGCTAAGGATTCCAAATTTAAAACAAAGGTTCTCATAAATAGTTCATACTGTAACCAAAAAATCTCAAAAATATATTATGAACACGGTTATTTTTTACAGATATTTTAAATTCAAATTTGGACGAAATTACATATTAAAATCAATATTAACGATCTTGGTTTTTTGTTGTAATTTAAAAATATTATTCTGGGATATATGAAACTGAAAAATCAAAAAAATTATGGACTATCCATACAATGTACCATAGTATAAGGAATAAGAAGTATGATCAATGACAAGACTGTGCATATTTTAAGGGGCAATGAATAATTTATTCATAAATTCCATATAATTTAATACCATAGATAAGTATATAATATGTCTTATACCTAGACAGCAGACATACCGTCGCCGCTCAGAATCGTTTTTCTTATACAATGATATTATATCATTGAATTCAAATTTAATACCATCCATTATACAGTGACCCACTTGTAACCTACAGTACAGCAGAGCGACATCCACTTACCCACCTTTTTTTATTTTATTTTTGTGTCTGTCATCACGGTTTGGGGCTTTGATTTTCTTCAACATTTAATAATTTATTTATCTTGTTCGATGGGAAAGTGAATCTAGTTGGTGCATTCGGGAGGGCAAATTTTAAAATTCCCAATAGTTTTCACAAGCGCCGGGAAAAACAATATGAAAATTAAGGAAAAACGGGAATTTTTAGCAAAATCGGTTTTTGACAAAATCGATTTTGGCTTTTGGTGTAACTCTATAACAAATTATCGTAAATACATGAAATTTTCACTGAATGTTTATATTAGCCTTTACTATATACATGAAAAATGTTCAAACAATTTTGAGCTGTTTACGGATATACTCAGTTTCGAACTTTTTTAGGTTTTTTTCTATAAATGTCAATAAAACTTTATTTGTAGTTTAAAAAAGCTTGAAAATTTAATACAAAGCTCCTATTATGTTGTTACAATGACGTTTGAAAAATATTAAAAATCCTTGGTCACAGTTTTTTTTTTATAAGGATTTAAAGTTCAAATATTGACAAAATACGGAAAAACCACGAAATCTTACAAATTATTTTTAGTTAGAAATTCATAAAAAATTTTCTTTTTAAATTTAGAGCTTGAAAATGTAATACAAGATTTTTCATTAGTTTGTCTACCTTTATCAAAAAAAAAATTTCTACCGAAAAGTTGAATTAAATTTTTATGAGCATTTTAAATTCATATTTTTACAAAATGTGTTATTCACTCGATTTCTCAATCGATTTTCTTATTTTGATATAATTCAAAAACGAATGACTCTAAATATATGCAAATTTCACTGAATGTTTATTTTATCAATTCTTATACTTGATAAAATTTTCAAAATATTTTGACGCTTTTTGAGCTATTTACGGGCATTGTCAGTTTTCAATTTTTTTTTTTTTTTCTATGAATATCAATAAAGTTTTATATCTGTTGGGCCAAAACGTGTAAAAATTTAATATACGACTCCTGATATATTGATACAATAGCAGTTGAAAAATATTAAAAATACAATTTTAAAGACCCCATTTTTTTTTATAAGCATTTCAAGATCAAATTTTGATGAAATTACATATTAAAAAACCTAGAATAACTATTTTAGTTATTTTGTTGTGATTATATAATATTATTTGTGGGTACTTGAAACTTCTAAAGTGTACTATTATATTATATCTTTGATAGTACCACAGTTTTTTGTTGATATTATATAATGCGTTATAAGTACCTAATGGATATTGTGATATGATTAATTTGGAATTTTATATAGGTCAATTTTTTTTTTAATACCATAGATATGTATATAATATGGCTTAAACCTAGACTGACATACCTTCTCCTCTCAGAATCGTTTTTCTTATACAATGATATGATACATTGAATTCAAATTTAATGCCATCCAGTATACAGTGACCCACTTGTAACCTACTGTACAGCAGAGCACCTTTTTTTTTTTTAATATCATATTTATTAAAATATAATATTCTAATATTATGGCCAATACCTTAAAAATATTATTCTCCATATTTTTTGTAATACGCAGTAGTCGATTTTACACTAATGCATTTTATCCATGCTACGGGTGGGTGTGAGAGAGAATTCAAATATTGGGTTAACATTTTCTTAAAAACCAAACATCCATGTACAATCATACGTCTAAATTAACAACTTAAAAATTTAAAAGAAGAGAAGGCAGCACATATGTTTAAAACTCAAGTGGAGCGATGAATGTATTGGTTTTAACATTTTTACAGTAATGTGTGTTTTGAATTTTTGTGTAGGTACCTACGCGTTCACGATTTATTGCTGAAAAACTGCTTTGATTTTCCAATTCAATTTAATTTTTGGCAGGAAAGCGAATGTGGTTGGTACTTATGGAAGGTTAAAATTAAAAATTCTTAGTACCTACTTTTCTAAACAATCGGGGAAGAATGAATTTAGTACGAATTTATACGTACAACTCGATGAAATTGATTTCCTTATTTTGAAGTAATTTAAACACCAACAACCGTAAAAACTTTAACTTTTCACCAAATATTAGAATTTTCTATACATGATGTCATAATTTAAAAAAATATTTTGACTCTTTTTGATCTATTAATATACATTTGACATTTTCATATTTCTATCAATTAGAAATAGTTCAAAAAGCTTGAAAATTGAATACAAGGTTTTTCATAAGTTGTTATTATACATATTTAAAAATCTTAAAGATATAATATAGGTATGTGATAGGTACTTATATTTTTTTGAGCATTTGAAGTTTAAAATTCATTGGCATCACGATAATTTGCAAATTATTCTGTACCTAGTTAAAAATTAAAAAGTGTACATAAAATGTTCAATCTGTATAGCCAGGATTTTTCTTTGATAGGTTGGCCTAATATTATTGTGTATATATATTATATATATATAAAGATTCAAGAATGTATGTACGTTCCCATCTATATGCTCATTGTAGCATGAGCCTGTATGGAAAATGACTAATAACATGAAGATTTATAAATGTTGTATTGATAAAGATGTTACTATAATACTACAGATGTAACGTTAATTATTGTGTAGGTACCTATTTCGAAATTTTTGTAATAAACCGCATAAAGTACCTATCTACTGAAATGAGAGATATTGTTAATAGTTCTTAATTTTCCGATATTATAACTTATACAATGATATATAGCGGAGGTGATATGCCTGTGTGTGTGTGTGTGTATACTGTATACACACGGTAAAATACAAATATTATACAAGTGATATGACTGTTGTAAGTATGCGCTGATAAAATATAATATGTGTCGGTCATTTGAGTGATATATGTAAGTTGCATGCGTTTTCACATAATATACGTTTTGCTCGAGTTGAATGGGGAAATCGTTTACCGTCCTAACACTAAGGTAAGTCGATATTGACTATAAAGCCCGGTCCAGACCAAGAAACATTTGTAGGAAACATATGTTTCTGACATTGTCGTCGACAAATATTTATGTTACCGCTTATGAGCGGAAATCGGAAACATTGTCGATGACAATGTTGGAAACACTTGTTTCCGACAAAATTTTCTTTGGTGTGAACGGGGTTTTAGGACTCAAAAGTTACTAACAATAAAATAACATAAATAATATACCTAATAAGAATTAAATGTTAATAATATAATAAATTCAATGACTTCTGCAAAAATTAATTCAACGTATCTACCGTAATGTTGATAGCAATATAAATGTACAGGAACTATACTATAATATTGGTAATTTATATCCAACTAATAAAATATCCTTAGAAATTTATGCTAACTGACCGTCACCGCTCAGAATCGTTTTTATCGTGTACAATGATTTGACATTGAATTCATTTTTTAACATTCATTTCAGTTACGTAATCAAATGCAACGGTACTATAATATAGTTGAGCGACTTATTTTATACTGTTAATTGCTGGAATTTGAGACTTTTCCACATAATACGTATGTCTTATGAGAAATATTAAACACCTAAGTATACTGGACGGAGCAAGTGAACTCAATATCGGTTGATTTTTAATATTAATTATGTGGTTTCTTTTAATACATTTGTTTTTTGAGATGGTACTTAATCTAAAAATATTCCACTCTACATTTTCCATAAATTAAGAGAAGAAAAATACTATTGTTTTATTTGTTCGAGGCATCTAAAATATATAGATAACATTTCAGATGGAGAATGAAAAAAATCTCATCTACCTACCTATATATTATATTTTTATAGGTACCTAGGCCTAATGAATTAATTTAAATTTAAATATGCGGCCACTTAATTGTGTATACAAATACAACTATAATTAATAATATTTTATTGTATAATGCATGATAAGAGTATAATATAAAGTATCTACAATGTATTAGGTAGGCACCTGTTGTAATGATTTGTATTACACCTTCATTAGTCACCACTGACCAATAATATAATAGATTGTTCGAATGTATAATATGTATTTATATATAATTATGCTTATCAACAATTTTGCTGCTGTACAGTCACGGGATATTGTTAAAAATGATATTATATTATCCCAATATTCATTAGTAAAGTATCGAATAAAACTTGTATACGTAGTAGGTACTATCATAATAGTAGTTTGTAAATAGTTGCATGATCATAATTATAATTCCGCACTACATGCAATTTATAAACATACATGGGTAACAAGAAATCTGTGATAATCGTTTTTATATTAGATTGATAAGAATATTATTTCTCAGAAATTATAATATCTTTTAAATATACGATATTGTATATATTTAAAATTTTTACCACAGTTCACAATAGTCTTATTTAGTTTAATACTATATTCATGACTATAGGTATTTTAAAATCATAAGTAAATTAGAAATTAATCTGTATGGTTCTATACAAATTATTCATTGAAAAGTTCAAATATTAACTACTTAGAAGTTAAAATATTATAGTGGAACAATTAAATTAGTCATAATTTACTTTCAAACGTTGTATACCTACGACCTACCCATATATTCGTTCAATCGAAACAAAACATTTAAGAATAAAATTTTCAAATAGTCATCAGATTCAAAACGTTCACTTTTTAAGCATTCCAATATACGCTGTAATAAAAAGTAATTACTGCGAGTTTAAAAAAAAAAATATTTATTATTGTTATAATTCTTATTATAATTTGTAATTATATAAATAATATATAGTAAATATATTCTTATATTTTGTAGTATTTCTAAATTGTAACTGAGTAAATAGTGCATCACATTTCACATGTTTTATTTTACACTCAATACGAGAATAAAATATGAAAGTATACGTTTAATACGTTCTACAAAACAATAGAAAACAATGGATCAACAATACTTTATTTTGTTCAACAAAAAATAAATGACAAAATTAAATGCTAAATAGATTGCAATAATTGTGTTGGATCACACCAAAACCAATGGCTGTACTAGAGATAGAGTAACATGGAAATTTTTACAGGACAAATTTATTGATTGATGGGTATTATACATATTTTTAAAATCTATCTTTATCTTTTTATGAACGTTTTAAATTTGAATTACGTATGTACAATAAAATTTAGGTATACTATTTACAATGATATCGATCACATAAGTATAATTGTTCTTACTCCAGTGGCGTTATTCCAGTTTTCGAGGGGGGGGGGGAAGTTTTGACAGGCCCAAAATATAACTAAAAAAAAATCCTGTTATCTGAGATAAGGCAAAAATAACTCACTTTTTGAGGGATAACAATGACTAATAATACATATATAATAATATGTACCTACTACGTAGATTGTAGAGGGATACCTTATAATATTACCTATTAGCTATTATATGATGACTTATTTTGAGAGGAATTTTACCCCAATTGATGTTATATATACACCAAATATGAGTATAAATGTATTCAATTGTAAGAATAGAATTTAGCCTTAACAATATATTGATGTAAACTAAAAATTGTAAATAATTAAAAATAACAATATACAATAATAATAATGGCAAGTCCAACTGTAACTCGTAAGGCATGAAAGCGATTATAGATAATAAAAGGTTTAAACGGTTTTTAAGTTTTATTGTTAATAATTATGGAACCGATAAACTATAAACTCATATTATATCATGGAAAGTCCTAAATTCTTATCAGTTATCTATTAAATAATCACTTTCATAACACATGACCACGGACTAAGATACATGACTCACAGACACACTCAGTGGCGTATTTACGGGGGTGGTCCAGGGGTACTGGACCCCCCCCAGAATCTCTCCAAAAAAAAAAAATGTATTAGATATTTGCAAACCCCGATATTTATGTAAGCCCACGCAGACAAGGTTTTTTCCCGTGAACAAAATATTTATATGAAATATTAGTTTAAAATTAGCCAACGACCGAACGTTCAAAAACCCGTGTAACTAAACTTATCCTTGTATTGTAGTATTACACTTTATAAAATACCCATATTAGATAAACATCAATAATTCTCAAAAAAGTCAAAACATTCTTATCGCAAGAAATTGACGACGCACATCATTCTCCAATAAACTATTTCTATAGGACAGTATAGCTGGTAGCTATTATTTATCTATTTGAATTTTTGCTTTGTAAACACGGCAATTGTCGTAGAATCATTTACTAATATTACTTCATGTTTGTATTTTGTTACCGAACGACGGAGTCGGCTACGAGTGCAGCATGTATTTGAATATTATTTCTTCAATAAAATATATTAGATCTATTACTTATGTAAGTACAAATTAAATATACACCTAGTAAATTATGTAGTAAATAATAATAATAGCTCATTGATCCGATGTGAGCAGTAAAGAATTTATTATTTTTTATAATAACATAAAACATTAATGCAGTGCTGTAACTAGGCTACTTGAGGTCTGTGTGCAAAACCAAAATATTGAGGCCCCTTATTATCTTTTTCAATACACACCTCAAAAACTTTTTTTGCAATTTTTAAAGTCAGCAGGCAAAAATTCGGGCTTAAACAAAAAAAAATTTAAATTTATATTTAAAATAATCTATAATTTTAAAATAATTTCTCAAGGCTATAAATAACTCAAAAAAGTAAAAATTTCCAAAATGTAATTTATTGAAAATATTAATATAAATATTTGGTGAAAACTTCAATGGTCTACGGACTACGGTTGTTCGTTTTCGAGTTATACCAAAAAATAACATTTTTGTTTTAGGTAAAAATGACAATTTTTTTTTTTTTGACACTTTTTAATATTTAAAACTAAAAATTTCGGTTTCGATCTAAAAAAGTACCAACTAGATTCACTTTTCTAACAGAAAAAATGCTGATCTCGAAATTCGAAATATTTTTACTACCCAATGTTGATGACCGACAGAAATGAAAAAAATTATACACATCTTGTAAAATCAGTACATTTGTTCGTTCCTCTCAAAATCTAAAAACAGTGATCACGACTCCAGGCAATATAAAAAAAAAATGAAATAACATTGGTTTCGTTTCCAAATCAATAATAAATAATTTATATATTTTAATAATTTTATATTAGTTTAATATTAGTCTTTAGATCTTTTGAGGCCCTTCGATATATATATGAGGCCCGAGGCCTGTGTGCGGTGCACACTTTGCACACCCGGTTTTTACGGCACTGCATTAATGTAATTTTTGGAGTCTACTGGCCGACAATTAGTATTCATTTAGAACCATGTTTACCTACTTAGTATTTATTTTCTGTGCAGAGGTTAGCAGAGTGATATGGACGACTGTCGTCATAAAGTCATATTATTTCTACAATTTAAACCTTTCATTATTTTTACGTGTTAACACGAAGTTGACAACATAATATTATTAAACGGCTATCGAAATAATATTAATTGTCAACGTGTACTGAGAATAATTATTGTCTCTCATTTGTGATAGGTGTAAATACAGATTTGCCAAAACCTAACATTTCATAATTATTTAATAAATGCTATCAAATTTATTTTTTTTATAGTTGTATAATTTATAATTTATTTGTATCCATTTATTGTTTGGAAATTGGAATTGGAATAAATATGTCTTCAAATAAAAAAATAAAACTTTGTAAAAAAAAAGACACTTGGATTTTGTACTTGAAAATTATAAAATATAATAAAACAACTATTTTTTATTCTTATAATCTATTAAAAACTATTTCTATAAATCAGTACCTATATCTATATTATGTTGGAATTATTGGACCACCCCCAGAAAAAAATTGAAAATACGCCACTGGACACACTATCTACAGACTATCATTATAATATAGTATAATCATAGACTAAGGTATAAGGTCTATGAGTATAATAGACCTAATGTAAAGAATTAAATAATTTGAAATGTTAATTTATAGCGGGCTTGCGGCCCATATCCGGCCCGCTAATGACAAGGGGGGGGAGGGCAAATATTTACATAATTTTAAATTACACACCAATAATGAATTATAAATTATTGAAAACTGTGAATTATTATGCAAAAAAAAATGGTTCACTCTAGGTACTAAAAACCACAACAATCTTATACATTATTTCAGTATTGTTTTAATAATAATATATATTTTATCATGTACCAGGTACCGACGTACTGTGGTCCATACCAATGCTTCTCAACCCTTTTTAAACGACCTTACCCTAATTTATATTTAAAAAAATTCATGTGACTCACCTAAAACAATTGATAGATTTTTAAAAAAAGTAACTATTATAAACCTTATACTTGAAAAATGGATAATGGGACTGTCTTCACAATTGTTTTTCTTATCTGTGGTTTTTACCAACACGTCATAATGCCATAATAGTATTGTCATATGTTTATACTTTGATCACGTTCAATATAAATAAACAATTTTTTGGTTCGACACAGATCACGGCTATACGTGACACACTTGTTGAGAACCACTGGTCCATACTGTTCAGCTAGAATAAGATTCAACAACATATTATTATCTATGACATAACGAGATCGTAAGATGTCAACTATGACGAATTAAATAGTTTTTTTCTCAATGAATCTTTTGTGTTTATCAAAGTTAAAATGTTTATTGAAGAGGAACATAAAGATGACCATAAAATAATTATTTTCGTTGACCTCTTTGAATCGAACAACAATGCTCTTATAAAATAATATATATAAAAAAAAAACATAGATCATTGCGCTTTGACTGACATTGATATAAAATAATATAATATAATATGGACGTTGTGAAAGTAAAAAAAAATTATCCAAAAAATGTTTGTTTTAGTGTTTTACCATTATATAGATCACGAATATCAGATGTTCAAAATATGTTTTCTCATTAAACTTTAAGCTCAGACAAAAATAAAATGGGTTTACCGTAAATCGTAATAGCTACGATTTGTTTTTATAGGAATAGTGTAGTGCCCTTTTTCAGAACAATTTGCTTAGCTATTTTCCGGTCCTATTTTCCAAAACGATGTTCGACGACAGCTGTTAAAATACTGAAAGTAGATACCAAACTACCCAGTATATTGCTGTCTTTCGCTCAAAAGAGTAACATTTATTTTTATACACAAACCATTATTACAACTTCAAACGATTTGACCATTCACAATAATTGTGTCCATTGTACGTATACTATAGAAATTCACAATATGAATATCTATAGGTAATATTATATACAGTCTACTCGTGGTGATAAATCTTAAAATTAATTATTTTTATTCATAAAATAAATATTCTCTTTGTTAAGAATTTATATTATTTTTAACTATAATATTATATACTGTTATTATAATAAGGTCACTATTTAGTTTTTTTGCGATACTCTTGGGTAACTTTCAATCTAATCTTGTATCCAATATCCGCATTATTTTATTTTGCCGACGTATTATATGTCAATATCACACGATATAATATACTTAATAAGTATTAATTTTAAAAATCTCATGTTTAATGAAAAAATTAATATTAATTAATAATAATAATTGTATGCTAGTAAATATCTTAAATTTAAACAGAATAGCAAAACCTATTTGAAAAACTAGTATAGTAAGGTACCTATAAGTTATCACGTCCAATTAAAATTGTAATCAATATTTTTAGTTTTCTTACTTTTGTCAATTATTTGAGGTACCTATTTTTTTCTCTGGAATAATTATATTTTAATTAAATTACAAATCATTTTTAAACAGACATTATTTAATTAAAAAGAAAACTCATCAAAATAATGAATCATGTTCAATATTCATTCAACTCTTAAGTACCTATGTGACTAATTTCTTTTGGATACAGTAAAAATCATAATATATTGTAGGTACCTACTACCTACAATCATTGTTAATACTTGATTGCATTTGGATTTTGTTAATTTCATTTAAACTAAAATCACTTAAATAAAACTTTATTGGAGAATTGTTTTAATTTAAATTATTTCATTGCAATCACTGACTACCTACCTAATAATAATATGTTCATTAACGGGGGTTTTTTTTTTGATAGCTTTAAAATGTTTCGAATTCCATAAAAGTATCTGTATAGGTACCTAGGTACTATATATTTATATTTTATATATTAGAATTTATAATAATATGGACTATGGTCTAATGTTTTTATTTTTATTCTTCCCGCCTAACCAATTCCATAATAATTTGTTATTTGGTACCTAAAAGTGTATCGTAATAAATAATAACGGGAAAAAACAAAATGGTGAAAATTCATCTTTTTGCATACACAAATTTTAATCATCTAGACACGGCGTTTAGCGAGTAAGATCAGTAGAGTAAAACAAGGATATGAATATCGAATAAGTAGTTATTTTCTATTTTCTATGATTTTTTAGATTCTGGGTGGAACGATGAATGTATTGATTTTACAATGATGTGTGTTTTTTTTTTTAATTTTTTAATATTTTTAAATTTTTTTTGTGGCTGTCATCACCTTTTAGGACAGTAAAAGTGCTTGGATTTTCTTCAACAGTATCTTTTCTGATAGGAAAGTGAATTTAGATGGTACTTTGGGGGGTAAAAAGTAAACATTTCCCAGTACTTTTCAAAAATAAAATAAAACAAAAGAAAAATTATCAAAAAACGGGAATTTTTACTTAAAATCTGTTTTCGAGAAAATTGATTTTGGTTTTTGATGCAACTTTTAAACAAATGACCGTAGGTACATGAAATTTTGACTGAATGTTTATATTAGCATTTTCTATACACAATAAAATTTTCCAAATATTTTGACTTATTTTGAGCTCTTTTCGAACATTTTCAGTTTCCGTTTTTTTTTCTATAAATATCAATAAAATGTTATTTGTTGGGTACAAAAGCTTAAAAATTTAATAGAAGGCTCTTAATATATTGTTTCAAAGACAGATGAAAAATATTAAAATCCATAGTCACAATTTTTTTTAAAAGCATTTTAAGTTCAAATATTGACAAAATACTTAAGAATGACGAACATTTCCAAATTATTTTGAGTTAGAAATTCATAAAAATTTTTCTTTTTAAGAAAAATCTTTTTCTAAGATTTGAAAATGTAATACAAGATTCCTCATAAATTGTCTATCTTTATCAAAAAAAAAATGTCTACAAGAAAGTCAAATTACATTTTTATGAGAAATTCATATTTTTACAACATTTGATATTCACTCGATTTCTCATGTAACGATTTTTTTATTTTGTTGTAATTAAAAAACTAATGACTGTAGATACTTGAAAATTTCACTGAATGTTTATATTAGCATTTTCTATACGCGATAAAACTTTGAAAATAATTTGACTCTTTTTAAGTCTCTAATTAGATTATATCTAAATATATTTTATTCACAATAATATCATCAATTAATATACTTTGTAATATCATAGGCTGACTGACTGTTTTCGCTCAGAATCTTTTTTCTTATACAATGATATTATATCATTGAATTCAAATTTAACACCATCCATTACAGTGACCCACTTGTAACCTACTGTACAGCAGAGTGACTTTTTTTATTTCTACACGGAAAAAACAAAACAGTTATTTGTACTATAAAAATAGTAGGATTGACTGTATTTTATAGTTGCTATAGGGATAGCTATAAGATTAGTCAGATTTACTAAAATATTATAGTCAAGTTATTATAGTTATTCGAACTGAATATGCAGTAATTTTTACTATATTTTTGTAGTGCTAAATACTTTTTAATTTAGTTCGCTTGAAAAATATTTATTGTTATCTCCACTATAAGCTTAGTACCAATTACTAAAAATAAATAAGTGTTTACTATAAAAAACAGTTCACTGAACTAAAATTTGAAATAACTACAACTATAAATAGTAGTACTCATTCCTATTTGATATTTTTTTTTAGTAATATCTATTTACTATTATTTATAGTTGCCAGTAGGTAATTCCCATTCAAATGAGTTTATTTTTTTACCTTTATATAATAATACAATTATTATGTACACAACTTAAATCAATTGCAAACCAATCGGAGGATTAATAACAAGAGTGAGGTACAAAAAAATAATATCAAAAAACAGCTTTAATACACATTTAATTTTTTTTATTGATAATTGAATACATTTAATAATATATTATGATAATTGTGTGGATAAGTACCTATTTTAAAATAACATAGTTTCATTTAAAAACATTTAGTATAGGTATAACATTTATAATAAAAATAATAATATATTCATTGTTAATGTATAATACCTACAGGATGTGTAATAATAATAATAATATAGAAAAAGTTGTACTTTTAAATATTATAATAGAAAAAAAGAAAACAATTACAGTAATAAGTAGATAATCAACAAGAAAACTTAATATAAATTATAATACAACATTTATATAGATACCTATATAATTACAAGTATAATAGTATAATATTATGATTATAATAACATTTTTATAAATATATTTCCATTAGAAATACTTTTATGGTGTACAGGAAAAATATTTTCTAATTCATTAATTTTGATATGACCTAATTTAGATGAAAACTTTACATAAAATGCACCAAAGTGTTCATCATAGTCAATAGTATCAAACAAATTATATATAATAAATGGTTCATTTTTTATAATAAAAATACATTTAATCAATCCAAATAAAGGTTATTAAATATTCTAAGACAATCCTGTAATGGACAATTAAATGTTTCGATTGATTTTAAATTGTGGTATAAATTAAAATGTATAAACAAATGACTTATGCATTGTGCCTCGTAACTACATAAAAAGCAATTAACCATTTTAAAAATTTTAATTACAATACAAAATATTTTTGAAGTTTTTGTACAAATTTAATTACCAGCTAGGTATATATTAGGTATAAAGTATATTTAATTCAAATAATGTTATCATTTAACAAAAACAAGTAGGTACTTAAGCTTACTAGCTACTAAATTGGTAGAATAAGTATTATAAGTACCAACAACACTTTTACAGTTTAACTATTTGTAAATAAATATTAATGGTAGGTATATATATATACTATAGTATTAAATTAAAAATATAAGAAGGCAATAAATATGTATAATAATAATATATCTTATAATATCTTCAATCTACATAGTGCATATAGTAGGTAGGTACTTTGAATTACAGGTGCCTATAGCCTATTACATATTGTTTAAACCAGGTAGGTACGGTAGGTACCGAAAGAAAAATTTAAATATAAATATAAATATCTAAAAGATGCTTTAAATACTTAATAGTTAATAGATAGTAGTTAGTTTTTGTTAAATTATTTTTAAACATTAAATACTTATATATACTTATCTATTTTATAGATACTATTATATTACAATAGAAATTTTTTAAATTTAGGTAGGTATAAAGTTTCTACATTACACCAATAATTAGTAATTACAATAAATGTTGTAATTTCCTATATTGATTCCAATAATCTTTTATCAAACACTGTACTCCTATAAACTTTTTTTTTGATTCATCTGTTATTTTAAAAAAAAAATCCTGTATAAACCACCAAATTTGTTCGGCTTCTTGGGGATATTGCAAATTTAATGCGTGAAATGATTTGAAGCATGTGTCTAATGCTTTAATGGGGGTTTCAAGTTTATAGTAAATATCATTTATTACTGTATAGTAGCCAATTGTATCATTTGAATTTGATTCTTGATTCCCCACAATGGCAACGTAGGGTTGAACCGTTAGACCACAGTTGAATGCTCTGTCGATCTTACGTTCATGAGTAGTCTTGAGATCATTCACATTCTATGTGTAATAAACAATTATAGATTAAAGTTAGGTAATTTAAATATATACCTTAATTACAAAATCCTATGCTACCTACAATAATTTAGAATGTACGAATTAAGTATTTGATATAAATAATATATTATAAGTACTACAAAATATGTTGGACACATGACTAGGTATATATAAGTGTAGGTACCTATGACCTACCTACACATAATGAGGCATATTAGTACTTATATAGTACCTATATACATTACACAATACACTACAGTAAAATGGGGTAACTTTGATAAATTTGTACCGTTTTATTACAATTTTACTTTTTATTTTATGGATAACTTCTGTAGTATTAACTATAAAATTCCAAAAATTAAATCTTAGTTATAGCTAATTATCCTCAATTGTTTAACATTTAAATTTTTTAATTTCTGATGTTATCATCTGAGATATTAATCTTTTTAAAATGCTATCAAAGTTACACCACGTTTTGGGCAACTTTGATACCAGCATTTTGTAATGTGTTATCTAAGTTACCCCATTTTATGAAAAAAATATTAAATTGTCGTGGTACTATGGTGAATAAAAATATCATATTATCAAAGTTACCCTACGAAATCAAAGTTACCCCATTCTACGGTACACATATTACTATATAGAAATATATGTAGTGTTATTGTAATATCTGGTGACACTAGTATTGTGTGTCAGCATGTCATATTGCCATAGGTATGACCTTGTTGATATTATAAAATAATATTAAAGATAAATAAAAATAATAAAAATAAAATAGACCAAATCTAAATGTATATAGTTAGTATGTTATATTATGTTTAGCCATATCAACTTAATCTTTTCTGTGGTCAAACTACCTACCCTTAAACTTTTCCAGACCAAAATATAAAGTAAATTAATAAATTATTTTAAACTTACGGTAATGTTGACTATGACAGCACTAGCTTGTTCCAGTTTTGATGGTTTCCTCATTAAGTACTTTGAAACATTCCCATCAGTTGTTGATTTTTTGGGGACTTTAATATTTACTGGCTTGAATAGGTAAGGTAATAATTGAATTACAGCTAAATCATCATCTCCTAAAATAATGATAATTATTAATTATAGTAGGTAGGTAGTTAATATTATTCTATAATAATTGTTAGTATTATACGGATATTATAATAAAAACTTGCCCAATATATCAGGTGTTAAAATTTTCTTAACCAAGTTTTGTTCATTCAAATTCAAATTAATATCTTTGTTTTTTAAATATAATTTCAACTTTTCTTTAAAAATGTCAAATTTTTGGATTAGGCATTGGTCTTTTTTAGGGAATAAATGATCAAAATCCATATTAATCTAAAATAGGATTAAATAGTTATCTTTAATTGGTACATTTATTTATACAATACCTAGGTACTTATTTTTAAAATAGAATAATTAAAAAAAATATCTTTCAATATTAAACATTTGAACTAGGTATATGTGAATTTGTTAAAATTAAATATAGGTACTGTAATATTAGGTAAATGAATACTTGTAGGTACCTATTATAAATAAATAAATGTTATAAAAAGTACCTACATACAAAGTTATATAGGTAGGTAATAAAAGGAAAACTGTTTATAATTTGTGTAACTTAACTTACAAGTATGTGACCTGTTGGTTTTTTTAATGCAGGATATTTAAGATTATCATTATTATCAATAGTATGTTTACTTAAACGATAATGAGCAGTTTCTGACCATAGCTGATATAATTTAAATTCCGGTTCAATATTGTGCTTTAACCAAACAAGTGAATCTAAAATATCTGTTTGATATAAATATATAGTTAATAAATTAGTTTAAAAATAGGGTAGGTACCTAATTAGTTGTTATACTTAAAATTAAACAAAAAAAATATTTGATTAAGGGTACATTTTAATTTATAATTAATATAATGAAAAGTAATTATATTATTATAACCTTCTTCATTTGAGAAAACTTCATTTTGTTTATTACAAGGTTTATTAATATTTTGTGTACTGATTTTTCTAATTTCTTTTTTGATATTGCAATACTTATCATAAAGTTTCCCTCTATTAGGGCTAACTTTATTCCCTTCTTTGTAATAAGGAATGAAATAACATGTTGGGTTTCTGAAGGGAATAATTCTTCTATACCTAAAATATGGACATTTCAGTGTTAATACATAGGTACTATTTATTATTTTTAAAAAACTTCAATAAATAAAAAAAGTTTATAATTTTATTATGAATGTTATGTTTAAGTAAAATAACATGTTATAAACTTTATGTTATGGCAAACATTTTTTAACGTATCAGTGATGATACTTATATTTTATTCTAAAACTGATCATTAACAAATACATTTTTAAATTTTAATAAAAATAAAAATTGATTCGTCAAAATAATGATGTTGAAAATATTTATAGGTTGATGTTATATTAGAAATTAAAACAAAAATTAAGTTCTCATTTACATAAAAAATAATTAAATGTTGAAATATGTATGTAATAGGTATTATTGACAGTAGGTACTTAACAAAATGAATGATCTATATTTAAAATATTTTTGTCTCATACTTACAATTAAAAATTAAATATATGTAAATTATATCATACACTTAAATAATTTAAACTGTAGTCACATAAAATTTTTTTTTGATAGAGGTGTATTTATAGACATTTAGTATTAACTATACTGAAAGTGACTAGGCCTGAGGCCACAGAATATTTAGAATCATGGAGAGTGTAGTACATATTTGATATTGATAAATAGGTAAATAGTTGATGGCATAAAAATTAAATAGAATTTGGATTGACAGTAAAATATCAGTGTAGGTATGTAGTTATTGAAAAATAATTTATTCTCTAAAATTGTATGATTGGTAGCAATAAATCTTACCCATTGCTTAATGTATCATCACTTGAGTTAAAATTAATTTGAATTTGAATAATGAAACAAAAACTTTTTAAAATTTAACTGAGTAGGTGTATACCTACTCAATATTATTTCTGCATAAATCAACTTACCGTCTTACCTTCAAACAAAATATCGCACTATTTTATATAGAACTGTGAACTGTGGTCGACTTTTGAAGTTATGATATGACTGGTAACTGATTCTCTTCAACTGTGTCACTGTTTACTGAATAGTGATGATTGATGGCCACAGGTGGACTCTCGCGAAGTCGTAGCCACTGGTCCGTTTGCAATAGTTACGATTCTAATTCCTAAGTACTAATAGTTACTGATAGGTACTATACTTACCTAATATCGCGGATTGCGTGCTTGCCGAACTGCTGTACGTTTTAAAGTTTGAATTCGTAGTACTTTTTATCTTTATATGTACCTACCGCGTAAGCGTATATTCTAGTACCTATCGAATACCTAGATATTAAATGTTTTCGTAGAATTCACTCGTGTAAAATCTAAACGAACATTAGCTAAATCGTTAACGTTTTCAAAGAAGATCATCGGATATATGATATCCATAATAATGAGGATTATAGGTAACGTTAGCTTATTTCTTCAAAACTGTACCATTTTCTTCATAACGTGAATATCGAGTACAGACAATTTAACGACTTAACAGTTACTATAAACGGCTTTAAATGAATTGATTACTAATAGGGAAAATCGTATTTTTCCCAAACAATGTTATTTTACAAGGTATACATTGTACTTAATTTTATAGTCCATGTAACTATTAATATTAGGACTTTACACTTAATTTTATAATTACTTTAACTATTGATAATAGTAAACTATTTTAACTATATTTTTTAGTTAATAAAAAAATTGAAAACTGCGTTAACTATAAAATATAGTAAACATTACCATAACAAATAACTATATTTATATAGTCATAATAAGTAAACCATTTTAGTTATTTTACCTATTAAATAGTTATATTTACTATAATTTGTTTAACTATAATATTTTAGTAATTTTTTTTTTCCGTGTATATTTTGGGATAACTTCCTGTCTTTCTATGCCTATAGTCTATATGACTGTACCATACGACCTCTAGTAAGACCTCACAATATATCCATTTTATTATATTATTGATACAATCAATTGGTCGTATATATATATAATATATATGTAGTAATTACATATATGATATATGTAAAACATACAAAATTTTGAAGGGTAATACAATATTGCAAATTTATATAAATTATTACATATTTACATAAATTGTATATTAGTTCTGAAACTTTAAAGTTGCTACAACATATTGAGTACGGAGTTGAGTTATCTCGGCAAGCACCTTTAAATTTCCCATTGATTTTTTTGTTTCGATTTTGAAAGTATCGGGTAAATGAACATGTCAAATTTGATAATTGATTTAAATGTATTCGAGCATTAAGTTTTTTTTTCAAATTGTTGACACATTTCTCATTTTTTCGTTTCATTCAAAACAATAATAAAACCTCTCATACACAAGCGTGTCTCTGCTCCTTTATATTTTTATAAGATCTAAAGACATAATTGTTTATAACTATACAATATAACACTAGACTGCACAGAGACCTATCACAGTCAACTGCAGTGGCGTTATTTGGTCACGTTTGTGTGGGTGGAGGGATTGAAACATTTACCCCCCCCACCCATCACCCACACATTTTTTTTTTGGTTTTCATCATAAAAACCTCTGAGTCCAACCATTGTGATCTGTAATGTGTATAATGTAAGTAGGTATACATGTATAAATGCATTCATACATTAAAATAAATAGTTACATACTATTTAATATAGTTTTAAAATAAAAGAAAAAAGTCATGGAGGTAACGACACCCGAATCCCCCCCCCTGTAATTACGTCACTGGTCAACTGAAACGTGTGTATAAAAAAACATTAATAAATTATTAATTTTGGATTTACGACGTGAGATAATATCGATCGCACAATACACAATCCGGCGACCAATTATTTCGTACGACCAACGGTCGACGTAAACTCACGTCCGACAGCAGTTCAACTCCATTTCTACCTGTTGGATCGCGGGCGCGTGCCATATGCCCTTCCGTCGTCGGAATCGAACCAGTTTGCGATAGTCGGGCAAACACTATACACGTCTGAATATCAAAAGCCCCTTGGACACGTGTCGGGTGGCCATCGGTTCTTCACCTGCAGGCCATACACGAAACCCGGTCCCCGCAAGGGTTAACAAACCCGAGGGGATTTCACTATTATTTTTTTTTTTGTATTTTTTTATTCGAACATAATTGTATATTATTATGGCGCGGTTAATACGTATACCGTGTAGCTCTAATCAACAGAAAGGATCGTTGAAGTGCAAAGGCGCTCGAATATTATAATAATATTTTGTCCCGTGAAAAACGAATTTCTAGAAAATAAAATGCCACCCGATAATTTATAATAGCAGGTAGGTCACCCATATATATTGTTGTAAATGAAAATAATTATAACTTACAATTCAGTCACCCGCAGCAACGCGGGGAAGTGCGTATTGTATTCAGATTTGTGTAGTAGCAGGTTGCCTATCCCGTGATATTACGCTTATCAGTCTTACGTTTTAATTTTTAACCGTGAACATAATAAATAATAATGTCCCAAAAAATGCAATTATATTTTATTTATTTTGCAGTTAATAATATACGTATTATAATATTAAACTGCTGGTATTTGACAAAACGATGACGGTCATTATAATACGCGTCACCAGAATGGAAAATATTTTTAAACAGTAGGTAGGTGAGGAAAGAATATAAGGTAGGTACCTAACTAAATATCGTAGCCAGTAAGTATAGGTAATTACTACTTAGATGCTAGCTAGTTCGGATAATATTAGGTAAGTACTGGAGGCGTGAACTACAAATTCTTGAACTTCTTGCTTACGACTATATAATACTATAAGGATGAGTTTTTATTTATTGAACATAAACACTATGTTTTTGGGCTGGTAGGTATTTATTTATTTACAGATATTTTACTTTTCTAATCTATTTTCCTAAACGGACGTTTTAGTTGTCATGGTTATTATTGTTAACAAAACATATTTATGATTAAATCGATTCATAGATTTTCCTTACAGAGGAAAAATATCGAGGTTATTTTATTTCACATTTTTAATTTGATGAGAAAAACGTCATTAAGCGGGTTATTGTTTTTTTTTACATTTATTGTCTATTTATAAATATAAACAGTGGATACCTCGGTATCTCGAACTCTGTAAATCGAATATTTTTTTCAGTACCGATCATTCATTCACATAATATTTTAAATTACTTCGGTAACTCGAAGTTATGATATTTTGAATTTTTTTTTGTCCCCCAAGACTTCGAGATTCCACTGTAATAGGTATGTATATAATAGGACGAGTGTTCCTCGAAAATGTACCAAATAGTTTAAATTTCGATGTGTTGGGACAGTATAATCAAATTCCATTACTCCACCTAAACCACTTTAAATTTGTATATCCTCGTGAAATATCCTGCTTTACCTATAATAATATTATAATATAAATAGTAATATTTTATCGTATACACTATACACTATAGATTGTATCAGTCATACTTGAATAGTACCTAAATTAATGTTTTCCTATTCAATTATTCAAAACATTATTCTATTAAAAGATTTAAAATATTTTTCAGATTAATAGACATACATTTTTGGACTGATTTCTAGAGTTTTAGCTGAATTTTAATAAATCGCACACATAATATTATATTATTATAATCGTTTGTATTGCAAGTATGTGCATCTATAAGTGAAAGATCGGTTTTAACCAGAGGCGTGTCTAGGACCAAATTTCAGGACAGGCCCGGTTACAAAAATAATTTGTGTATAGTCAACACATTTTTCAGTTTAAGAAAAATTGCATTATACTTTTTAAGTCATGAGTATGACGTACTATTTATTAAGAACTATTTATAATATAAAAAATACAAAACGAAGACTGCCACTCGCGAGCTCGGTCGCCAACCGTGACAATAAATTTAACACAGGCGGTGATCGCCGACCAAATACCGACGGTCGTCGGGTCGTGTAATATCTATATAGAAATGTGGGGTATTTCCAGGAAGCGCTTGAGAGAATTGCCGATATCTTTTACTATTGTTAATTTTATTTATAGACAAATATTTATATTGTTTACAGCAAAAAATATGATCGATACATCGTGTGCTTATATAAATATAATTTTAAATTCATATTTTGGGTACACTTAAAGGTTAAAAATCAGGGTAGGCCCTGGCCCACCAGGCCTACCCGCTGGACACGCCTCTGGTTTTAACTTTTAATTCCCATTTTGAAGTTTGAACGGACTGACTTGTTTATTATCTAAATAATATATCGTAATAAATTTACTAAAAAATTTAATTATAAAATAAAAGTCACATTTACCACTATTCGACGTGTTTTATTTAGAGCAACAGCCAACAAGCAACTACTTAGGTGATTTATCAGACTACAAAATCCATAGACATATTTTAAGCTCTCTTTTGTGTCCATGGCTCCGAAGAGACGAGATGGTGGCCTTCTGAATACAAAATAATGTATAATGCTATCATCCTACGACACATTTTCAGAATTCTATTACTTTTTCCGGTACACCTAAATTTAGTTTCCAAACTTTATTTTTAAATTTTTCTTTTGTTTTTGTTTTTATTGCTAAAAAGTTTGAATCGTTTTTCGAATAAAAATGTTATTTTATCAAAACAACTTAAATTTATACATTGTATTATAAAACTTTATTGATAACTGAAATGTTTTTTTTATAATAAATAGGTATTTTATTGAATTTGTCGTAGGTAGGTTTTTGATAGTAGACAATAATAATATTAAAGATAATATAAAACAGTTATACAGTAAAAATATCGATTATTGATTAATATTTAATAACAACGTATTTGTTTTATTTTTACCATATTATGAAAACATAATGAGTATCTTATACGTTTGAGTCAACCAAGAGTTATTTAGTTGGTAGTAATTTGAGCATGTTTTGAAATGCCCATGGAATAGTTGATTGAAAGTATACACTACATTAAAGGAATTTTTATTATATACTGTTAAGAACTTATTGGAGGTAGTTTTAAGTCAAAGTTAAGTAGGTACTTATCGTTCCGTGCGAACCAAAAAGAATTTTTCATTATCTTAAATATTTTTGATTGGAACACTTAAATCTTAATCGTATACTAAAAAGTAAAAACGCTGAATTGCGTATTTTTGTGGGGCTTGAATTAGGTATATCGAACACACCGAGAAATAAAAACTAAAAATAGAAATAGAAATTAAAATAAAAATTCGATTATTTTCGGGCACAAAAATAAGACGTACACCTGTGACTTCTGAGTGAAAACTCCGGACGAGTGCCGATAAGATAACAGGATATACCTATGTCTATGAGGAAGAGCTATTACTATTAATTTTTACGTCTGTAGTTGAAGTGACCAACAAGAACAGACAAATCTTGGTTAAAATAAAAAGTTTGCGAAATGTTCAAACGATGACCGCATAGACCCTCTCGGATGTCACCAAACTGTCAAAGGCGATAGAAAACCGATTGAGTCCCTCCAAAATGATCATGGACATCTTTTAAACGAGATATCCCGCCCTAATGGAATACCAGATAAATACATTATGGTAATTTTTTTGGTTTCTTAGATTTAATTCGAAAATAACCATAAATAAAACAATAAAATTATTATTATTATTTATTATATCGGTTCGAGTTCGGTCGTAAAATAATTTTAATCGTTCCGAAAACACTGTTCGTCTCCTTTTCTTATAACACTATCGATGCTCATCCGTCCTAATGACCTTCTCGACAAAAATTAATTCTATGACCACCATTTAACGAATGCAAAGTATACTCCATAATATGTCAATGTTGATTCGCTAGTTTTATATCAATTTTGAAAAAAAATCAGTAATAATAAAACCAAAACATTGCACTGAGAACGTCCCCTTAACAGGTGGTAAATACAATAGCATGACACTGAAACACTTTGAGCAGTGTTCAATAAATTTAGTAATATTATTATTATTATGTATCAAATCATAATAGGTCACCCCATATATTATAGAAGAATTTTTTATAATATAATTAATGTTGTTATGTATATATATTTTTATATGTTTATGCTATAAAAAATTCCAATTAAATTAAAATTTTTTAATTGATCTTAAGCCCGGCGACTATGGCCATTAGCTATTGTGGGGGTTATGAACTGTGGTTGGTAAGATTGATAAGGCGTTGAAACAGAAGGTAAGCAACACGTGTATGCGTGGCAAGGTTGTAACCACTAAGAACCCGGGTGGTCACTGGTCACCCATTCGCAGTGTTGCCGATAGTACGGTATTTGTCGGGGGATTACGGTAATTTCATACTCCGTACGGTCGGAGTACGGTCAACCAAAAATGGGTCAAATAGTACGGTAAATTCAAAAAAAAAAAATTAGCTTTTCATCATATTTGTTATAAATATTTTGTATTTGATTTTATTTTTGTATCAATTCTATATATTATATAATATTGAACTTCGAACCTGACCCAGACTTTTGATCGTGATATTATGTGAGCTGGACTAAGATGGTGCTCAGTTTCTCCCTAGTTAGAATTCCCATAGAATTCCATAGAATTCCCCATAAAAGAAAACAGAGTTTATCTAATAACCCCAAACCTTGGGTGAAACTATCATAATAATTAACTATAATTTTTGATTTTAAATATCATGTAATTTTTGTTTTTGAATTTTTTATCATGTTGTCTGTAATTCATAAGGGCTGGTTATTTTATTAATTTACATTTATTTTAACAACTACATAAAATCATCAATTAAAAATAAATTAATTCATCAAAATGTTTGAATAAAATAATAAATTGTTTAATATCTAAGTACGCGACCGCTGCAGGCAGAATAATGCAATATCCGACGGTAAACCACGGTATTCGTATTAAGATGATAATTAAAAATCACGGGGCCCTTTAACAAGCGCGGGGCCCTGGACAAATGTCCCATTTGTCCTCTCCTAGCGCCGGCACTGTCCATAACCCTGAACCCATTATAAGTTTTTACCTGAAGATTGTTAATTGTTATTTGTTATTAATTTTTAATAGGTTTTAATGGTTTTATAAATATTTGATAAGAATTTGATAAGAATTTGATAAGAATTCGGATAAGAAATTATAACTGATAACCATGCTGATAACCTAAAAAATCAATAAGTACGGTAATATTGTTCAAAGTACGGTAATTTTGTCATATTTTCCCCGCTGACTAGATAACAAACATTGGCAACGCTGCCCATTCGGGAGCTAGTAGCTTCGGGCGTTACTTACTCACAGCAGCAGCCAACGCGCCAAACCACTCCAGTTAAACTGTTGTGTTCATTTTTTTTTTTTTAATTATCACTTTATAAAGTACCTACTATAAAACATTTTATCTTTATGTATAAAATAAGATAATTATATTTTTATTAATATAATAATATAATATAATGTAATGTTATGTATATTATACTTATACTTAATTATTTCTACGAATTCAGCAGTTAAAATTTAATTTAATACAACTATCAACTTGATAGAATTATATGATAATATAAGTAAATGTTACAGCTAACAAGAAGGGACAACTCACATATTTTATTTTTTTATTTCAAGCTGGAACAGCAAAGATTATTAGCACTTATCAGTTTTCAGCTACTTATACAAGTACAATAGGTATATTATATTGTACATAAATTATTTGAATTAATTTTTTTAATTGTTTTTTTTATTTTTTGTAACTACTATAAGACTTTAAGAAAAATAGATTAGAGACTAACAGCTAGTAATATAAATAAGAAATAAAATATCCTTGGAGTTGGGGGCTGATCCTGCAGACACCGCTTTTGCTCTGAATATTTTTTCTTACGGAATATTTTATATGATTGAATTAAAATTTAATACATCGGTTACTATACAGTTACCTAGTTTACTATTCATTACGGAGTACCCACGAAATCTATAGATGGGTTCTCTAAAAGAGAGTACAACTTCCCCTGGTTTTTTTGAGAATAAGCCTCGATAATTGGACGATGGCTTGGGCTTCTTTTTTACCATTATCAAATAACTACTAATAGAACTTTGATAGCTCAACAATATTATAATAATATGTACAATACAGAATAAAAACCACTTGTGTTATATAATAAAATCAGCTTCCAATATAAAAAATTGATTGCGTTTAAATTATATTTATTGAAAATAAACCAAAAAACCGTTTGTAGGTTATGCCCGAAGCACTTATGTTACACCTATATTTGCAAAACATAATATTTTCCATGACAAATAAGATAGGTATGTCAGCAATATCCGAATTTACTGCAGAGTTCGCGCAAATATGGCCGCCGGCTTTCGCCTATTATCACTAGAAATTATTATCATTATTTACATTAATTTTAAGTTACCTAGTACTATCACTACTATAGAACATGATTATTAGGCTACTGCATTATAGTATTACTTAGGTATATTACTTATTACTTAATACTTTCTACTTATATTGTCTTATTAGTTAATGTTAACATCAATAATTAGCAATTAGCAATCAAGCAATATAATATCGTATATTTTTATTTGTTGTTTTCATAATTAAATTCATTCTTATTGTTTAAATAAATTATTTAATTATCCACAAAATGCCAGTGTGTGTGTATGAAGGTTGTTTTAGTGGCAGTAAAAGGCAAGACAAAGAACAAATACCTGGTGTTCATGTTCATAAATTTCCCAAACATCCTGAGCTGCGTAAGAAATGGCTCCAACAGATCCAGAAGGGAAGTACAGTAAATTATGTAAATTTTGAAAAAGGTAGGTAACAACTATTCAAGGTTATGTGAAAATATTTTGGTTGTTTGTATTATTAAATAATATAATATCATCAATATTTACAAACTGAAAATTTTTAGATGTAGTATGTTCTCTACACTTTTCTGCACATCATATGGCAGAAAAATCTTATGCTCAAAAAGTGGCTGGGTATTCACCCAAAAATAACAGAAGGCTTAAACCCGATGCAATACCTTTAAGGTTATTCAATTACTTTTATAATTATGATTTTTTTTTACAAATAATGTACTAAATCAAATCCCTAAATTTGTATATAGTGTCGAAGGTATAGATTATGATGATATCCCGTATTTAAGATCTCCATTAGTTACAACACCAAGTGGAGTATTTAGCATTACACATTTTGAAGAGTCTTCCACCAATAAAAATGTTCAACAGTAAAAATCCTAATACCCATAATTACTTTTGTAATTGATTATTAATTACTTACATAAATATTTTTATTTTTTAGTACATATATTGACAAAGTTGGAGAATATAATATAAGGTCACCTAGCGGTGTTTTTAACGTCAGCCCAATTGAGAGTAAAAAATGTTGTGTTAAATTATTTACCGGTGATAATAAAAATGTACAAAATGAATTAGGAGTTGAGCCTCTAGGGGATAACATTCTTGATATTTCATCAAATGTTCTGATTGAGAGGTAACAATTATAATGAATTTATTATGTAAGCATTGTGGTAGTGTTTAGTAAGTACTTAGTTATTTTCTTAATTTTAGTATAGGTAGCTTTAAAAATTTGATTTTTATGCATAGGTATGTATTCATAACCAAAGACAGAAAAAATTTAATCCAAGAATATAGAATTCTCTGTTGAAAATACTCGTTAATGGCTCATAAAGGATTATAATATTATGTATGGACATATTATTAAAAATATACCTTTTGAATCATTAACTTGTTTTTGATACTGAGAGATCTTCAACGTCTGAACAAAAATGTTAATTAACAACAACATGATATTAGATACATTTTATGTTGTGATTTTATAACTTTATGAGAATTGTTTTATTTGTGATTAGATGTTTATTTTATTCAATTATTTAAAATGGTGAATTTATAACCTTCCATATATTTGTGATGATTTAGAAAATTAGGTTATTTAATAATATTAACTATTGTATATTAGATTATTACTATATTTTGAGATTTTTTGTAAGTTATAAATTATAATAAACTACTTTATATTTGATTAGATATTATGTTTATTTTATTTAAGATGGAGAATTTATAACCTTCCATATATTTGTGATGATTTAGAAAATTAGGTTATTTAATAATATTAACTATTGTATATTAGATTATTACTATATTTTGAGATTTTTTGTAAGTTATAAATTATAATAAACTACTTTATATTTGATTAGATATTATGTTAATTTTATTTAAAATGGAGAATTTATAACCTTCCATATATTTGTGATGATTTAGAAAATTAGTTAATTTAATAATATTAACTATTGTATATTAGATTATTACTATATTTTGAGATTTTTTGTAAGTTATAAATTATAATAAACTGCTTTATATCTGATTAGATATGTTTATTTTATTTTTTTATTTGAATATAATATATAAATATATATTTGTACTTTTAATACATAGATTACAAAACGATTTAGAACAATGTAAAAAGAAAAATGAAATTCTATTAACAAAAAATAATAAATTAAGGACAACTGTTAAAACTTTAAAAGACCATATGAACTTGGAAGATAACCGCTTTGAAAGCCGTTTTGGAAAGTTACTATCGAATTTGTTTACTTCTACTCAAATTAAATTTCTTCTTCATCCTACTAAAAAAATTTGTCGTTGGTTGCCTGAAGACATATCGTCGGCGATAACATTACGCAGTGTCTCTCCAAAAGCTTACCGCTATTTGAGAAACAAAAAAGGTTTCCCATTACCAGGTTAATGACCAATACTTTTAAATTTTATTATTTATCTATATACTAAAAATAGTTATGCATTCTAAGGTCTTTCCACGCTTAGAAGTTGGGCTTCAAAATTTTCTGTAGAACCAGGTCTTTTACATGGAGTGTTGTCATTAATGAAATCTAAAGGTATTTTAATTTAATCTAAATGAATTAAACTAAATTAAATTAACATTACTATTCTATTCAAGGAGATACAATGGAAACCAATGACAAATTAACTATTTTGTGTTTTGATGAGACATATATATCAAAGAGAATATGCTTTGATAAAAAAAATGAACAAGTTATAGGCCCTCATAAATCTGTTCAAACAGTTATTGCACGAGGTAAATAAAAAATAAAATGACTATAAAAATCAAATCTAGTTATCTAAAGTAATGCACCTGATAATAATTTTTCTTTAAAATAAAGGATTAATAAATAACTGGAAGCAACCAATATATTACAACTTCGATGAGCGGATGACTAAAGAAATATTAAATAAAATAATAGAAGAGTTAAGTGAAGTTGGTTTCAATGTAGTTGCAATAGTCAGTGACAGTGGTTCTACAAATGTAGGCTTATGGAAAAGTTTAGACATATCTATTAACAATACGTCATTTGAACATCCAAAACTAAATTCCAGAATTCATGTTTTTGCTGATGTTCCGCACTTATTGAAATTGGCTAGAAACCATTTACTTGATAGGTAAGAACTTCTGAATTCTGTAAAAGTAATATTTGTTTTAAGAAAATAATTCATATTTATAATAATTTAAGTGGATTCATACTTCCAAATGGTAAATTCATCGGAAAAAATATACTCCACGAAGTTCTGAATCTTAACTATGGTAAAGATTATAAATTTGCTCATAAGCTATCTGAGCGTCATCTTTTTGTAGAAGGATCAGGCCGCATGAACGTTAGATTAGCAGCAAATGTATTTTCTAATTCAGTTTCAAAAGCCATTGCGTACTGCGGTGAAAAAAACTGTCTAGATAAATATAACTGGAAAGAGGTGATTATATAAAAATAAAATACCTGTGTATAAATATAAATATTAATATTCATTTTTATATATAATGTAATTTAGGCTTCGGAAATTATACAATTATTTAATGACTGGTTTGATATTTTCAATACCCAGCATAAATTTGACAGAGGAGTTGCAAGTTATGGAATAAACATTGAAGATCAAGACATTTTAATAGATAAAATGAGTGAATTTATTAGTAGCATGAGAGTAAATGGAAAAAAATCATTACTTCCTTTTCAAAAAGGCTAGTACCTATTGAATACTTTTAAAAATAAATTAGGTGTACTTTAAATAAAATATTGTATTATGCTTTTATCTTGCTTTGTAGGTATTTTAATGTCAAATAAGTCATTGAAAAATTTATTAAATGATTTAAAAAACATTTATGGCATAGAATATATAATAGGAAGGAAACTAAACCAAGATGTGTTGGAAAATCTGTTTAGTTTCCTAAAAGGAATGTGTGGGTATGCAAGTAGTAACATTACTGCTTTAGATTTCAAATACAGGTATCTAATTAAATTGATGATCTAAGTTTTAAAATTATAATATATACTATATCCGTATACCAATTATTAGCAATTAGATTATAATATTTTATTTCAGCTTACGATGGTACATCTTGGGAAAACATTCTGACATCATATTTACTGAACATACCAATAGTGAAGTTGGTCTCGAAACTAGCCTTTTGGATAGCAACGACTGCTTGGTTGGTCAAATGTTTAAAAGTTTAGATGTGTTAGAAACTAGTGTGACAGAATCCACTAATAATATTGTCCACATTGAATCTAAAAATGAGGTGATGACAGGATCTATTTCAAAAACAAATTTAGATCTTTTAGAAAAGTTTGAAGTAAATAAATAAGATTACCAATTATGACTTATTACCTTATACATAACTTGGTACTTATTGACCTTAAACTATTATGCATGTGTTAACAGCTAGAAACTATAGAGCCATTTGATGATTTGGAAGAAGAATGTGTTGAATATGTAGGCGGATATATTGCAAATCGGTTTTATGTAAAATATCCATATCTAACTAATGAATCAAGTGATTCTAAAGTTATTGATAGATGGACTAAATTCATTTCAAAAGGAAACCTTAAAATACCTTCTGATGATCTTCTACATGCCATGAAAATAGTTGAAATAGACTTTAGGAAGCTTCACGGAAACTACTTGAATAAAGAACCAAATATTATTAAACAATTAAGTGAAAATATTATGAAAAAAATCAATAATATACCTGAGGAAGTTATTAGGTGTATTGTACGTACTAGAACATATATTAGAATAAATAATTTAAATAAAGATGTTTTAAACAACAAGCATAAAAATAAAAATAAAACAATACAAAAATTTACGAAATAAATAAAAACTGGCTAACGTTATTACTTATTAAGCTCAATAGTTTTAGTTATTTAATTACTTATTTATCTATGAATGGTTAAAAAAAAATTGTTTTAAAATTCCAATAATTTAAATATTTGATACCTATTTTAAACCCAAAATGCAAAAACTTTTCCCAAAATTTTGTGTTTATTATTAAATTGATATCCAGTATCCACTGAATACTAATGTCTGATAAAGTGATATCTTTAAACTCTGATAATAGGCGAAAGCCGGACGCCATTTTGATTAAAATATGCGTATCACGACGATTGCTGACATACCTATCTTATTTGTCATGATATTTTCATCGCCACGATGAACAGGACAAACTTTAATATACGACACGTCTGCGACTTCCATACATAGCTGTCAATTAATTAATTAATGACTCGTGACAACTGGAGTTTTGTGAGGCGTACAGTTGATAGGTTTACACATTTATCCTATTATAATATATTACAGAAGATCCACGGTTCAATAAAAAAAACTAAAAAGTAATAACAACTCACCCGTCTACATCACTTATTGTACTTTGCATATAGGCGATGAAAATGATAATTTTGTTTGTCACATTTGCTCTGGCAAATAACTGAATAACCATCATCTGCTGTCATCCGCACGTTCCAATAATATAATATTATGATCGATGAAGAGATGTCGCCCGTGACTTTCTGTTCAAGCTAATCGCACATGTAACGGCATTGTATGCGAATAGAAAATATTGAACAACCACACATTTACTTACTGTAGTAGGTTTATAATTAATTGTAGTTTGTATATTGCCGCGAAAAATATTAAAAAAAAATTATGAATAACCACTATGATGTAGATACAGTATTGTAGATGTCGAGTATTCCTCGTCATTGAATGAGAATATGGTAATTTATTGTAAATACCTAACTGTTTCTGTCCGTCAGCCTCATATTACTAAGTATATTTCATGATATTATATGTTTTTAATGTCGCCATCAAAGTTATTTATTTATCTTCAAACGCTCATAAAAAGTAATTGTGAATTTTTTTTTAAATTTAAGCACCTGACGGTGTAAGCGAAATTAATAATTATACATAAACATGATCTTATTTTTTTTAATATTTTTTCCCTATTATTTTTAAAAGTACTGAGAATTTTCAATTTTGATCTTCTAAAAGTACCAACTAGTCACTAGATTCAATTTTCTACCAGAAAACTCCATCAAAGTTGTTGATCAGATCTTTTTTTCCACCCGACACACACAAAAAAAAAACACATCATCGTAAAATCAATACATTCAACGCTCCACTTAGAATCAATAAAATAATAATAAGAAGAAGAAGACTAGTGACTATACATACGATACATTACAATTTACAATACGTAGAAAAATCTAAGTAATGATACAATTTTTTAAACGACAAAATAAAAGTTGCTAGGTATATTATGTTTCGTTATTAGTGAGTAGATTTCCCAGACTTTTTTTCTGAGTTAAGGCTTTTGAGGTCATTAGTCGGAACGTTATTTTTAGTCGGTTTTTACTGTGGGGAGGGTACGGTTTGGAACACTTGTAGGTATATGTGGCGAAGATTTTTCACTAAAAAGTATAAAAACCCGGGTGCTGAACCAGCCAGGATCTAGCGCATCGGCTTATGCTTGACCTCAGAACACGTTATTGACTGTGGCCGACCGCTGCTCCACACCAGGCTATAATTAGTACCTAAATTGTATCGATTTAGTACCTTTTAGTCCTGGATAGGTAACTGTTTAAACAATGGGCTTATACGGTTGGTTTTGAGCCTGGATTATATAGAACATTTAAACCTACTTAGAAATACTAATTATTAATTATTAGTAATTTAGAACTTTTTTGGTTTAGAGACCACATGAAATCGTGAAAGGAAACAAACCCTAAAATGAGTTTAAATGTTATAAAATCGATTGATATAATAATTTTTTTTTTTTACCGTTGTGTGCGTTTCCAGTTAGGTATAATAAATAAATCAAAATAATAAAATATAGAATAACAGTTACGGTTACTTATATAATAATAGTAATACGACTATACAAGTATTAAGGAATTTGATGTCGAATCTAAAACTAATTATCCTTTTTAAATTAATAATTGATAAATACTTTAAACAGTTTTATTTTTGCAACCTAAATGGCTACATGTACATTTTGTTTCTATGATACCTATCAACACATTGAGAGATTGAAAAAAATAAAATGAAGATCAGTATTTTTTTTTTTTTAAATGGATTTGATACTTTTGAGAACTGTTTATTACACAAACTAGGTAGTAATTCAATTAAAAAAATCTTAATATATAATACCTATGTATATTTGTCATGATGTTTACTTGAGATTGTTCATTCAATTTTTAGATTATAATTAAATTCTGTACTTATTTATTCCTTTTTACTGTTTAAAAATTCTTCAATTTTACTTTTTAAAATTAAATTCAAAGCTAAGTGTCAACATTTGAAATACAATTTATTCAACAATTTAAATATTAAGTTTTCAGGTTTTTTTTTACATTATACCAACTTGTTTTATTCGTACAATGGACAAAAATACCGAATGCTCTTAAGTAAAATTTAATACTGAACACGATTTAAATGTTTCACTTATTCAATGTGTACCTATCATAGAAACAACATTTACAAAAATAACACAATTAAACTGCATTGATATAAAATCAACAAAATTATTAAATTTTAAATTAATCTAAAGATTTAGATATTTCTAAACGTATTGTTACAAACTACTTAGTATCCCAAACTATAAATAATCATGTCATTACAACATATGTAAGTATACTAGATAATTTATTACTTATTCATTTAAAAAGCATAATATATTATGATAAAACCATCATAGTTTAATATGGAAAGTTTGATTAAATCTATTTGTCAGAAATGAAAATCGATACATATAAATATAGCACATTTAAAAAAAGGAATTTTTAGTAATTATAAAGTAATTATAGGTCGCGAAAGAGAGGGGATGCAGCTCTGCTGTACAAGTATACTTGCATATAGGCTTCGAGTGTACATGGTAAAGGATTTGTTAAATTTGAATTCAGTAATCAAACACTGCATACAAACAATATACGGTTTTGACAAATGTTGTGAACATTTAAACTTTAAACGTTTTTGAATTGTGCTTGTGTATTTTTGATATTTTTGAATTTGTACAAAAAAAAATTAAGAGAAATGTTGTATTAAATGTTTAACATTTTTGACCGAGTATACAAATGAGTGAAATTTTTATAAACATTTATAGAAAAAACAACTAAAAAAGTAAAAAGGTGGGTAAGTGGATGTCACTCTGCTGTACAGTAGGTTACAAGTGGGTCACTGTATAATGGATTCTATTAAATTTGAATTCAATGATACAATATCATTGTATAAGAAAAACGATTCTGAGCGAAGACGGTAGGTATGTCAGTCTAGGTTTAAGACAAATTATATACATATCCATGGTATTAAAACAAAAATTGACCTATAATAAATTCCAAATTAATCATATCACATTATCCATTAGGTACTTATAACGCGTTATACATCAACAACAAACTGTCGTACTATCAAAGATATAATAAAATAGTACACTTTAGAAGTTTCAAGTACCCACAAATAATATTATATATAATCACAACAAAATAACTAAAATAGTTATTCTAGGTTTTTTAATATGTAATTTCGTCAAAATTTGATATTGTAATGCTTATAAAAAAAAATGGTGCCTTTATAATTGTATTTTTAATATTTTTCAACTGCTATTGTAACAATATATCATGAGTCGTATATTAAATTTTTACACGTTTTGGCCCATCAACATCAATAACAAACCCTGATACTATCATAGATATATAAAATTACACTTTAGAAGTTTCAAGTAGGTACCCACGAATAATAGTATATAATAACAACAAAATAACTAGGTTTTTTAATATGTAATTTCGTCCAAATTTGAACATAAAATGACTATAAAAATAAACTGTGATTGTATATTTTTTAGATTTTTCGATAAGAGAATTAACTACTTACGTGGAATCTTGTTTTAAATTTTCAATCCTTAGCTATAAAAACTGAACATTTTATAATTTATTAATTACGATGATTAATAATTTTCGAGATTTTGAAAAATTCTGTCAAAATTCGATGTTTAAATGCTTATAAAAAAAAATTGTGCGTATGTATTTTTAACAATTTTCAACTGATATTGTAACAATATATCAGGAGCCTTGTATTAATTTTTTACGCTTTTTGGCCCAACAGATAAAACTTTATTGATATTCATAGAAAAAAAAACTAAAAAAATTGAAAAATGAAAATATCCGTAAACAACTCAAAAAGAGTCAAAATATTTTCAAAATTGTATGGTGTATAGGAAATGCTAATATAAACATTCAGTGAAAATAGATAAAGGTAGACAAACAATCTTAGATTTAAAAAGAAAAATTTCTACGAATTCTTAGCTCAAAATAATTTGCTAATTTTCGTGATTTTTCCATATTTTGTCAATTTTTGAACTTTAAATGCTTATAAATAAAAACTGCGACTAACGATTTTTAGTAATTTTCATCTGCCTTTGAAACAATATACTAGGAGCCTTCTATTAAATTTTCAAGTTTTTTTAACCAACAAATAAAATTTTATTGATATTTTTAAAAAAAAACTAAAAAAAAATGAAAAATGAAAATGTCCCTAAACAGTTCAAAATGAATCAAAATATTTTGAAAATGTTATCGTGTATAGAAAATGCAAATATAAACAACCAGTGAAAATTTCATGTATCTACAGTCATTTGTTTTAAAGTTACACCAAAAACCAAATTCAATTTTCTGAAAAATCGATTTTGCGTAAAAATTCCGGTTTTTCCTTAATTTTTCTTTTGTTTTTCTTGGCGCTTTTGAAAAGTACTGTGAATTTTAAATTTTGACCTCCTCAATGCACCAACGATATTCACTTTCCAATCGAACAAGATACTGAAGTCGAAAATCGAAACATTATTTCGACTACTTATCGTGTACACAGACACAAAAATAAAAAAATAAAAAAACACACATCATTGTAAAATTAATACATTCATCGTTCCAACTCAGAATCTAAAATGCATAATGCCCATAAGAAGTTAAGATTAGTCTTAAATCTAAATACTTTGAAAATCATAATTTAAGATTTAAGTAGTATAGTGGAATGTTTCAAGTTCAAACGGTTAAGGTTAATATTTATTGAATAATAATAAAAAAAAACAAAACTGTTTGAAAGTAAATTGTTTTATTATTCGTTTAAATATCCATATTGAAGCTATTTCGTTAAAAATATTTTATTACAACTTGTTCAAATACCAAAATACAGACTTATTATCTTTCCATAAGCTCTGCCATAACACGTAATAATATTATATTTATATAATAAAAAACTACCTATAATATATATTTATTAACAATATTATTCATTACATTTTATACGCCTTATTTTAAGACGTTTTTCTCAATCAGAAATATTGAGAAATATTTATAGAAGAGCACTACTGGAGGACTACGATGACTACGGATATTCCAACAATTCATTTTTTACCAAAATTGAAAATAATTTTATGGTAAGCTTCAGCTTATTTTAATTATATTATTATATATCATAATTCATAAAACAATTGGAACGTAAATAATTGAAAAGTAATAAATTTCAATATTTGTTAAACTAAAATTTCGGTCGAGTCTCGAGATATTTTAATTAGACATAGGTAATATATTTTAAATGGGGATTATTTTAATGTGTGTCACTAAATGGAATTTAAAATAATATCAGATAAATTTAGAGTTAGTTTAGTTTGGTTTGATAAAAAAAAAAATACCCAAATTATAACCAAATTACTTTCTCAAAAAAAAAAAAAATTATAAACATACAATTTACGAATATTGGCTAATCAAATGATCAACTTAAAAAAAATCTCCTCTCGTTCAATAACTAATAATAATAATAATAATCATAATATTGGTAGCAAAACTATACCTATATCTAAATTATAGATTTTAAAAGTACAAAAAATTAATAACGCACATCTGTACGGATTATACCTATTGCATAAGGAAGAGATGAAACTAGATAATAGCATTGGTGAGGTAAGAGAGGAAATATTATTTCACTCAACTTCCGTAAGAAATGCGACGAGTATTGCACAAAATAATGTTGACTGGCGATTGACAGGGAGAACCAGATTTGGAAAAGGTGCGTGTTTTTCACCGAATGCAGCTTATGCCCATCGATATGCGAGCAGGAACGGAGGTAAATAAACTATTCACAATGACTAATGCGGCCAATATATTCACATATTTTAGAACATTAATGAAAGGTACTTTGATTTATACGTAATATTTGTATGATTTTAGCCTTTATCATTGCAAGAGTGCTTGTGAGGAAAATAGAAACAACAGGAATTAATTACGGCCTAGACATACCATCGACCAACGATATTGACACTACACTAGGGAACTATGGTAACGTTTATGTTAAGTATGACGATCATACTTTTTTGCCGGAATATATTGTTCATTATTCCTAAAACATACATATAAAAGTATTGACGTTTTTGATTAAAAAGCGATGCACACAAGAACATTTTAATTGGATTTATAAAATCAAAACTATAATAGTGAATTATTTGAATATACCTACATTGTTTTTAACTAATTACAATTAAAGGTTTGTAAAGACTTTTTGAAGATAATTATTTTTTTTTTTTTTTTTAATGGATTTGATACTTTTTATAACTGTTTATTACACGAACTATAGGTAGTAATACAATTAAAAAATCTTAAAACATAATACGCCTATGTATATTTGTCATGATGTTTACTTGAGATTGTTCATTCCACTTTTAGACCATTTTTAAACTCTGTATTTATTTATTCCTATTTTACTGTTTAAAAATTCTCCAACTTTACTTTTTAAAATCAAATTCAAAAGGGGAGTGTCAACATTTGAAATAAGGTTTATTCAACAATTTAAATATTATGTTTTTAGGTTTTTTTTTTACATTATACTTGTTTTATTCGTACAATGGACAAAAAATAACCAATACTTGTGAGATGACGGAGCTTTTTAGGGCTCTGCAAACCACCCACAACTTGAGGGGAACACTCAAGTTGTGACCTACGATCCTAAGATTGTCGCGGCGGAACTCGTAGGTTTTAACACTATGGGGTAATGAAACGCCATTTTAATCTAGTATTTGGATAACTCATAGCTTAAAGCTAGGGAAAAAGGTGACCAATAAATAAATAAAAAAAAAAAATGAATTTAAGGTAATAATAACAATTTGTATTGTACATAATAATAATATGGTAACAATTTAGGATAATTATTTGAATGTCACAAGTGTAACGGATAATGATACTATTTGGTTATTTAAATGTGAGGAGAATAATATTTAATACTTTGGCACATGGATGGTGTTCATTTAATAATAATTAAGAAACTCAGGTCAGCCCACGAGGTTCTGCGTGACACCGACGGTGTTTAAAATAGAATAATTTGCCAATAACAAGTAGCTAACCATAGGGTTACCGCCCGAGCTGTCGCGTATAACAAAATACTCATAATAAGAGAAAGAAAGCGATGAAAATATTACAACAACCAAATTTTAGAGGGGTATGGGGGGAAAACTGGAAAAGAAATGATACATTACAAAATCATGATTCATGAGGTTGACTGTTGAGGTGGTTGTTGACGTTTCGAAGATATGGGTAGGCTGACAAAACTGTCGCCGGCTCGCACGTGCCCGGCATGGCCCACCTGGTCGTAGGAAACGTAGATCCACATTGTGGAGTGGAAACCCATCGCGGTCCGTGTCATATATGGCCACCACGGCCCACTGGCGTTGCTCAGCCCATCATGATGAGGTTTCAACCACGGTTTAATACAGAAAAAGAAAAAACACAATGGTTGCCGTTGAAAATCGTGGGTGTACGCTTGTGAGTGGTATACGACAAGGATGAAAGTCCGTGAGACGTGGACACGTGGTATACGTAAGGTGACCATACGTCCCGTTTTGAACGGGACAGTCCCGTTTTTTGAATCTCTGTCCTTTTGTCCCCTGGGAAATCTTCGGGACGCTAAATGTCCCGTTTTCAAAAATTAGACAAAAATAAATAATGAAAATAAATGTTCGTTGACGAAATATAGTTTTTATTATATCTTATTTCTTATGTGTGTTAGGTATGTTTTGCTAACAAAAGTGAACTTTAAAATGTCTTGTACAGAATTTTACTCGTTCCTGAAGTCATCGCCAGATTTATAAAAACAAATTTGTTCAAACGAAAAATATACAAGTATTTAACTTTGTAATTATTACACGAAAACATTTTGTTTATAATAAGTTAGGTAGTAAGTGTAATAAGTTAATTTAATTTTTTTGTCCTTTAAAAACATAAGTACCACAGAAATTTGCTAATAATATTATAAAATTAAAAATATTTGTTTGTAACAAATAATTATGATTTTTTTTTTTGTCCCGTTTTGATTAAAAAAATACATGGTCACTTTAGGTATACGGCAGTCTTGCAAGTTCAGCGGTCTCGGTGTAAAAAAAAGAGAGTGATGAGGAGTCAGCGGTCGTCTTCGGCCGTTGGGCCCTGGTCGTCTTCGTGGTATTGGTGGGGAAAGTCAGTGTCGCATGATCAAGGGAAAGTTACATTAATTAGGGAATGACAAACTGCCCTGTCGGCGCGCACCGACGGACGCGACGGTCGCGACCGGCGGCGCGCGGCGGCGGCCTGTCGACAAGCGGACACTGCAGGTGTTGTGGGGGTCGGGGATCGAGTATTACGTAATATTGCTCATGGTAATAATTAATGGCATGCGATTGGTATAATAATATTAAATAGTGATAAAATTCTGTGACGTTAAATACTCTTAAGTAAAAGCAGGGGTACGAAAGTCCGTGCGTTGGCCGAACCAGGCGATTGCGGCCTTGAACACGGTCTTCAGGAGAGCGTGGCATACGTGAAAACCCCGCGTCCCGTATCCCGCCATAGTGCCGACCCCGCGTCTCGTATCCCGCCTTAGTCTTGGAACCAATTTTATAATATAATACGGGTCTAACATCATGTTGGTGCGGGAACCAATTCCATGTTTTTCGTAGGTTCAGACTTCAGATCATAGGGAACCAATACCGACAATACCCCAATCAGCTGATCGAGTTTCGCTTCTATAATGTTCTATGGTAAAAGTTAATACTATACACGATTTAAGTGTTTCAATTATTCAATGTGTATCATAGAAACAACATTTACATAAATATAACACAATTAAACTGCATTGATATAAAATCAACAAAATTATTAAATTTTAAATTTATCTAAAGATTCAGATATTTCTAAAAGTATTATTACAAACTACTTAGTGTCCCACACTATAAATAATCATGTCTTTACAACATATTATGTAAGTATACAAGATAATTTATTACTGATTAATTTACAAAGCATAATATATTAATATTATTCTTTATTATTATCAAACCACCTTAGTAATGGAAAGTTTGGTTAAATCTATTAACATATAACATATAAATACATATAAGTATAGCATTAAAAAAAAGTAATTTTTAGTAATTATCAAGTAATTATAGGACGCGAAAGAGGGAGGATGCAGCTCTGCGGCTCTGCTGTACAAGTATACTTGCCTATTATAGCCTTCGAATGTACATGGTAAAGGATGTATTAAGCGCATGCACATGTCACATAATAAAATATTTTGTTCCAACTAATTTCAATCAATTGAGACCTAAAAGACTGACAAAAATACGATAACTCAGAATGATCGGATTTTAGTTCTGCAAACATATTTGAGCTCATCGTTCTTTTTTCTAGATTATTGTGGAAGTCGATTTTTGAATAACTGTTTAACTTTTTAAAGAAAGACACAAACAATTTAAAAAAAATTGAGAAATCAAAATACGATTTAACATGAATTCTACAAAAAATATCGAAAATTGATTCCCACAATAACCTAGGAAAATTGTCGATGAACACGTTTTACAGAATTGAAATCTGATAATTCTAAGTAGGCGTAATTTTGTCAGACTTTTAGGTCTAAATCATGAAATAAATACGCTGCTTTCAACCGCCTTAAAACGTCTTCAAATGTCAAAATACAGACTTATTATCTTTCCATAAACCCTGCCATAACACGTCATAATGATTAATAATATTTTATTTATATAATAACAGACTACCTATAATATATATGTATAAATAATATTATTCATTAATTTTATACACCTTATTTTAAGACGATTTTCTCAATCAAACATATTGAGAAATATTTACACACAAGAACTACTGGAAGATTATGATGACTACGAATATTCCGATGATTCATTTTTCACCGAGATTAAAAATGATTTTCGTGTAAGCTTCAATTTATTTTAATTATATTATTATATAAATATCATAAAATAATTGGAGACTAAATTTCACTGCTTGTTAAACTAAAATCTCGGTCGAGTCTCGAGATATTTTAAATGGGGATAATTTTAATGTGTGTCACCGAATGGAATTTAAAATAATATCAGATAGATTTAGAGTTAGTTTAGTTTGGTTTTATAAAAAAAAATTACTGTAATATCTATATAAATTTTCAGAAAAAAAATATATGTATATCTAAAAATAAGTGTACACTTTGAACAAAATTTTATAACTCAAGATCCACCAAACCGATTTCGATAAAAATTTCAGAGCATATTAAGATTGATATGTAGATGATTTCTGTGAAGGTTGTATGCTGTGTAATAAGTGGTTTCAGAGTTATGGCCTCTTAAGTGCACACCTGGTGACATGGCCAAAAACAACAACAACGTCTATTTCTCGAAAAATCATAACAGTGTATTGTATATTGCTTGCTATTGGTTACGGGCATCTTTGTTGATTTGTATTATTATTTTTTGTCAATATAAATAAATCTTCTAATTTCTAACTATATAAATGTGAAATTAAAATCTTTGTACAGGGTTAACTCTGGAACTACTTATCAGATCTTCTCGGTTTTTTTTAAAGAAAGAGTATATCACGGAGAAGGTTCTTATGAAAAAAAATTTTAGGAAAATCCACCGGATAAGTAGGAAATCTGGATGTCAAAAATATAACAGTGACGCAACAGGTTAGGTTAGGATTTTGTATTAATTGATTATTACAATATCACTATATTATTATATTACAGTTCATTCATTCTCTCCTTGTCAACTCTATCGACTCTCCTGACCTACTATCGAAAATCCAATTTAAAGTCCCCTCTCCCAATGTTCGAAATCACTCTCCTTATATTACATTCCAACTATGTCCTCTTCCTTCAGCCATAATCACCCCATGCACAGTATGCTTAGGTTGGCCAATCAACTGTGATCTACGATCACATTGTTTTGTCGTTTATTTTGTTTGTCTCATACTTTTACTTTGTACTTAAATCTATACTATTATCAATTTGTACTTAAATATGTATATTATACTGCGTATACCTTTTTATAAAAGCCGTTTGGCGTTAATCATATAATAAATAAATAAATAAATAAATAAAAAAATATATTATCCCCATAGGTAGAATACGACAAACTTGATATAACTTTGATACTTTAGAGTTAAATCATACACTTACGTACAAACAGCTCGGGGTCCGCGATCTACCACAGGTAGATTGCCTACCTGTCAATATATTACTGCGAATCAGAATTTTTATTTCGGGCAACGGAAAAGTTAAGATTAATTTCAAACACCATACACGGAATATTAAATAACGAATTGAACAAAGTTTGAGTCTTATAGAGTTGGTACATTTAACGGGTAACGAAGTGCACGGGTTCAGCTAGTATATATTTTATATACGTACAATTTACGAATAAGGCCAATCAATAGATCAACTTAAAAAAAATCTCCTCTCGTTCAATAAATAATAATATTAACAATAATAATTGATAGCATAATTATATATCTAAATTATAGATTTTAAAAGTACAAAAAATTAATAACGCACATCTGTACGGCTTATACCTATTGCATAAGGAAGAGATGAAACTAGATAATAGCCTTGGTGAGGTAAGAGAGGAGACATTGTTTCACGCAACTTCCGTAAGTAATGCTATACGTATTGCTCACAAAAATATCGACTGGCGTTTAACGGGCCGAACAAGATTTGGGAAAGGTGCTTGGTTTTCACCGAATGCAGCTTATGCCAATAGATATGCGGGAAGGAGAGGAGGTAAATAAACTATTCACAATGACCAATGCGGCAATGCGGCCAATATATTCACATATTTTAGAACACTAATGGAAGGTACTTTGATTTATACGTAATATTTGTATGATTTTAGCCTTTATCATTGCAAGAGTGCTTGTGAGGAAAATTGAAGAAACAGGCATTGATTACGACCTAGAAATACCTTCGACAAACGATTGTGACACTACACTACGGAACGACGGAAACGTTTATGTTAAATATGACGATAATACTTTTTACCCGGAATATATTGTTCATTATTCCTAAGACATAAATATTATAAAAGTATTGACGTTTTGGGTTTCAAAGCGATGCACACACGAACATTTTAACTGGATTTATAAAATCAAAACTATAATAGTGAATTATTTGAATATACATTGATTTTAACTAATTATAATTAAAAGTTTGTAAATACTTAAAAACTCCACATATAGGGGCCCTATTCTAGATATATTGTAATATGTTAACATATTATAACAGCTTTAAATTTTTGTAGGTTTGGTATACTTTAACTCCTTTGATCACAATAATGGTAAAATATAACTCATATAATTGTGGAAAATCAATAGCAACCGTAAATTAAATTTAAATTTTAAAATAGAATAATAGACTTACGGTTATAAAAATATTTCCATACCAATCATGATAATGCTGTTAAATTTAATTTAAAAAAAAAACCCTCAAGCTCAGTTGTAACTATCACACAAAAAAGGTTCCTAATTTAGTTACGAGTCGACAATAGTCGAGTAGGAGTATAGATTCTGCAACGTTAGGCCAATATACATATATAAATGTATAATATTAATACGATAATAATTAATATATTTTCCTATATTATTTCGTCGTAAATCAACCTTCTTGAAATCGCTCATAGTGCATAGTAAAAAGTGCACTAGATATATTATGCATTGTGTTCTTTGATTTTGTATTACACCATATTATAGTGCGGATATTTTTTAACGGATGTCAGTTTGCAAAAGGGTAAAAATAATACGATACTGATACGAATCTATTAAACTATACTGCAACCTTTTACTTCTCAAGTGTGAGTGTCTTTTATTATTATTATTATGCGTCATACTTACAATGTATAGATACATCGATGTACACAATATTTGATTTCACTGTGATATTTTTTCTGATCTCCCCGATTCATCCTGTACCTATCTATTTCCTTTATACACATAGTGGTTTCATTAAAATACACGCCCCTTTTTTCTTCAATAATGCAGTTACTTAAAATCTGATTTTAGGAATTTTTAAACAATATAATTAAAGACCTTATTTTTAAATTCCTTAGATTTTTTTATACTGCTTAATGAGATTTTGTGGACATTTTTACAAATTTCTGTTTTTTTTTTCAAATTAGACAGGGGACCCCCTGTCTACATTGTATTTTATTTTTTAGTAGATCATTTTTTTTGAAAATTCCAACATCCCTAATTCAAAATTCGAACAAATAGTTTCTCGGTTATTAAAATGTTTATACTATAAGAATATTAGACCTTAAAAATGGTTTTATACAAATATAAAGTAGATGTAATATTGGATCTATTATTCATTAAACTTCGACCATTTTTCAAATTATTAATGTTGATGGATTAATATTAATCACTAAATTGTATTCAAACCACCAAATGCGTAAATCGCAGGGGGTTTAAGAAGGCTTAGCCTCTCAAATATCGCATTAGACCCCAAAAGATATTATACAGTTTTTTAGTTGTGTGGGATCGAAGCCCCTCCCCCCACTCACATCAATGTTAAAAATGTTAGCCCCTCCCAGAAATTTTAATGGCTTTGCACCTATGCACTTAGCTTATAATATCTTCCAAACCCATTATAATGGACCTATTATCCGCGTAGTACACAAATGAAAAACAACTCAAAAACGGCTCTATCGAATTTCGATTCTGATACGTCAACATTTTAATAAAAACTGTTCACTTGATAACTTGCAATAGAAAAGGGGGGCTCTTATATTTGAAAAACAGAAGTTTGCATCTGCACAACGGACACTCCGAGTGAGTAGTAAGTAGTACAAAAATATCTAAAGAATTTTAATATAGTACTACTACTATGGTCTCGAAGAATATAATCGAAAACTTTCTAAAATCTGATTTAATTTTACACTGTCGAAAAAAAAAGGGAGTGAGCGCGTGCCGGGCATTATGAATCACCCTGTAAATGTCGTGTGCACCGAATAGGCCATAAAAGTATACAACGTTTTAAAACCAATAATAGAAAATAAAAATATATACATATAATATTATATATATATATACACACCGCGCACGAACATTATGTTGTTCAGACTTAGGGCCGTCGTTGCAGCGGAATATGGACCGCTGTCGTTTGGCGGAAAGAAAAACATTGTTCTCCACCCGCCGCCGCCGCCACCACCAGCCGGACGAGACCATATAGCGTATCCTTGGAAACCGGCTGGCGCCAGTGGCGTCGCGACGCGCCAATTACGACGCCACAGTTTGCCCCTTCGGTTATTATTATTATTATACATATATATACGTACATTATACATAAACAAATACATATACATACACTGACATAGGACTCGTGTGCAGCGTAGTATATATCTATGTATATAGGTCTGTCCCGGGCGTATATTACTCATTGCGGCTTCACCCTCTCCTGCACCCCTCCCATCAACCGAGCCATCCCCACCACAGCCGCTACGTGGGCGATCGGACGACGACGACGACGATACATCCAAACTCCGTAAAAACTATGACTAATACTATGAGCTGTTCGCCCCTTTTATCGATATTATATAATATCATACGCGTATATATAATATATAACGTTATTATTATTATAACTGTAATTTTTTTCTGTTCTCGAAAACTGCTTATAATATATTATTTCCGTCCTGCGAAAAAACTACACGGTTTTCCTATTATGCGCCGATATAATAATATTAATATAGGTGCTGTTGCTGTTACGGCAATTACGCTACGGTCAGGCGGCGCATATAGTATGCAGTATTGCGGCGTAAAATATGACAATATGACACGTGACGTACAGTGTGATTCTTTTATCATGAAACACTCATTAGGTATTATTTCAAAAAGAGTATAATTGTTTTTGAAAATATTTTTTACAAATTTTCAAGTATTGTTAAAAAAACAACGTTTTTATTAAAAAAATATGTTTTTAAATATTTTTTATTCTTATAGTTTTATAAGTTTTTTAATTTTTTCAATGACAGCGAGAGTTGTAATTTCGTATTCCGAGGCAGAATATTTTTCTAAGTATTTTGATTCATAAAAATCGCATTTAGGGCGATCAGTTTATGAGTTATAAGTATTTAAAGTTTTGATTGGCGGAGTGGAGTGGTACAGGGTTACCCCGCAAAATGTTTGTCCACTACACCGCTAGTATAAACTTTAAATCCTATAACTCATAAACTCCTCGTCCTAAATTCGATTTTTATGTAACAAAATACTTAGAAAACTATTCTGCTTTGGAATATGAAATTAAAACTCTATGTTGTCTTTCAAAAAAAGTAAAAAACTTAAAAAATATAAGGATAAAAAATATATTTTAAAAATACGATTTTTTAATGAAAACGGTTTTTAACATGCTGAAACTACGTAAAAAAAATATTTTCAAAAACATTAGTACTTTTTTAAATTATGAGTGTTTCGTGGTAAATGAATCACCTTGACGTATATACTATGTATTATTATGACTATGTCTAAATATATACCGATTGTCACACACGCAAGGCGCGACTACGATATAATATTATATAATATACAATAATACAATATAGATTTATAATAAACGGTTTCTCGCAAGAATCGAAAACAAGAGGTTCAGTTAAGGTGTTTTGTTTTTTGTTTTTAAACGCGGGCCTACCCTCATACCTATACGTAATATTATTATCAATGTACTGAATGTTTCCCAAGTCTTTGATCATAATTATATACCTACTTATACTGCGAAAACTCGAAATATCAATAAAAAAGAAAAAAATATATAAGGCAGCCATGATATTTTCAGTCGTTGGTCAGTGTTCCATTCCATTCCATCGCCGGCATTTTTCTTCGCTTTCGACGTGCCTTTCGATTCTCGTCGTCCGCCAGAGCGTAATAATTAATATAGAGTGCTGCGACGCTGTGTGACAAAATTTAAGCGAAATTGGTGTTGTACTTTCGTATATTTGCTAGCCATATAATTTCCAAATCCGACCCGATGCGTTTATCGAGCATTAAGCACGTAAGTTGTAATCATAAAGAGTAAAACCTATATACCTATTCATATTTCATAATAATATGCTTTATACCTACGCGAGTCTCCGACCATCGTTTATGGGCGGTATTTTGGATTGATTGTACTTGCATAATATGTGTAATGTGTATACACAAGATAAGTTTGTAAAATCCAAGTTAATCCTTCGTTAAGTATAGTAGCGTAACTAAAATAATATTTAAGTTTAAAGTATTATTCTCGAGTATCGTCGTAGTAATAACTGTTTGGCAAAATCTAATTTTACATTTACTTACTTGTTTATCTTTTTACAATCCATGTTAAACCTTGCAGGAGAGATATTCGATATCTTATTGTTATAAATAGAATTAAAATAATTTTATTATAATATAGAATTACGAATAACAAATAACAAATAAATATCACGTATAGGTAGGTATTTATAAAAATGTGTGAACCTTGATAAAAGTCGTTTAAGTTTGAAAAAAAAATATTATATACCTACATTCTACTTTAAGTAACATAAATACATAGTGTTACATATTGAATAACCGTATAAACAATACAATTTATTATTGCCAATGCCAATTATTGGCAATGACAAAATATAAACTTATAATATTTAAGTGTAGTTTGGCTTACGTCAATTTCATCAGTGAAACCAATATTTTTGAAATTAATCATATGTCATACGTTTCGATAACAGCAGTGATGTAGCTGATGGGGTGGGGGTATTTTAGTGATGTAAGTCTTACAACCCCTCCCCTTCCATCGGTCTTGTATTTATGGAAAATTTATATTTATTAGGTACCTAAGTGCATGAAACATGTTGTCATGTATACATTCTATACTTCTACTTCGTATTTGACAATATTATTAGATCGATTATTATAACGAAAAGTGTGAATACCCGCCATCCCCCACCAAAGTTATATTTAAATTAAAATATATAACAACTGTCACCTTCAAAATATAAAGTACCGACTACGCGACTATAAGCAATAGCAATTAGCAACATTAGCATTTAGCATTTCATGGCTTAAAATTGAGTGGAAGTAGCTCTGCTGTACAGTAGGTTACAAGTGGTCACTGTAATGGATGGAGTTAAATTTGAATTCAACAATATAAAATCATTGTATATGAGAAACGATTCTGAGCTAAGACGGTTTGTCCGCCTATAATATTACTAAGTATATATTTTGATGATATTGCTGTAATGAAAGTAATTTATTTTACTATTAGGCATTAGTACAAGAGTGCAACAGTAGGTTAAATAGTAAATACATTATATTCCAAAAAAATTAGACTTGAAAATGTCATTGTTTATATAAAATATAATAATATATCTACTTTTAGTCTAAAGTTTCACAATATATCCACGGATAATATTTTTAAATTATAACAAAATAACTAAAAATTATTCTTGGTTTTAATATTATGTCATTTCGTCCAAATGTTAACTTATGTCTGTAAAAAATAACTGTGTATACTTACATATATTTTTAGAGTTTTTGGTTAGAGTATATGAACTACTTATGAGAATCCTCGTTTAAATTTTCGATCCTTAGCTATAAAAGTTGAACATTTTATACATTTTTAACTATTAAGTAATTTGTAAATTTTCAATTTAATACATTTTGTGAAAAATTAAACTTTAAATACTTATAAAAAAAATCGTGCCAATGGATCTTTATTATTTGTGAACTGCTATTATAAATACTTTTGAGGAACCTTGTATTCAATTTTCATATCTTAGGTACAGTGCCGGCGCTAGGGGAGGACAAATGGGACATTTGTCCAGGGCCCCGCGCTTGTTAAAGGGCCCCGTGATTTTTAATTAGCATCTTAATACGAATACCGTGGTCTACCGTCGTATATTGCATTATTCTGGCTGCAGCGGTCGCGTACTTAGATATTAAACAATTTATTATTTTATTCAAACATTTTGATGAATTAATTTATTTTTAATTGATGATTTTATGTAGTTGTTAAAATAAATGTAAATTAATAAAATAACCAGCCCTTATGAATTTATTAGCCTACGATTTTCCACTCAAAGGTTTAACTGAAACTCACGCTACGCCACTAATTCTGTGCTGAGCGAGGTATTTCATCAGGAGGAATCGCACTCGAATGTGTTGTCTCCGTTTACACAAGTAGGTAAGGTAAAGTGGGGTAAGTGTGACGCAAAAATGAAAAGTTAATTTTGAATTTGACAATACTTTTTTGTTTTTAACTTAAAGTTGTTATTGTTCCATAATGTAACACCTCTAGATATACATAATTGGAATTTATAGTCAACAAAGTTATATTATCACTCACCTAAGAATAATTTTTTTTTTTTTTAATTTTAAAACGTCACACTTGACCCTTTTCATGGGGCAAGTGCAAAATCGGATTGTTTTTGCTATTAGCAGTACATAAAATTATATATGGGGCAAGTGAATAACAAAGATAAAAATAAGCTTTAATTTGATTTTTGTTTCATTAAAATATCTTGATTCATTAAGAATTGACAGAGCATTATTTAAATTTAATTATTTACCTACCTATATTATACAGGGTGTCCCGTGAGGATTTACTCATTGCGATATCTCCTGAAATAATGGAGATATCGTAATTATGTTTTTTTATTAAGACTCGCAGAGGTAAGCACTACAAATATTTTATTTTTTAATTAAATTAAATTTTTTAGTAAAAAAGTTAAAAAAATTATTTTTTTATTTTTTTATTTTTGAAAAAATTGAAGATAGCCATTCTATAGAGTATATTTTTGTGAACATTTTGAGCTTTTAACATTTTATTTTCATTAATCTCATGATTTTTAATAATTTTTTTAGTTTATTAGTAAAACGTCAATAAACTGGTTTTTGTCCGGGCGGCGAGTTCCCCTCTACGGCTAATGAGTAAATCCTCACGGGACACCCTGTATATAAAAACAGTACTTTTTTTAAAATCCTGATTTAAAAAAAAGCTAAAATTTCACTACTCTCTGAGAACCTAAAGGCTATTACCTATGACCAGGGCCCCGCAATACCTAGCGCCGGCACTGCTTAGGTATACAAAGAAATATTTGTATGAATATCTGACTACAAAATAATTTGCAGATTGTTGAGATTATGATGAATTCCGTAAAAACTTGAACTTTAAATACCTAAATATTAATATGTATTATAAATATCTTTGTAAAATCAATATATAATCCATCGCTCCGCTCAGAATCTAAAATTATGGAAATCATTAAAATATATAAATAAATCCAATGGCCAATAAGTGAGTAGTAAAAACTAATTTATTATGATAAATATAAAATAAGCTCAGATCCTAATATAATGGTTAAATACTAATTATAATCGTAATTAATATGTAAAAAATTGCCATTCAAGCGAGATTGCCTTCCGCTAGTCGCCCTCATAAATATACGTTTCAGGCTGCAGACATTATTCATTCTTTTGTTAACGAGTAAGTAACAATAATTTAAAATCACGTTTTAATCCACGAGTTTAACTCAGGGTATCGTTTTTCGAATACAATATAATTTATTATTGCTTTCATATTCAATATTTAACATACCTAATACATACATACGAACATGTTCAGTGGGGCCCATTATTTTCTTGTAGAATAAATAAAAGTAAAATAAATACAACTATTCAGTATATTCACTATCTTGCGCAAAGGTAAACGAAGCAAGATGACTCTGAGTCCGACTCTGACCCGGTCCTTGTATAAAGTCCAGCTTTGTTTTTTAATTTGATACTATAAATTGTTCGACTATAAAATAAGTTTTTCATAAAAACTAATTAACTTGGGTACTATTTATTTTATTGTATTTTAATGTTTCTCGTTTTTTTTTTTTTTGTGGAAAAACTATAAAATAAACATCACGATATGTAAATAAAAAAAAATATTGCAATTTACTGTATTAGGTAGGTATATAATATGTAATATATTAATATATATATATATCAATCTAATAATATTAATATTATCAGTGTTTTTTTATAGGTTAAAAATATGGTATTACTACGGAAATTATATAGAAATGTAATAATACCATGATAAATACACGACGACAAAAATGTTATGTAAATAAGAATATATAATAAAACCTTTCCATTTGTTTTTAATGTCAATGTGAATTTTATAATATAAATAATTTCTAAACAACTTTTTATTTTGTCCTTTGAAGTTCCCTAAATGTAAATCTTTCTTTTTAATATTAAACAGGTAATGTTCAAGTATCGTTGAATTTTAAATAGAAACTTAAGAGGAGTCCCTTTCACTGAAACACTAACTTAAATTTATTTTTTTACTTTATTCTTTTGTCATTCCAGTTGTTTGTTTTACGTGAAGCCGTGTATAGCACTGCAAGCATGACCAATACGTGCCTAAGCCAAACAAAACTAAATTCTTGATAATAATTCCCGTACTCTATTGGCAATTTTGCCTTCATTCAAAAGCACTCGACGGAGACAATCATTTGAAATAAGTTTTGAGTGTCGTCTTAGCCTTTTTTTTCCGTTTCTCAAGCAAGACAAATCTCAATGAAGCTCACATAGCAACGGGATGAAGTGTCCCTCATCTAGTGGTTAAACTTTTTCTCAGAGACATCGTATAAACGCGAGACACCTCCCCCTCCCCCACCCCCTGCGTGGGTGTGAAATTCCTCGAATTCGGAATGTCGTTTTAATGAAATAGCTTTACTGGTATAATTCAAAAACCAGATGCGTATTCAGTATATTCACCAACTCCCGGAGAGAAAAATAGTCATGAATAAATAGGTACTTTTCCATTTATTATTAATTCAATGACTTTAACGAATAAACCCATAAAACCGTATACATATAAAGTAATTTGTTTTATTGAAGTGCATTCCGTGATATAATATAAAATGTAAACGATATCTTTCATTTTTAAAACGTTTTCTTCCTTTGAAAACTTTATACTTGGAAAATATTTCTGTCTGCAAACCGCATGAGCATTATAATATTATAGCTAGGTATATGGTAATATACCTATGCAGTTTTATTATTTTTAATGTTGCAGTTAAGACAAACATAATATTTTATTATAATGAGATCTTGCCGTTTCGTCATCAAATAGCGTAGAAAAGCTTAACCTGCGTATTGCTCTGCGTCTCTGTACTTTATCTTACTGACATATTGCTATGCTATTATGGATAATGTATTATCATATGTAGGTAGGTAACTTTAATTTATTGAAAACAATATCAGTAGTCATAACTCATATTATATGACTATTGACTTGATATTCGTATATATACCTGTGTTTTCCAACCTTTTTACCACCACCGACCATTTCGATAGTATTTTATAGGTCGGGGACCGCACTACAATTTTACAAAGACTAGGAAGACCTTTTTTTTTGCTCATTAACAAGAATACACAAATTTAATCAAAAATTAACTTTAATTTTTATAACTTTACTTCACGTTATATTTTATAACTAAACTTAACTAATATATAATCATACTTTACCATACTAAATAACTTACTTAAAGTGATTTTTGTGACTGCATTTCTTTGACCAGCTTTTCAATTCTCGGATGAATGTTGCTCATAGCTAAACGCATGTCGTCACTTGCGTCAAAGCGATTCCTCTGTTTATTTTTTATTACAATCAGAGTAGAAAATCCTTGTTCACACAAATATGTAGTTGAACTTTTAACGTAATTTTTCACTATTAAAAAAAAAAATAATAATAATTTCTAATAGAAATCGAAGAAAAAAACTATGGGACCCCGAACCACCTATGAATGGCGGACCACCGGTTGGGAAACACTGGTATATAGTAAATACCAGCTACCTATATGGCTTTATGGTATAATAACAACTAATAGCATAAACCCAATAATATTGTTTAAATAGTATAATAGAAACGAGAAAAAAAAGTAAACGTCTACTCGACTAGATTTAATTTCAAGTTAATCGAAAGTTATTCTATTCAAGTTTTGGCTTAAGCCCACAGGGCTTTAGCGGCATAGCATCAATAATTATAGTAATGATTCATAAAATTAAATTTTGGTTTTGTGCTGAAATGAAGTAAAATTACAGTAGTTTTTCCGATTTTGATATACCTACTGACTACCATCACGACACAAACAACTGCAAAAGTGGTAGTAAACTAAAAATTGGGGGACGGAGTGGCCGTTCAGATTAAGGCGTCGGTTGCGACCTCAGTCATGGGCGGCATTTTTCTTCGGGCAAGTCACTGTGTCCGGAGAACAAGTGCCGCCATCCCCCACTCGGGCATGGCAGATCCAAATCAAAAATTCTGCTAAAACAAACACACTCGTGTGTCCCCCCCCCCATACCAACAAAAGACCTACAAACAAAAACAAAAAATAGCTAATGGCTTAAGCTGCCGGGCTCAAGCTCAATAAAAAAAAAAAAAACCAAAAATTTATATTAATAAGTGGATATGGCCTGATTCTGTAGAAAATTTCAATAACCAATTCAATGCTATTGGCCGTTAAAAAGCGCTGTTCACCGTTATCACTTTTTATCACTGTACTGTTTCCCTAATCAGTAATCCCTAACAACTAATTATAATATTATAATACATTTTCCAAACATTTTATTGCAATCTCATTCTCGACTAATATTTATTCTTTATCAGTTTATTAAATATACATATAATATATTATGCATATTATATTTTTGAACTTTCGCTGGAAACCTATTTTAATTGTTATTTAAAAAATAATATAATTAGATGATATTAAATTTTCCTGGTCTAAAAATGTTCCTAATTTCTAAAGTCGAAAATTCGAAAGATTTGGACAATAAATTCGGAATTACCTACATATTCCTATACATACAATGTAATTTTAATCTTGTAAGTATAAATGCAGTTTTCCTCTCTCGGGAGTTTTCAGATCATTTATGTGTAGAATATATTGTAATTTATATTTTTTAATTTTCAACTTTAGCAACAACGTGTGTCTAGTTTTAAATCGATTTCACAATTTCAAATATCTTGCCAGCGCTCGGTGGTCTGAACTCTGAAGTATACTCTTAAAGTTGAAAACAAATGATAAAAACTCATTGTTAACAACCCATGTACGAGTTGTATACGACACAATATATATAACACCCAATGGAAATAAAAGTCATTAAAACGGTTATCGACGTGCGATAATGTAATAGTTGTGTATTTACATTTCCTTTCCTATAAATATGTCACAACTATACTGTAGTAGTTCATGTTTATCCGATGGCTATAATATATATGTACCTACAGCTTTTGCCTGTGCCTACGACATATTATTTCACTTTGGATTTAAAAATAATACCCATAAAAACAAAAATGTACTATAAAAATTGGTTTCTTACACACCTGTAAGCGAAATAAATACTTATATAATATATAAGCAGAACGGCCTTTTGTAAAATATATATGACCTGTACCGTCGCATGTGTACGAAGGATCGTATGCCTACCAGCATTGGTACTAACGGTAACATCGACATACCGCGGTTTGAACTCGACGGTAAGTACTATAATGCCATATTTAGAATTTCAGAGGACCAGAGAGAAACATATTCCGGGCCTCTGGGCGCACTGGATCTAATTAATAAGCCTTGACTCCTCAAATTGTTATTATGCCACAAAAATACATTTAAATAAATCACTTCTTCACATTGCTTTTTTACAAATAAATAAAATAAATGGTTCTCTTTCTATTACGTTGCCATTATGTTGTAGGTATATTGCATACGAAAATACTTTTAATAATTTTTGAAATCAATTGAAAAAAAAACCTCAGGTAATTTTGTGTGTGGGGGGCGGGGGATGCTCAAACAAGCTGGTGGTCCCAGGGCGATTCCCCTTGATGCCTTCCTTCAAATCCGGGCCCTAGTAAGTATTGTAGAAACTCTAACTTGGACCGTGAGCCATAAACCACCTGTGGCATTAGGTGGTTAGGTTAGGTTAGGCTAGGTTAGAACGACATTAGTTCGGCACATATATGATATGCTCCTCCGGGTACTGGTTACCTATTTGTATTTAATGCTGTACTGCTGCATAGGTTTTGTCAACCAGGACCGGAAAAAATATACCCGCTATAGTGGTTAAGGGGATTCTATCCCGCTGCTGTTTTTTTTTCTACCAAAATATACCCAGCCTATGTCAGTTATTATGTACCTATCCACTATCTTCATGACCAATTCAAATATGTTTTCAGAAATGTTATGCTATAATACAATAAATTGGTAAAAGGTTGATACTTTTAGACGAAAAAAAAGGAATAAAATAATTGATGTTCGTGTAGAGTAGTTATAATATATTACTGACGTGTGTGGGTGCGCTCCGCTGTTTCTTTTTCACTACGATCATACACACTAATGTTCACTTACTACGTACACATTTACACAACAAACACGCACCTTGAAAATTGCCTAAATTAACTCCTTAAAAACAGTCATTAAATATACATATTTTATTATAATAATAATAAATTGTATGTGAGACAAGGTACGCGAGTGGTCGAAAAAAAAAACAATTGCCTACCTTTCATCTTATTATTAAAAAAAATTCAAAGGCATGCAATCAAAAGTACTGTGCTACTTCAACGTTAGAATTGTCCTACTTTGTATAAGTATCTAATATAATGTTGTATAATATGTGTAAGTAATATATTGTACACATTAAAAGGGCGTGACTCGTGCGGTTTCTTAATAATAATATTATATTATATACGCTCCACGTGCTATGAGCCTGCTAAACTTAAATTTAGTAGAACGATCAAAACCTAATTTCTCAATGGTTGAAAACAACGTGTTTCGTCGTTAAGTTTAATGTATAATTCATCAGCTGCAAGTGCGTATACACAGCGACTTTGCACAACAAACGCGACCAAGAAATCCCATTACGGATTAATAATAAAGATATTTTATAATATACTTGTTTTGAAAATAAAGCTCACCTCCGTAAACCCTCAAACTTGGATCGGTAACGTGAGAAGTTTTACGTATTACACATTATAACAAACTATACTATATAATATATTGGGTAAACAGCGAATTTATAACGACTTTAAAAAGTATACGTGGTGCCTATAAACTCACCATAAATTATTATATATATTTATTGTTATGGCGATAATAACCCATATACTCGTGTATTATCGAATTGACGGTGATAAATCCCATAGGTGGCATTTGTTTGGCAGTGGTACAAACGCCCCGCTCCCCTGAGAACAGATGCGATTTTCCTTAATTGATTTTTTCAAATATGTACCTACATCGAGCTACCACAGAATAGATAAATTAATGGAGCTATTCGACGTCATTTATCGATCGTTATAACATCGATCGTAACATAACAGAATAAAGATTTTGATTGGTCGTTGAATTATCTACAAAAAGAATACACATTTTTTATAGATTAAAAGGTAAATCGTAGATTCTGCATATGAAAGAATTTTTTTTGGTTCGAGGACATTTTTAACTTTAAATAATAGAATAATATTACCATATTCAATCAATGTTTGTCCTAGACCTATAAGTTAATTGACAGCGCTTCCCACACCGTCCTGCCTTTGGGCTATAGGCGCAATAAGGGGGGGGGGATTTAGAGGCCAAGCCCTCCCAAAAATGTCCATAGCATTGTCCCTCAAACATTTCCTACATTTTATTTTAAGCGTACGTATGAATACGTATTTGAATACGTATTCAATATTAACAAAATAAGGCTTTAGCCCCCCCCCCCCCCCCTATCCCAAACGCTATTTGCGCATGTGCTTTGGACGATATAACTGAGAGAAAACATAACATATGAGCATAATAATGAGAGAGAAAAAACATGTTTTGGTACACTTTAACGGCCAAAAACCTCTGTTTTCTCTCTCAACAATATCATCCGGTAATTTCTCTCTCTTTTCTCTGTCCATTAATTTATAGGTCTATGTCCTAAATACGTAAATTATTTAGTGGCGTATCTAGAAATCTATAGGTACTATTACTTTGGAGGTACCTATAACAATTAGTAAATACACGATAAAGCATGTCGGAATCCTTATGATTATTTACGTTCGTTTAAGTTCGATTTGAATGGATCGATTGACATGCAAACGTGTTAAAAATAAGTCAGGTTATTTTCTATTTATCTAAGTACCTATAGGTACCTACATATTTATTTATATCGTATTTGAACTATTCAATTGGTAGCTACAGTAAACACAATAGTTTTACCCTACATATTAATATGGTCTCATGTATCATTAAACATTATACTCAGGTACTTATTCAAATTGACTAATTATTAATGACGGAACGAGAATAATTATTTATCTATAGTATATCGAGTATAGTAACTACCTATAGAGTATGGAACTCTATACGTATTATGTATTACTCCTTTGAATGAGTCAGACATACCAGCTAGGTTATAAAGAATTTAAAAAAGTTTTAACATTTCACGGAAACCAATAATTTATGTAAATAACAAAACTCTTTTTAGTTTTAAACCCAAGTAACAATTAACTAACAAGTACATAGAATCCATATTCTATATACTTATTATTTATTATGTCATATATTTATATATGGTTTATAGGTGTATGTAGACGTATTTAATGACCTTAGAATTATGCACGGGTGTTTAAAAAAGTAGGTTACGGAGTAATGGAAGGGTGAGTGACTTCGTATTAATTTAATTTCAGAAATTAAATTATCACTGATGAAATATGATTTTAATCGGAAATAAAATATAAGGTTCTGGGTACCAGAATAATTTGATTAGATCCCTCAAATGTCGGTAAAGTATATTACATTATAAGCCAAACTTTCTAGTCATTCAATTTTAATTAAAATTTTTAAGTGGCTTTAATTATGTCTTATGAGAAATCGCACTATACTGTAGAACTCGTATCACAATTACATAAAATGTTGAAAGTTCACTAGTTGATAGGTTATGACCCATAAATAAATAGGTAATAAATAATAATTATTAAGTAAACGTGACTATATTATATTTAAATAGATTCAAAGTTATATTTTTGATAGTATATTATGATAACGACTGTATCTATGGACATATTTTATATTTGAATAAAACCAGATTGTTCTAAAACTAAATTATTATTAAGTGTAATATATTTACTTCAATTATTTTTATAATGTTATGGAAGTACATTCGAAACTCAAAATAGTTCAGATTCTTATGCATTACGCTTTATTATACAGTTAGAAGAGCTGGGTGCAATTTCAATAATTACCCTGTTGGCTGTTACTACTATAGTATGTGCATTAGGTATCTTATATATTTATAACAGACAATCTTCAGTTTTGATGGTAGTTTATCGGATTCTTGATAATCAGTATTTTATGTTTTAAATTTCTATTTATAATAATTAAATGTTTGATTATCGGCCAAATATTCAAATAGCTTGAAAATTGAAGTATTTTTATGTGTTCTTATATCAATAGGTTTTTAAAAATATCTAAAATATAAAGTCACAATTTTTATTTACTAAAGATAAAAATTCAAATTTTATAAAGGGGTACAACGTAAAAATATATATTTATACCAATATGCAAAAGAAAAATAAATATACACATATACTATTCCTGCAGTTCACGAAAGTGTGACTCGTCACAATAATTGAATAATGAAATTTAAAAACATTAAAAAGAATTATTATTATTATTATTATATATAGGTACTTTGAGTTTGTATAGTCAGAATTTTAATTTTAAATTCACTTTGAATACCTACATAAAATACATAGGTATATTTGTACGTCTGGACGCGCCTTGATTATTGACGGCACACACGTATTAGAGCAATAAGGAAATGATTGACAAAATATAAAAAAATATTTATCACAAATAGTTTATTATAACGCTGGATCATAGCTAATCCTGTGATCGCATTTATAGTTACACATAAAAGCTTAATTTTCATAACGTTCTTATTTTTTTTTAAATCTAAATATCTACATCATAAAAACATTGAAAGTGAAATTAAATTGCATATACGAGTACAATATTATACTGCACCAATTAATAAGGTAAACAAAACAATTCTGAGTAAAAATACTTGAATATTACAATACAATTTCCTGAAATCAGATTTAAAATAGTCTGTACATAAACCGAATTAAAATATAAATATTTTTTTTTTGGGGGGGGGGGGTTGAGGCTTCAACTACTGAGGTTATTAGCCCGTGGAACTGTAGGGGGATGGAACACTTGTGTGTTTGGCAGATTTTTTAGTGGGCACCCGTAGGTATCTGCCATGCCCGGGTGGGGATGGCGGCATTTATTCTCCGGACACCGTGACTTGCCCGAAGAAAAATGCCGCCCGCGGCCGGGGATCTAGCCGGCATCGGCTGCGTCGCAACCGACACCATAGACCGCTCGGCCACTCCGTCCCCCAATATAAATATACATTTTTTAGTTCCGTGTTATCTAAGCGAACTGTTTTTTTTTTTTTAATGTAAGCTCAATGCCTCAATTAAAACTAAAATGGGTGTCAAGAGAAAATATATCACACCAATATAATAATATATATATACCTATTGGCTAATGAAAATTTTAATTCCTTTGTATTATTTTGATGTTCTTTATCAATTATCATACCTTTATTCGATAAGTTATTAAAACAATACTCGTACTTAAAGTTTGAAGGATTTTGATAAACAATAAACAATAATTAATTATAATAGTAATAATAATAATAAAAAAAAGGATTTATAATTTAATTGAAATTGTCGGTTCATTGAACAGCAGTCGATCGTTTGAACATCCGCTTTTATATGGTATTTTAGAATGGTGAATTATTCTTCTTCCATAATACAAATAGGACATTTGAAATCATAGTCTTTATTATTTTTGGATACGTAACGTTTAATTTCTATTATAAATATAATTGCTTCGTCACATTTTATGAGGCAATGAAATCTTAATAAATTAATGAAATAAATAAATAACAATTTTTAAGCGTAAACACAATGTCTTTTATATTTTCATGTTTTTATTTTGACATTAGGTTACCTATACGTATATATATATTGTATTATGTTCTCGCTAATTGTAACACATTCCCAGTAAGATAGAACTAAGGATGTATTGAATACATACAAATTCCAACGCTTTCGAGTTTAGATAATTTCGCATAGAATTCGTGTTAAAAGCGTTTTGTGTTTAAAACTTTATTCCTCCCTTAGGTATTTAGGAATCTATTTCGCTGCAGCTTGATAATCAACAGGCGGAGCTCAGAACAAATATTCAAATATCTTCATGCACAGTTTAGTATAATATTAAATTCTAAACGAATACATTTTAACTAATACCCATGCGGAAATTTAATTAAATACCATACACAGTAACAAAAATCGAGCTGCATTTTAACACAGCATTTTCAAGATCATCAATAAATTTATCATGGTTATACATATATTGCAAGTGAATATAATTTGTGTAAACTCACAAAATTAGTCTAGTGGATATTATTGTAACAGTTCAAAGATGGATTTGAAGGGAGCGTTATATTATTAAAATAGTTTATTACACGATCATGATTACTGGTACCTATCACTATTGTACATCGTGTAAATATGTTATCATTTTTTATTTGATATCAATTGTTAAACAAGATACACAATAATTTAATTAAAAATTAGGTGCTGTTGGAGTAGTAGTACCTACTATAGGTTCTTGGTCAACGAACATAAGAACGTATTGATAGGAATAAGGGAACAGCCTTGGCACAACAAGTGACAATAATGTATTGCATAATCCTCCTTAAAGTTTGAATATTAAAACTTATCTTAAATGTTGGATTATTTTTAGATTTTAAATCTTACTTGAGCAAAACATTTAATGTAAACATGTAATATGTATATATTATTATGATAAACTAAAATGTAATTGTTTTTAAATATACTTAGTGCCCCTATAGTTACCTGATTATAGTGAATTGTACACCAAAGCCCAAAATCATTTCTCCTTTTATAAAACAAACTACCTATAAAGTAGTCCTGTAATAAGTATTTTAAAATATCTTATTAAAATAGCTTTACAAAATTTAATTTAGCTTATCAAAATTATACATTTTAATTTAGAACTTCTGTACTTAAATTTACTTTCTGGCTTTTTACTTTCTTTAAGATTTTTGTTCCACTATTCATTTTCTCATTATTCAGTTGTTCCGGAATTGTTATTGAACAAATTAGTAATGAGGTGTTTACATTTTAATATTGAGTGGGTCCTCTGAATTGTAATTTGTAAATATTATGTAGGAACAGTTTCACACTATTGTTTTCGCATTTAGGTTACGACGTAGTGTTTGAGTAGATACCCAGTATGCGACATTGATGATAATGTGGAGACATTTTGATTGAAACAATGAAAATTATAAAATGTTTGTATTTTTATTATTATAATACCACTATAAATATTAATTTTAAACAATTCCAATTATCTACAGCTATTCATTTTTGAATTTCAACGACCCCCCACTCATGTATACGCACACTGCCTGAAACCACCCTCAAAGTGGAAGATTATAGCATTTATCTGATCCAAGAGGTTATGACAGATTCAAAAATAAAACTTACTTATTGTAAAACCATTAAATTCATATCTAAACACAACCAATACACTCAGAATCTGAAAGTGATTTTAAGTATAAATTGAGGTAAACACGAAATATTTCAGAGAGAGCGCACACAGGGGTTTTCAGTGAAAAAATCAATAAATATTCAGTGGTTATCTCCAATATTAGTTAAGTCTGTTCTTGGTATTAAGTTTAGTACATAATATAATAGTAATGTTTAATAATAACAATTATGACAAACGTTTCACTGCAGGGTTTTTGCCAGTTTCAACAATTTGAGATAATTTCTCACTGTCTATAAAACTTTTTTAAAAATGTTTTCGTCAAATGAAAAACTTTTAAACTTTTAATTATTGTAAGTACCTATCATTTTTCATTATGCGATGTCAACGATTCATATAATGAGACAGTGGCTGTAAACAGAGATAATAATATAAAATTACCAAATTACTTTTAGATTATATATAACTCTGCAACAGCGAGTTTAAGACAAGAATTTTTTTTTCTCCTGAAACTTTTTGTAATATTAACATAAAATAAATGTTTTATTTTATGTATATATATTCGTGTATCAAAATCAAAATGTTTGGTTTATAGTGGAACTTTTCTAATAAAAGAACAAAAGTAGTTTAATTTATACATTTTAATGTTAACTCGTCTCATATATATATAAATATATATTAGGTACGTGCTCTTTTAGATCCGTATAATATTATATGCAAATACGTTTGTATTAACATTTCTCGTCAGCAGTCTTCGATAATGTTAATGATGGTGTGTAGTCCACTGTCGAATCTAAAAGAATAATATAATAATTTTGGCATTGAGGCCAATTCTATAACAATATCATATCATGTCACTTTATATTATTATTCCTAATGTTCCTACTAACTATAACTATATAAGTATGCGCAAGTTTAATTTAACTACGATAACTACGATGAGATAAAATACGTGTCGTATTAGTATTTCACGGCAGATCGTTATTTCATTCACGCACGGCAAACAAAAAGCAAATAACAGAAATCAAAGAAGTATAGGTACCTACCAACTATAGCTATCTAATTAAGTCTATTGTCAAAATTCGATTTTCACGTCATCTGCCGCAAATTAATTATCTTCGTATATTATATTATAGTGTTTGGATTGTTTAGAAGCTAATGGACCGCGTGCTTTGCTTTTCCAAATATATATATACATTATACATATATACAATGCTTAAACGCTGTATACTAAAATACATAATATATTATTATTATATTATATTATGTCCGGTTGTTGGCCTAATAGTAGGTATAAAACACATAATAATATGATGTAGGTAGGTTTCTATTATACTACTATTTATAATCAATGATACTACTATGACCAAGCACAGATCCAAGCGGGGGGGAGGCTGAGGGACTATAGCCCACCCTACCTTTTAGAAATGTTATATATTATGAATTTATTTATATAATAAATAATTTATAGGCTTGTCTAAAAATGCATGCATTTAAAATTTAAAAATACAAATAAAAATGTTAATATTTTTATCAAATCTATTATCAATTATACTATCTAAAATCTGTTATGTACTAAAATTATAAATGTATTATTTTTGTAAAAAATGTTTCCCTCCTCCCTTCCACGTTAAAAAATTCTAAATCTACGCTTGTATATTAGTATACAATGTTTGTAATCATATCGTAAACGTTTCCGATAAATAATATTAAATAAGTACAAATTTCGTTTGACCATATACGAAATCATACCGGGTATATAGAGGATGTTTAGGGTGTTGAAGCAGCCCCTTGCGCAATAGTTATGCGAAAAATATACTTACTAAATGCTTCGAAGATTTCTACAAAATATGATTTCATGTGGTTCTATAAGTTCTATAAAATATTCGATATTATTATTAATACGAAGGTCGATGACTACTGCAGTCTACAATGGAGAGCCACGATAAAAAATCCTGGTTATGCGCATGAATCTTAATCTTTAGGAAAATAGTGGGAAAGTTTTTTTTTGCAGGGAGGGGGGCATTTTTAATGGACCCATTATTGGTAAGACTTTTGTTGGCCCAACTTGTCACAAAATAGGTAGCTATAGTATAAAAATATAGTAGTTATCTAGTATAAAATATATAATAATTCAACGGGGGACGACGGCATTCGTGTAACATTTTTTTCCAAGTCTAGAGAATTTGAAAAATTGGAACCGACGCCACTGCAGTAATAACACGCATATATATAAATGTCATATGGACACGAAGCGATAACCGAATATATCCGCGATGAGTCACGTCGTCCGTATTTCCTTCGACGAAGAAAAGTTACCAACGATTTCCCGCCTCCACCCGCGCGGACACGGTCGGGTGGTTAAACGGAGAAAAACGACGACGTGGGCTCTATCGCGTAGCAGCTTTTCTCCAGTGTTATATATATTTTCACGTCCACCGCGTGTGGGTTATACATGTTAGCGTGGTACATAATGGCTCGTATCCGTTTCCGTCGAGTGCTATTGAAAATCCCGTTGCTCTTCTATGTATTAATGCACCTATATATACTACACTGCACGCGCGCATGGTTCATTTGCCACCGACACCTTTACAAATTAATAATTTCGCTCCGGTGGAAAACGCGATACACATGATACGCGCAGCGTATATAATACGCGTATTATAAAGTGTATAATATATTATACAGGGTGTAACAGATAAAACTGGCTTTTGGAATACTTTTTGTCCTAATAATCAATATTTAAAATTTTATTTTTTATTTATAATTTATATTATACGAAAAAATTATTTTTATTTTTTTTTAATACTGAAAATAAAAAAAATTAAATTTTATTTAAATTTTTTTAGATATATTCAAAATAGCCAACTTCCGAATCTGACTATAAGAACAATTTTGATAGTAAAAACATTTGTCTAAGTCGATTAGTTTATTTTTTAGAATTTTTTAGAATACCTATCAATATTTTTTTGATTAAATGAATTTGGGAACGTACCTAATAACTTTTTTCAAAATATTTTTTTGGGAATTTGCTGACATGAGTAGGTATATTTCTTAAAATATTTAATTAATCATATAATTTTAACAATTTTTGTCATTTTTGTTTCGTCCAGTGTTTTTGTTACCTATGTTGTATATTATATATTTTATAATTTGCACTTGAGCGTGAGGTCCATGTCCCCGGCACCCCCATTGCGATTTTTGGGTCCGAACCCGGGGCGATCGTTTGTGCTTCGTTAGTGCACGTTAGTGCTTTTTATCCCGTCGTTAGTGCTTTATCCATTCCAAAGTTATTCGCATTTCGTACAGGGGGGTGCGGGGGACATGCCTGCACCCCCCATTTCGAATTTCGGGCCCAAACCCAGGGCGATCGTTTGTGCTTCGTTAGTGCACGTTAGTGCTTTTTATCCCGTCGTTAGTGCTTTATCCGATCCAAAGTTATTCGCATTTCGTACAGGGGGGTGCTGGAGACATGCCTGCACCCCCCATTTCGAATTTCGGGCCCAAACAAATTTCATTCGTTTGTGCTTCGTTAGTGCACGTTAGTGCTTCTCATCCCGTCGTTAGTGCTTTATCCGTTCCAAAGTTATTCGCATTTCGTACAGGGGGGTGCTGGGGACATGCCTGCACCCCCCATTTCGAATTTCGGGCCCAAACAAATTTCATTCGTTTGTGCTTCGTTAGTGCACGTTAGTGCTTCTTATCCCGTCGTTAGTGCTCCATCCCTTAAATTCTATTTGAATTTCCTACAGGGGGTTCTAAGGACATGCTAATTTAGATTTCGAATTTTGGGTCCAAAAATCTTTTATTCGTTTATGCTTCGTTAGTCCTTCAGTGTGTTATTCATCCGGTCGTTAGTACTCTACTCCTTCAAAAGTTATTGGCATTTCGTACGGGGGGGGGGTACTAGTGACGTACTAATTCGAGTCCAGTCCCCAAAGTTTTGTCTGAAACTCTTCAACACATTGAGGTTAAAATGATCCTTTGATGCATTGCAGTTAAATATCGTAGTTTTGGGATTAAATTACTTAAATCTGGGTTTTATATATTATGTAAAAAAGAATTTTATTAAAATTTCATATTTATGCTAATTTCTGCCAAAAGCTTTAATAGATATAACTAAATAACTAATAAGTATATAACTTTAATTTGTCCATGCGTATATGATTTACCGATATTTAAAAATATCGTAGACAGCTGATCGATAAAACTGAGTATCTAATTTTAAAAATTCTCAAAAAACTACTTAAGTACCGGTACCTATCTATATGTACCTATAATATACCTATACCCCTTACCAAAACACTACCTCCTACGAATTTTATAATTCTTTTGTTGCAATTATTTAATAACTATAGGTATAATGTGTATGATTTATGTATGATAAGTGTTGATGTATGTTTGTTTGAAAAAAATATGGTTTTAAAATAAAATCGTTCGCGTTATTTGTGAATATTTAAAAGTTATTTGTTAGGTATTTAACCAATAATCAATATAGATTTACGATTCTACGACCTAATACTATAAATGTTATTGCGATACAGAACCAAGATAGGTAACTTTTATCCATTCTATGAGTTCTAGAACGCCAACCCCTGGATTATTCTAACATTAGGTGAAATAATATCAATGATACCATTGAGTATAATATATATTGTTGTACAATATAGGTACGTATACTCAATGATGATAGGTATAATGGTATAAATATTTTTTTTTAAGTCCGGGAACAAATTTAATATTTTTTACGTAACTACCTATTTAGTGTATGATAATATATTATATATCTACCCAAAATATTTATGTTTGCCTATAACAACTATCTATACCTACATCATTGCAGTTAATGATTATAAATAAGATAGGAAGGTATAGATATATAAAGTATAAAACCTGTATAAAAATCGATTTAAGAAATAATAATCGTGATTTAAAATAGCTAAAAAAACATTTGTATGTTCATAGTCTATTTTTTTTCACCACGGTAATTTCACAACGTTCAAGGCAGGATGTCCCGCTTGAACACAATTATTTTACCGCGGTGAAAATCACGGGGAGATTTCACACTCGTTGTCCACCTATTCGCCGCTCACACAAAAATATTTACCGTATAGCATTTTACGGGGAGATTTCACACTCGTCGTCCACCTATTCGCCCCTCACACAAAAATATTTACCGTATAGCATTTTACAGGGAGATTTCACAAATTTTGAATAATTTAAGTAAAAAAACTCGTGTAAATATATTTAAGAATTCGTTTATATCAATAAAAAAATCTATTATTAGATAATTTGTGTTCTGTACTTTAAATAATTATTTCATTTTAATAATAAGGTTTGTTTGGGAAAAAACCATTTAGTGTGTACATGGTAAATATTTTTGAGTAAGCGGCAAAACCGATTTTGAGTGTGCAAACTCTCCCTGTAACTTTAAAATACGGTAAATATTTTTCTGAAACGAAGAATTCGTGGACAAAAATTGTGAAATCTCCCTGTAAAATGCTATACAGTAAATATTTTTATGTGAGGCGCGAATAGGTGGACAACGAGTGTGAAATCTCCCCGTGATTTTCGCCGCGGTAAAATAATTGTGTTCAACCGGGACATCCTGCATTGAACGTTGTGAAATTACCGTGGTGAAAAAAAAATAGACTGTGAACATACAAATGTTTTTTTAGCTATTTTAAATCACGATTATTATTTCTTAAATCGATTTTTATACAGGTTTTATACTTTATACATCTATACCTTCCTATCTAATTTATAATCATTAACTGCAATGATGTAGGTATAGGTAGTTGTTATAGGCAAACATAAATATTTTGGGTAGATATATATATTGTCGTATACGCCACGCAAAGGCTTGACGTATATAACAGATATGTTTCGGTTTCCGATTCTCTAACCGTCGAACGAGTAAATTATCGACACCTGCTGTATGAGTTTAATTTAATTTCTCCTTTTGGTGACCACGATAACGAGTACTGCGCAAAAGGATAATTAAATAAAAGTCCAGCAGGATTTACACTATACAATTCTAAGGTTATTTTACTCCCGAACAACTGACCACGATAACGAGTACTGGATGTTCGAGGGTGAGGTATCTTTTACCTAGACAAAGTCTTACTCTTTCTCGACTGACACGATAACGAGTACTGGACGAGAAAGTAAGTACCACAGTGTCTTACTACCTGTTTTTAAAAGTGTTATTCACCACAACGTCTCTGTATCAACTCGTAAGATAAAATATTCTAAAAAAAGGCGTAAAGAAAAACAGTGACACTTGGTTTTTAAAAAAAAGAATTAAATATAATAAAATATATCAAAAACAAATAATAAAAAGAAACGTAAAAATACTGCAGCTCGTTGGCTACTACAATAATCGAAACAAACAAAACAACAGCCCCGCTCCCGTCGCAGACGTCGCCTAAGTAGTCGTGGCAATTTTGCTGACTCGGTTTGATTGACTTTCTGCTTGGTATGTTATTTTAATATTTTATAATTTCGTTATATATACAACAATATTATCATACACTAAATAGGTAGGTAGGTACGTAAAAAATATTAAATTTTCTCCCGGACTTAAAAAAAAATATATTTATACCATTATACCTATCATCATTGTCAGTGCCGGCGCTGGGTATTGCAGGGCCCTGGACATAGGTAATAGAGGGCAAAATTCTAGCTTTTTTTAAATTAATGCTATTTTTATTTGAATTTTAAACATTAAAAATAATAATGTTATATAAAATGTTATCATTAATATTATTTTTCAAGACAAAACTTTTGGGACTGGACTCGAATTAGTACGTCACTAGTACTCCCCCCCCCCCGTACGAAATGCCAATAACTTTTGAAGGAGTAGAGTACTAACGACCGGATGAATAACACACTGAAGGACTAACGAAGCATAAACGAATAAAAGATTTTTGGACCCAAAATTCGAAATCTAAATTAGCATGTCCTTAGAACCCCCTGTAGGAAATTCAAATAGAATTTAAGGGATGGAGCACTAACGACGGGATAAGAAGCACTAACGTGCACTAACGAAGCACAAACGAATGAAATTTGTTTGGGCCCGAAATTCGAAATGGGGGGTGCAGGCATGTCCCCAGCACCCCCCTGTACGAAATGCGAATAACTTTGGAACGGATAAAGCACTAACGACGGGATGAGAAGCACTAACGTGCACTAACGAAGCACAAACGAATGAAATTTGTTTGGGCCCGAAATTCGAAATGGGGGGTGCAGGCATGTCTCCAGCACCCCCCTGTACGAAATGCGAATAACTTTGGATCGGATAAAGCACTAACGACGGGATAAAAAGCACTAACGTGCACTAACGAAGCACAAACGATCGCCCTGGGTTTGGGCCCGAAATTCGAAATGGGGGGTGCAGGCATGTCCCCCGCACCCCCCTGTACGAAATGCGAATAACTTTGGAATGGATAAAGCACTAACGACGGGATAAAAAGCACTAACGTGCACTAACGAAGCACAAACGATCGCCCCGGGTTCGGACCCAAAAATCGCAATGGGGGGGTGCCGGGGACATGGACCTTTGAGCGTGTGTATTATGTAGTGTACGTGTAAAATATATATAGGTAATACGGCTATAACACGATTCCGCAAACTTTGCGGAATCGTGTTGATTTTTATAGCCACTGATATACATACACGACTCCGCAAATTTAATATATATATACACGATTCCGCATAATTTTAAACGCAACGTTGCCATTCCGAAAACAAAATCTAAATTATTGGAAGGGCCGAGCCACACTTGAGTGATTTTGGCGCGCGGTACGCATACGACGGTGGCACCCGGTAGCATAATATAAGCATTCTGGGGTCTGTTTCGGCACCTGTGTTCAAATACGCATTCTCAATACATACTTCCAATTTGACAACATTAAATAATTCTTTTTAAAAAAATGATCGGTTCGCGTATTGGGTTAATTACTTCCGAGCGACGGAAAGAGTTAGCTTTAGTAAATTTATATAAACACAGCTAGATTTGTTGGTTATCGAAAAAAAGACGGTGCTCTGAAATGGAGGTGTTCAACTAATAAAAATTGTACGGCGATCATTTTTTCTACTAGGCTCGGCCCTTACAATAATATAGATTTTGTTTTCGGAATGGCAACGTTGCATTTAAAATTATGCGGAATCGTGTATATATATATTAAATTTGCGGAGTCGTGTATGTATATCAGTGGCTATTAAAATCAATACGATTCCGCAAAATTTGCGGAATCGTTCTCCACCGGGTAATACATACCTACCTACCTGGCTACCTGTCTATATTATTATGTAGACCGCTCGAATTCTGTCACGATATCTATAATAAGGTTACTAGCCTGCTGTACAGACTTGCTAAATGAATGCTAAATGTTTAAAAACGAGGTTATTACAGCAATTTAGTTATACCTAGCTAATTTCGATTCTTATTTTACTTAAGTGAAACTCCACAGTATAAACCTCTAGAAATACCATTGAAAATGATTTTAAAATGTAGTATTGACCGCAATATTGTGAATTATTGTGATATACTCACTACGAAAAATGTGTTGCATTTACTAGTAAGTACTAGTAATCTAACCTATCTTAGGTGATATTGCATTATAGCTTATATCCTAAAGATGTAGGTAATTCGTACAATAATAATCTAAAATCGTAGTAAATATTCAGCATATTATTTATGATCATTGATCATATTATATCAATTTATCGACGAATTACCTACATCTTTAGGATATAAACGATAATGCAATATCACCTAAGATAGGTTAGATTACTAGTACTTATAGTAAATGCAACACATTTTTCGTAGTGAGTATATCACAATAATTCACAATATTGCGGTCAATACTACATTTTAAAATCATTTTCAATAGTATTTCTAGAGGTTTATAGTTTATACTGTGGAGTTTCACTTAAATAAAATAAGTCTCGAAATTAGCTAGGTTACTAAATTGCTGTAATAACCTCGTTTTTAAACATTTAGCATTGATATAATATGATCAATGATCATAAATAAAATGCTGAATATTTACTACGATTTTAGATTATTTTTGTAAAATAAAACCACTCGTAATAATTTTTGAGACCTATTACAAGTAGTACAAGATAAAAAATTTAAAAAATAAGATACAATAGTGAAATAGAAGAAAATAAAAATCTAATTTTCCCCAAACCCTAATTTTTGTAGATAGATTCGGCATTTTTTATATAGCAGGGTTGTATATATGATATGTTAGTTATTTATATAATATTCAACATAATAGAATTACATCAGCAGACCACATAATACTATAATATTTTTCTAAATAAATACTACACGTATGGAGTAAAACCTTCAAATACCCTAGGTCACTGGATAGGTGTTAGCTATTCAGAAGGTTCAGTTTGTAGAAATTTTGCAGTTAAATAAAAACGTCTACTGTTTGGAGGTGTTCGTCAGTGAAGGTTTAATTTTATATCTGTATATTGTATGTATATAACTGTGTTTTTTTTCCAAATAGAGAGGGAAAAATGTTTAATGGGTTTAAGTCGTGTTTGATCTCTGCTACAGTATCGCAATGGGACAAAAAAAACATAATACAAAATTACAAGCGGGGTGACTATATATAGGCTATTCATGGACTATAAGTGGCTTCTTTAGACTTACGACCCTCGTTTTCTCAGTCAATTAAACCTTTTTTGTAATCTTAAAGGACAAAATGTTTTTCCTTTTTATGTTAAGATATAAGATACTTATATAACATCAAGTCTCATTTGTTACCATTTATTTGGTCAGAGTTTTTAGATTCTTAAGATTTCCGGATTTTTAAATGGCCGCTATTATAGTATTATGTGTATATAGTTTTAATTTAATATTTCTAAGCAGAATATCTTTTCAGAAAATGATGATTGGTAAGTATCGAAATGAATAAAAGAAATTGTTTTATTTGCAATTGTTCTGAATAAGAAGAGTGAAGCGATAGGATTAAATCCTATTAAATTCCGATAAAGTGCAGTGGTGTGGTGCACTATAGATAGTAGTTGTAACTTGTAAGTTATAACTCACTCTTCTAAACCTAAAATGCAAATAAATAAAAACTATTGGTTTAATACTTGATACTAATTGCATACGTTAGCATTTCCATTACAAAATAAAAAATTGAAAGTAAGATATTTTGAGATTATTAAAATGTAAAAATACTTTGATAAAAAATAATATTTTTATATCTAAATATGAGTTAATAATTAATATTGTATAAAAAAATAAATAGTTTTTACGAAATCACAAAAATTATTAGAAAAAATGAGTATTATACACTTATGCATTAACATAATCACTCAGTATGACCGTATAGCCTAAGTAGTTTTCACTTTTAATGTTGGTTTTTTTTTAAATTTGTAACAAAATATCAACATCTGCTTTTTAAGTAGTTAGGTGTTTTATATTTTCAGTGCGAATTTAGATACTTTTACTTAGGTTTAATTACGTGTAATACGAAACTGAATAATTTTTATATAACTTTCTACCCCGCACGAGTACTTAAATTAAATTTATAATATCTTTAAATTAAATTTCGTTCACCCATAAAAGACGTTTCCTATCTTATTTTGGGGGAACTTGTTTATAAAAAATATTTTTTCCATTTTTATCGTCATCGTTGATATAAAATACATTATATTATTCTCTTACCTTTTTAGTGTTTTTATTTTTTTGAGCCGTAAAATAACTTTTTTTAATAATAAAATAATCAATAAAAAGTAAAAACTATAAGATGTAATATAATTTTACTTACAATTTTTATTTTAAATTCCTAAAACAATGGTTATATAATTTTAATTGGGTTGACAACACTTGATGTTTGTTTATATAATTAGATAAAATCTTTAAAATACTTATGATATAAAATTAGATTTCATACCTATTAGTAATAGGCTATTACTGAAGTTTAGATCGGATCTAGGTATAGTATGTTATAATATTATTTATAGCGTGGATAGTAATATATTTTAATAAACATACATTTAGAATACTCATATTGTATTATACTTAGAAAGGAGACTAACTTGTTGCATATCAGTTAACGAAACTGTTGATATAATATTTCTTTTTATATTTTATATTATTTTCACCCTAGGTATATAGTAATATATAATATAGTAACAAGTAACATAAGAATGTTAGCAATGTAACAGTAACTAACTTACAAAATTATTTTAATGTGCATTGTGCATCGCGTTTATGGTGATACTTTTAAATTGATTATATTTCAAAATGTCTGTACCTATCCCAAAACAATAACTATATTATATAAGAAAAAAATGTTAGTAAAAAAGATTTTGTTGCTAATAAAATTGATGCATTATGTAATAATGGTATTAATGATATTGAGCTTTTGATAATAATTTCTGAATAATTCCAGCCACATACGATTTTATGGTCATTTTTTGGACAGCTCCTGAATCTTATGTGATTTTAATACGATTTTATACCTCGCTACGGCAATTGTTTAAGGGGCGACATTTGGCCAATTTCTAATATCGGCTTAGCCACCCGGGATCTGGATTGTGTTAATTGTAAACGATCATTAGTTTGAGTGAAATATTCAATGAGGGTATAACTCTCATACGCGCGTGCACATGTTTATAACACGATAACAATATAATACTAATTTAACGAATTTCAAGACAATTTACTTATTGTTTTGTCAAAATAATAGTCAGTTAACGTTGTTTAATTTTGACTCTAAAATAATATAATATGAATACAGCAGAAAAATTTCTGTAGATTTTACAAAACGCTTTCTGTTTTTAATTTTGATTTTAACTATGATTTGAAAAAATTCATATTTTCAAGATTTAATTTTAACGAAGTGTTCTGTACGATAATCAATAGACAATTTTCTGTCAAGTTCAAAATTTTTTCAGAATCAAAATCGGACATCGTAAACTAACTTTAATTGTGTATTTGTGTCCAAACTTAAAGTGTTTTTATCTAAAATTTACGGCAGTAGGGCCGTAATTATCGGGATTAGTTTTTAATATGGTCAGAAATTAATGTGGGCATAAGCACTAATACAGCTCACAAGCACTGTAAATCGAGGTAGGTACATTTAAATTTATCGGACGTGACATTTTTCTTGTAGACATAGGATGTAATTTACACATAAGTCATAACGCACATTTCTCTCAGTATTAAAGTTAAGAGTGGCACAAGTAGTATTTTCCCCTTAGTTGTTAGTGTATAATAATATTATTGTTCAACCAGTTATACTTTGAAAATGTTATTGAATTTGTTCACAAATAAACGTTATGCTTATTTTGAGCACAATTTATAATATTATTATAACCTAACTAAAGGTAATTTAAAACTGTTTAGATAGGACTTTTAGTTATAGGTACCTACTATAATTCAACAACAGATCATGTAAACACGGTATCAATAACTGTAAACTGGACTTCAATGTATCCCATCTATTCTATATTTTATTTAAAAAATAATTTTAACTTTTTAAATAAAAGTCGTTATTATATTTTCAAAATACAATTTTTAATATCTATTTCGACGTGATATTTGCTTAATGGTTTCCTACGTTTTTATGTAAATATTCTATGTGTGTGTGTTTATCGTCGAACTTTAACGTATATATGTATGAAAAAAAAGTTAAAAGCCTGCCAAATGCGTTTAAAAAACTTTATCGTTTGTGATATTAATAAAATAAAAAAAGTTGGGCAAGCGAGCGAGGCGTGATTCGATTGGAAAAAAAACACACGATTTTTATCGCTATATATACATTAAACATACATATATATATAATATATTATATACAGGATGATTCATCAATCATGCTCACCCCAATTTTTCAATTTAAATTGAATTTATTCAAATTCTGTACTGTCTTTTGGAAATTTTTAATATAGGTTCTTTAAGATGATATTTTCAAGTTCTTGAGATTTTTTGTACTGCTTAAAAAGAGTACTGTAGAGATACAAACTACTGTTTTTCAAATGAGAAACTATTTTTTACTGTAATTTATATTTTAGTGGACATTTTCATCAGAAATGTTGATTTGCCTAATTCAAAATTCGAACGAATAGTTTTTCAAAATATTTATACTAAGGAAAGTACCTATTCCTTATAAATTATTTAAATAAAAATAAAATAAAAATTGGATATAGTATTTGTTTTATTATACTTGCACTACTTTTTATAAATTATAAATATTGATAAGTAGATTAATATTAATTACCACTAAAATCTTCAAACCCCCTTAGTCCCTGTATCTTCTAAACCCATCATCAGCACACAAAATGAATCGACTTAAAAAGGCAAAAACTGCTCGTTTGGATTTTGATTTTAATAATTTAATACGTAAAAATGTTCAGACAAATTATTACCCACTTAATAATTTGCAAAATAGATAAAATTTGGTTCTAATTTGAAAAATAAAACCCACAGGACACTTCTTAAGTAGTATAAAAAATCTCAAAAATTTAATAATAGGATTGTCCTCGAGTGTATTTGAAAATATCAAAAATCAGATTTTCATAATAACTGCATTGGTGAATCACTCTGTATACGCAGCGGTCGTGGTGGCTTTTTGTCTTCGTTACTATACTTTATACATAATATATTGTCTTTTGTCAGTATATGTATACCTAAAAAGTCTATATAATATATATACACTTATGTATGCATTATTCATGTATATATATATTATTGTGTATATAGTGGCACAACTTTCGATGTTTACAGATTTACAAATTCAAACCCGCGGGGTATATACATGCAGCAGTCTGTCTTCTATATACTGCTCGTAGGTATCATATAATAATATATATATATACCTCGCTTTATATATATGCGTATATTATATATTATAATAGGCACTACATAATATATAGAACATAATATAATGTATATACTATTCAGCAGCGAGTTACTTGCATAATAATGTACGCATAGACCACTCGTGCGCACATATTTTCTAGTCGAGTCGCAATGTTTTATGTAGAAGTATAACGTAATATTATGATATACACATAGACGTTGTGACACTTGGGTGGGTAGGAAGGTATATACATATTTTATGTATAATGTATTATACTTATATTCTATGATTTCCTTCAAGTCATTATTAATTATAAATCGTACGATATAATATATAGATACCACTTACGTGTATTAAAACACATGAAAAAATACATTCTCCGCCCTCCTCGCCTCGTCATCGTAGTCACTGACCAATAGACAAATAATAAATAAATACACACACATTAAATAAAAGACGTTGTGTAACTCGCGTTTATAATGTTATCGCACAATTTTTTGTCAAATTTGCAAGTACGCCTATGCGATATATATGTTTTAAAATAAATATTTTGTTTTCCGAACAAACCGAGGGGGAAAGGGATATTTTCATTTCTCTCGCCTCTCGTCGTCGCTCAACTCTCATAATATAATGACATAATATTTTACCATACGTAGTTTATCCACGTCATGCGTGACGCGATTTCATCGCCACCGGAGATGAAAATAAGCCAAATTCCACCATTGCGTACGTCATTATACATATATACCTGTTGTAGTGGGTACCTATATACATAATATTGTACTTGCAAAACCTCCCGAGATTATTTGAACACGTGTCAATTTATTAAGAATACGTGACACAGGTATATACACACTGGCAGCACAGTGTATAATATGGGTACCTACGCACTGCTATTATACACATATCGTGTATAAAACTTGTGAAAATTATATGAAATTGAATTCATAACAAAATGGCATGGTATTAAAAACCCATCGTTCGTATAATATTATAATATATGTTATGGAAAACGCAGTTTGTATAAATTAATACCTACCGTCATTATAACAACATTTCCATAATACCTGTATGTGTAATATTGTATATAAACTGCTATATAGTATACTATAGGTATAGGTATAGGTATAGGTATATGTATACTTTCGGTGGTTATTTTAAAACGAGTTATTATTATTTCCAAAACCATCGTTTGAACCAAAAAGAACCAATACTACAGTAAAATTAATTCGATTTGAATATTTTACGTTGGTACCTACTGCTCAAATCGCATAAAACATGTCAATATTTCGTTAATGCACTTCACGGTAACAATAACGAATTTAATTTAATTTATAAATTATAATAATATATTATTTATTAGATTTTTAATGAATTTAAAATGTATTAAAATAATAATTTCTCTGCGTAAGAAAATCGTTAAATTGCTTACTTCTCGGATTGTCCCGTGCGTACGATATTTTTCAATATCGAGAAGAGGAAAAAATATGATTGCAATAAATCGTTAAATGAATTCGAAAAAAAAATACATAATAATATAATATAGTATACCTACATATCTCATCCACTTTGCATATTATCGAGATATACCTTTGCATAATGGATGTATTGAACATAATATAAAGTTTCAGCTTTTAAGAGAATGTATTTATTCGTTATTAATAATAAACAAAACTATTTAAATGACACATCCAATATTTCCGTTTTATATTCGTTTGGAAAAATATCCTGAAATGAATTTCGACATTTTTATCGGAATGACATATTATTTATATAATAATATCAAACTGGCAAATATTAATAAAAGGTTAAATGTATTACATTTTTGTAACCCATTTCACGTATCACCGAATAACCATATTATGTATTTTTGTTGTGTGTGTGTGTGTGTGTGTGTGTGTGTGTGTATAGTGCTCAAACTATACGCAACATTATTACATAGGACAATTATTAATATTATTTATTGCCACCATATAATACTTAACTATTTGGCTTTTGGCCAAACTTTAATAAACAGAGTGATCTAAGCATGAGCTCGTCTCCATTTTTAGTTTAATAATTAAGACATTAAGTTATTCTGATTTTGAACTTATCGAGTACTTAGATTAAGTACACCTACTATTTAAAAAGTGTCCTATGGCGATCCAACTCTTTTTTTTTCAAACGAGCATTAAATTTTATTCTGTTAATTGTTATGTAGATGATTTTATTGAAAATTTTGATGTATCCAAATTGAAATTCAAAAGAGTATTTTTTAAATATTTAACTTAGTGTACCTAACTACTAAAAATAATATGTCCATAATAATAAATTCGGAAGATTTGGTATCTATGGAGTATGACGATTGGAAAATTATAGAAATAATTAATGTTTATCTATCAACAGTTTGTAGTAATAAGTAGGTACCTAGGTAGGTATTATACTACATAAACTCGGTAGTAGGTATACTATATATATTTTATAGTTTGGGAAAAAGATTTTTAAAGATTATTATCTCGAGTAAGTAGGTAGGATATACATTTAAATAAGTAACTCAAAAAAATACTCATTCAAATTTTGATTTAAATTCATATCATTAAAATTGAAAAATTGAAGTATTTGAAAATACAATGCTTGAGTATGGGTACACCTACACTTAAGAGTTCCAAAAATTAGAAATTCAATAAATTACTTATTAAATGAAAAAATGGGGTCGAGTTGAACCATCCTGTATATTCCGTTACTTGATGCAAAAATTATATTGTTTGCAGTTTCTGCACTTTCAAAGCCAGCGTCTGTTTTTCAAAAATATCCTACTCACAATGGTTCATACCATTTATTGAACATTCTACATGTATAATTATGATCAATGTTCATACCATACAATATTATATTATTGAGATAGGTGAGCGCTTAATAAACTTTTCATGCGTTGCGTATAGGACACCTAATACCCAATATATTATAATATTATATTGTGTTTGTTTATAGTTAAATATTCATAGGGGCGGACGATTAAAGAGGGCGCTTTGATTTGAAAAAATTTCTAATTTGCCGTTTTTCGTATAGTACCTACCTACAATATTGTCCTCTGTCAAAATCGAATGACCTCAAATAAATATTATTATATTATTATTACCCCTATTCCAAGATTTAAACAAATTATAAATATAATAACACGTCGTTATATTCAATTATTTTTCTTGTGAATTTTATATTATGCTTTTGCGTTCGGTTCTCGAAGTTATCGATTAGAATATACTATACATTTATGTACAAAATACATTGTATATAATATAATAATATTTACTTAGATAGAATGGAGAGAGAGTGTGAGAGATAGGTAGTATGAGAGGGAAAGATCTAGATAGGAGGAAAGAGAGAGAAATAGAGAGAGATAGTTTCGATTAATGGTTGTTTAATACTAGCTGGAACATTATTGCGGGAATATCTAGGAAATAGAAACATCTATTAATTTATCAATTAGGATAATCCATTTGACATTTGCCGTTAATAGGAGAAACAATTATAATTTTACAAATTAATAATAATAGTTTCTATGTGAACGGTATAATATGATGGATTGATGGATTACAAGTTAATATTATTATATGGTAGGATAGCAAATACGCAAATATTATCATTATTCGTTCTACTACAGCAGACAAAGGTATTGATCTCCTGCGGGTGCTTATATAGCTGGAATTGTAAAGTTAGCGTGACTTTTGAAAATCATGTTCCGACAAACTCTACTTGGACTGCTTGTAAGACATTTATTGGCAACAGCCTTAAATAGGTACAATAAAAGTTTAAAGTAAAATATTGTCAATTAACTTTTATTTCCAATTTAATTTCAACACCTACCTATATATGATATAATGTAGGTGAAATTCAGAAAGTAATCATTATATAAAAGAAATTAAAAACTACGATTAAGATCATTTAATGGTTTTAATAATATTATATTATATATTATACAGCTGAAGTCTTGTAGACTCCGCTTTATTGGTTCACATCGGTTGCATGTTTTTTGTCCCAACCACCAAAATAAAAAAGATACATAAAATATTTTTCAGTTTTTAGTTTTAATTTATTAATACACAATATAACATCATAAATAGGTATTGTAACGTGGTCGGGGGATAATATATCCAGGGAGAGTCGTAGGACTAATAATTTTTATATAGTATGTAATACATAATATGTATAATTTAAATATAAAATAATAATAATTTTTAATAAAAAAGAAATATACATACCTACTTATTTATAAAAAAAATTATATATTTATTAATTTTGGAAATAAAAAAGTGATGAATAGTACTAGTAATAGTAGGTACTACACTATAAAGATAACGATACGTTTAATCTAATAATTTAATTCAATTTAATAACGAATATTATCAGATTATTCGCATCGTAATTGATATGATATACTCTATAAAAATGTTCAATTACCTACCCGGGTTTGTGGTCTAAATAAGCGGTAAATATTTACATTACAATTATTATGAGTTTATTTTGGTGGTTGAAAAATTGTCCCAGTTATCACTTGTCAGGTGTTTCTATTAAGCGGAATATACTATAGGTAATATGTAACATTTTCAATATTCATACATTATATAATATTGTTTAAATGCTAATGTGCCTTAAATACCGGTTCTAATATTTTAATATATATTCGCGAACATACTGGGTTGATTTTCCAACTGACGTTGTATTTAAACTATAGAGCTAGAATTTTAAATTTAAATTTGAGTCATTGAAGTTAAAAACATAATAAGATTGCATCGAATTCTCAAAAACTATACACTTGACACTTAAGGACATGGTTTTTTTTTTAATTGAAATGCTGAATTCGTTAGTTATTTATCCAATTATCTCAGCCCTTTATTATTTTTATATTTATACATAACCAGCACTTTTAAATTTATAAAAACATTGTGACAGGTACTTCTTTAAAGTGCAATCATGTATATAGAACAGACTCTAAGCAGTAAATCTTTACGTGTAAATAATTTCAACTGTTATTGTTTAAATAATTAATTAATCATCGCATTGACAGCTAATTAATTCCGAAGACGTATCATTAAAGTTTAAATTTACATTTTTATACGAAATTCCTTTGAATTCTTGCTAATAATAATATGTATAATATAATATCAATATAATTATAACGAGTAACACGCTCTCTATTGGCTCAATATTCTAACACTCTGTGTATCATATTGAGGCGATTTGCTCTATCTAGAATAACGAGCTTCTACAATTTTTTTTTTCAACCAAATCATTTATTTTAAATATAGAAAGTATAAACAGAATCCAACAATAATTAACATTTAGCTGTTCGGCAATGTTTCAATATTTTTATGCCAGTTCATTATTATGTTCTCTTCATAGGTATCAATAAAGTATAATATCATACAATAGATTTTAATATGTTCCCATTATTGGAGAGTTGGCTGACGATTTTGAAGTGAAGTGTATATTATTATAAAAGCTAATGCACAAATGAACGACCATCACTTTTACAATATAGTTTATTATATTGGCATACTATTATGTAGACCAGAGTGGTAAAATATGATCATTGTATAATGGTTTGTACCGCAAAATGGCCTTTTAGCGATTATACAACGGAGTCCAAGAGTTTTTGGAAAGTTTGGATTTTGAGTTGTCTGATTCTTTGGCACAGCCCCCAATTTAGAAGCATTTTCTTCACTAGCAGGACTTAATAGGTGGAAAGCTGTTTGGTGTGCTGAAAAGGTCACGGAGGTTCTAATTTTCATTATTTTCGTTTTTCGTCGGTTTGAACAGTTTTTTGGGATGAGGTTATAGAATTCGTCATCGGAATTTTGTTAGAGCGCTGTTCAAAGTTCCGTGAGCTCTGATTAGAAATACAATAATTTTATCGGTTTATCGTTTGCTTGTCTCAATTCATTAGGAGAGGGCATAATGGCTTATGTTTTATTTTGAAAACTATTTTCATTTGTTTGCGCCGAATGAGATTTAAATTATACGTTTGGCGTGCGAGCAACATGTTATTAGAATGTGATTAAGATAAATATATATAACGACCGTCGGTATGGCTCTGCGTCCTTGCCGATAAGCTTAATTGGATTCTTTAACCGTAGTCTAGATTTATATTATAAATGAAGCATGTACGGTTGGATTGATGTTTTGTTCCCAGAAGACCAAAAGGGTCAATGGCTGTTATAATTTCACTGTATAGACATTTAGTTTAACGATTTTGAGGCTGTAAAATATAGTAACAGATATACGACACATCGGAGAGAACATGATATTGGTCAAGACTTGTAACTATATTGTCAGCTGTCTATGGACCTGTAATACTTTGATAACGTTCTTGTTTGAAAATAATAATAATATTAATAACCGTACAATGTGGAAAAAAATACCAAACTTGCAATTTAGGTAAATTATACTTTAATAATATTAATACCAGTGTTATATCATTTGCAATATAAAATAATAAAATAACAAAACAATGTATTTCAATATTGTTGGTCGCGTATTGGACGCAATTATTATATTTTAGTCTCAAGCATTGACTATTATTATAGTTAATATAATTAATAATAATATATATGGTATATTGTTCAACGACACAGGGGACTCGGAGGTCATTAAATAAATATAAGTACACATATTCCCACCCGACTGGCCATTTTGATACTACGTTAACCTGCAGTGTCCTTTGGGATCAAGTCTTTAAGACGATGATACCCATAAAATTAAATAAAAACAATAAAATATGTACGAACGCAATATCCGCACCAACGTTTAACACCACACTGTCTATACTCGTAAATTATAGAATTGACTGTTGACTGTTTGAAGCTACAGGTGAAGCAGAGTACGTGTGACGATACAATAATACTACGCAGTATGTAGAGCGTGAATATTATTCAAATTCGATAATTTAATTAAACACAACATTCGACAAAGCACCATAAAATATTTAAGTGGGTTAGGTTAGCACCCCTAAATTAATTAATAATAATATAATAATAAAATTGATTGCGACAGTACAAAGCAATACAACAAAAATATACATAAATGGAATACGATATTGCAGTACCCCCTAAAAGCAGAGCTTGTGCTGAGCGAGAGAGTTCTATTATCACTTTAAGAATACAAAAAACGTAAAAACGATTTGTTGTTCATAATAATGTAAGTACTATACACGGTAAGAAAATACATTTTTTCCTTTAGTAATGTTATACCTTTTATAATTCATATCCTAGATAAATCCTGCAGGTATTTCAAATATGTTTTGAATGATTTTAAAATTTAAATTATCAAACTGATTAATATTAATTACTATTTAACAAACGACATAAATAAAAAACCGGTATACGCAGTACACTTTTTTGTTTAAAAACTATAGGAAAAATTAATTAAATATATGTTAACATTATGCTTATCAAGTTATAACTAGTATTATGCCCATGGTCTGATTCAGGTATTAAATGCTTATGTTTATATAAATTTACTAGAACAAATAGGTTATAAATAATATTACATGTATTTACATAAAATTATTCGTACATTAAAATAGTGCTAGTTTGCCTGGAAACATTTGGTAAATATTTAATAAATACCATTTAGTAAAATATTCAGTCTAGATATAAAGTTATTAAATTGGCTCCCCAAATGGATATATACCATAAGAGAAAATTGATTGCACTAAAGCTAAATAAATAACTCTTTTATAATATGTATTGACATTCAACTCTAGGTTTGATTGGTGTATAGGACTGCACTTCTGCTTGACTAGGGTTTCTAAATATTATCTCGTAGATACTCGTATAATATTATGCCGTTTTTTACTCATCGAAGTGAGGCGTGTCGATATAGACGTAAAACAGGTACCTATAGTGCCTACCTGTACAAATGGGTAAACAACACCACAGTGAAATTGAATTCATTTAATTAGTACGATCAACTCAATACTTTATTTTAATGATTTAACACTGGAAATCTTAATTGTAATGATATTTTTGTGGTTGTAATAATTGAGCTTTTAAGGGCATTGCTCGTGTATCTTAAATAAGGCGCAATAATTAGGCAATATGCAATTTAGTCAACGCCGCCCATAGAATTTGTGTAAGTCGTAAATTATGATTAGTGTGAGTGCGGTAGTACAACGGAAACCTACTCAGGCGCTAAATGCGAGACACGTAACGACTAAAAATTAAAAGCGTGATTTTTTCCTCAAAATACGATTTACAGGAAAAACTCTTACACCTCGTAGAGTGGTCTGATTTCATTGAATTGTTTTATTTTTTGTTAGAAAGAGGATGATTATCTACAGGGCACATTGGACATCGATTTTTGATTTCGTTGATTAAAACAAAAATAATTAACCCATAAGGCTCTCATAATTTATTACAATTTACAATGACGTATAATATATAATTTATTTATCAGTTTTTAGGTTTTTTTTTACATATTATACGAGTTTGATAGTATATATTATTATATTTTTTATTTTGTACTATTTATTTATTTATTATTATTGTATATCTATTCATAATAGTCAAATAGTACAAACTAGTCTTATCACGCTCTTATAACACCTCAACTATTAACTAAATCGTATAAACACTGAATATTACAGATATTATAATTTAAGTGAATACCAGAATATTAGTTTGTTTTTTATTTCCATTTTTCAAATAAATATGTATATTATTTCATTATTAACTGGTATATTAAATTAGAAGACGGCATGTGATTATGACAATTATTTATGATTCCTACGTTATACCATTCAACTACAGTTTTTAACAAAATTATTAAATGATTTATGAATCAACTACGGCACCTGCGGCGATGAGGACTATAATATTATTATGTTCAAACTACAAACATATTCTACATTTTAGGTTAGTGAAAAAGCTTCTACTTCGATAAAACTAAATGAAACTATTGAATATGATAAATTATTTCTCAGAATTAATAAAATATAAATATACAGTTTAAAACTTAATACAACTTAATAAAACTTATCAGAACTTAAAAGTTAAAAATACTTGTAAAATTAAAAATTCCTCATAAACTAGCATTAAACAGTAAATTCAACTTGACTTAATCTGTAGAACTTTTGTGTAGACGCGCATAACATTGGAATAAAAGTACCTACGTTTCTATTCTATACATTATTATGGTGCCAATTATTAATACATTATAAAAAAAACCTTAATGAAATTTAGATACACAGTATTTCGAAGTTGATTTTCGATTATTAAGTTCATGCAGTAAAATTACAAAAAAAAACCATGGAATTCATATATTTTTCATAATAAAAATTGGACTACTAGAAGTATATTTATTTTTCATGTGCATATTGGGATTATTTATTGTCACGTAAGTAGAAAAATATTCTCGAGAGCTTTCGATGACTTTTGCATATGCTTTAGAACATAATCACCAAGTCCATCCACTATCACATAATATTGAACCACACTCACCTAATAGTCATTCACGACTAACACGTCAAAGATCATGAGCAGTGATGACGAGATTAAAAATTGCCTACATTTTCCCCCTTAAATAATAGACACTAAGAGCCGCCTACCATTTTTGTAAATTAATTAAAATATAAAAATAATCTGTCATTATTACATTAAGGACAATAAAAAAAAATAATATTTTCATCGTTTTAAGTAATACAATTTAATAATATAAAAATTTATGAAAGTTTGAAAATATCAATCAAATAATGTATATAATTATACAAACAGCTCTAGAAGTCAGATTTATTCATTTAAAATTCTATATTTAGCCTCAGAATATTGTAAAGATAAATTATTGATAAAAAACATTAATTTTTTAATTTTAAAAATAGACTTCTGGCCACATAAAATTGTTGTTTATACCACTGTTTATGTCCTGTAGAATAGTTGAATTTCGTTAATTTCATTCTATTTAAAAGTAGAGAACATTTTGTTGGTCAGATTAAGCCCGATTTCGAAAATTATAACTATAGAAGCTAAAATATACATTTGAATAATGAACAGTATTCGTTATTTTTCAAACGTAAAATTAAAATTCAGATTTTGATCAAACCGAAAAAAGTCTTCAACTTTTAGATAAAAAAAAAATTATCGAAATTCAACATATCAATGAGGCATGCGAGATTTTCCTAATACACATCAACCCCCCCCCCCATTTCCTAAATAGGTATCTGTCAGTAGATTAGTCGAAAAGTATTATAATTAAAAAGTAACAACTGAAATAAAAAATAAAATGTTCAAGTTTTATTGAATTGTGGAAAATTAAAAAAACCTTTTAACAAGTTGAAATTTAAAGTGAAATTTTTATAGTAAGCAAGTACTAAATATGCCGATATACGTAAATGAATGTAATAAAGTTATTAATTAATCAGTTATCATAGACCAAATGATTTATTATTATCATAGAATACTCTACTACCCATTATATTAGCTAGTGGACTATTTTTTTCATCATAGTGTATCTATAAACTAGGCACTAATGCACTATTTATATATTTATGTTATTTCACGGTTGTAACTTGCAGTGGCGTTATTTCAGTTTTTATTAGACTAATGCAACTTTTCACTGCTTTTCCGATTCAAAATTGTTTTCACTCAGATTCTCATAGCATAGTGCTATAGTGGTTAAAGGAGGGGGGTGGTGTTGGTAAATGTTCCGACTTAAGGTTGATGTAAATACTAGACTGGGGCAAATGCCCCAGTTGCCACACCCCAAATGACGCCACTAGTAACTTGTGGATAATATTATATACCACATATATTAGTTAAAATAGTAATTACAAACAACGAATATTTTAGACCTAAGTAACAGAATATTCTTATTACCTACATTAAACTTTTAAATATTATATCTAACTAGTAAATAAAATACTGTTATTATAAGTGAAAATAAGATCATATAGCAGAAAAATAATCATTTTCTTTTCTGTTTTTACTTATTGTGTTGTCATTTTTTTATAACTCAGTAGGTACTAATACCATCAACACCATCATTTTAAATATCATTATAGGATTATAATTCTTATATACGGGCGATCTCCTACATTGTTGACATATGATCTGGGCATAGTTAATGTGTTGCCCGAAGTCACCCAACTTTTGGTAATAATTAAGAAGATTTAACACTACCGCGTGAGATCAATTAACTTAACAATTTGCACATATACCAATTAACACAGAGAAGTTAACGAGTATAGGTTACCGAAAACCGCAATCAAATATTTCTATTTGTTTTTGGCTACAGTAGTCAATGTAGTTCTGTAATTTAAAAATAAAAAATAATAATATTTTGTATGTACCTCAATAACATGTACTATGACACCAGTATGTCATCAATAAATATTATTTTCTACGATATGGTAATAATAGATAGAGTATCAGTTTTCATATTTTATATTAAACGTGTATTCTAAAATTATAAGATAACTAAAAAAACATGGTGTTGTCCGAATTCACCCACTTTTACGGTACCTAGTCATTAGTACAAGAATCTTTGGTTCAGACATTTTTAAGGAGCCCCCCTGCGGACTAAGTCTGCGCACGCCTATGCCGATATATACATATTAAATATAATGGTTTACAATGTTTACATGATATACGATATACCTACTTATATAATCCATATGCTTCTTACAGTATATGACGTATAGTATATAATATTTATCGAGTAAAATAAATAAAAACAGTTCGAAATTAAATAACATATTATTTATGCTCGGATGGAGGAAACCCAATAAAGCAACTGGAGTGAATATATTGTCAATAATAATAAAAAAAAAAACCGGCAATTTTCACTTCGGCAACATCGCCCTACCGTGGTTCGCCTTGTTTGAAAAAGAGTTCCCTCTGGATTTTACAAATGTCATCCCGTACGGCAGACGGCTCCCGAGGTGACCTCACCCTATACAGTATAATAAATATTGAAAATAAAAACTAAAAGAAATCAAGTTACAAATCGCCGGCGAGACTCAAATTGGAAATGATGCCCTTTTAGAACAACAGTCAGGACAATTTGAACACATTTTAAAAAAATCTGTGGAAAAAGTCACCGATTTCTGCTATGCGCAGAACCTCAATAAACCCGTAAAACCAAATATAATAAAATATACGGGCAATCAATTTCCACCTCTGACTAGGTACTGCAGACAGGATAATAATTACAATAAAAAAAAAAAAAAACAGGTCAATGATTGCCACTCGCGCTATAGAAGTCAAACTTCAAAGATAGGCAGAGAGATATGAAATTTGTATAGAATAAAAAACTAAGTATAATGATTGACATTTTATTTATTTAACTAAAAGGATTATTCTATATTATAATATTATGCACAATAGTTTGGCATAATAATGTTATATTTATTATTTAAAAAGTGGCAGTTTTGATTTTCACATAACCTTAATTGTCAAATGGGCCAGAATAGGCCGATTTTTTAGGGAACCATGTGGGTTTTTGAAATTGGCCACCTATAAAATAATATGCTCATGAAATAAAAATAATTTTTTTAACATTGTTTAATTTAACAAATTTAATAAATAAGCACAAGACAAAATTGGTTGTGAGGAATGCTGCTGATAATATGCTTCCCTGTAAAATTATAAATCCACCTAAATAAATGTTCATACTATTGTCTTAAAAATATTTATGATAACCATTTTTATTATTACTGCTTCTAATTACCTAGAAAATAATAGGTGTCTCAACTTTTTAATTTTTCGTTAATTGTTAAATAATAAATACACTTTTTTATTTAGACTTATTGTTTATTGAAAGTACCTAATTTAATTTTATGATTTTTGTCATAATATCATTTTTGAACATACACCTATAAATTGTTGTTGTATTTTCTTTTTAAAATTTTTTTGTGAAATATTTATATTTATATTAGAATGTGTTACATATTTACGATCAGTAATCATAATAAAATACATACAGGGAAGAGCGAGGCAAGTTGACTAACATAAGGTTTGAATAATTATCCTGCTATAAAATTTGCACACACCATCATTGCAGTTTAATATTTTAAGTGCTAATAGCTATCACTATATTGTCTATCGTCTATCCATATATATAAAAATAAATAGTAATACTTAATAGGTACTTACTTAGTGTATTGTTAAAGCTTTACTGTTTACGATTTTCAAATTTGAATTGAAATTTAATAAGTAGGTAAATAAATTATAACAAAAGTTTATACGTGGTATCAAATAATCATTTGTATCGCTATCATTAGTGTAGCATACTATATAGTGACGAGAAATAAAATCTGAAAACATACCTAAATTGGTAATGATGTAAACACGAGATCGATCGTCTCTGGGCTTTTTAAAATTTTGACTCTTAACTTCACATTAAATTTGATTTTAAAATGTAAGAATCGAAGAATTTTTAAACACAGATTATACAGGATTGAAAAGAATCAAAAAGAGGGATTATTGATTTCAAGTGAACTTTCTAACAAAGTTTGGTGACGTCATGTGCGTGACCTTTTATCTCTTTAACATTGCAGTCACACACACTATGATGATCACTTACTAGTTAATTAGTTACTATGCACTCAGTCATACTACACGCACATAGGATTACGTCTATTGAACTCCTTAAAAACTATCAATATCGAATCCCCCCAAAAAACAATGCTGCAAAAACCTATTTCTAAAACTCATTCGTCGTTTTCAATTATTACACCGGGACTCTGGAGCAGAGCAGTGTTAAGGGGGGAGGGCAAAGGGGGCAATTGCCCCCGGGCGCCATAGTTTTGTAAAAGTAAGGGGCGCCTTTATTTGCGCTTAATATGCTACCTGGGGCCCAAATTGTAGGGAAAGGGCGCGAATTGACCCGGGGCGCTGAATTGCTTGACTCGGCTCTGCTCAGGAGACTATAATACGTCTCCAGTACATCAAAAAGAGCGAATTAAAATCATATTCTGCTGCAGGTATTATAACAGTATAATTCTTTACTGCGTGTGTATAATTTCACACAAAGAGATGCGACGTTAAAAATGACGTTTAAGAACGAAATTACAATTTTATATTTTAAAGATTGGCTATTTTTCCGCTGGAGTGTGGAGGGGGGGCTCATAACCCCACGGGTTATTCCGAACTTTTCTAGCCCCCGCAGTAACTATTTATCATGCAGGTAACTCTTGTCACGCCCACGTGGACTGCAGATTTGTCGGTGCTCGCGGTGGGCTCCACACAATAATATTTACAGACGTCGAGCAGAGTGCGGTGGCACGTCCTCTCCACAACTTAAGTCTTGGCGTGTACGGAACACTAACGCTGTACACACCGCAAACGACACGCCGCACATAATACCTGCGGTGTAAACGGTGCTAGTTTAGTGTGTACACAAAGATATTGTTTACGGTCGTGTTTATTATGCGATAGAGCGTGCGTCGAGATTTCGTGAAAAGTTTCGGCGGCCACATCCGGCGGCGGCGGCGGCGGTGGCGTATATTATTGTGTGTACGGCGAAAGAGTTACCCGGCCAGGGCAACAAAAGTCAACACTCCGCGGCGGTATGCAAATGCGTAAACTTCCCAAGCACGACACGCTTAATCCGGCGTGTTGGAGCAATGCCGAAAATAATAATAATATAATATATATTATTATATAAGTCGATAACCGGCCCCGGAAGGATTAAAACCTTGCATTTAATTAGAAAACACTTTAAGCCGCGCCGCGTCCTTCGGCTGGCGTTTTCTCGCGGCGGCGGCGTATAATGTATAGCATAATCTCGAGTCACCGCGGCGCCGAAAGATTATAATATTATTATGGAAAAAAACTAGGGCCGTGTATCATGCTTATGACATATTATTATTATTATTATTATATTATTATTTATTATCGTAATATTTTATTATTTGATTCGTAGATAACCCGAGCGACGGACCACCGCGAAGACGAATACTCGAACGGAGTTCGTTTCGATGTTGCAATAATAATATTATTTCCGAAAACACGGGTTTTGCAGACGAGGGTGGTGAGTCGGGGGGGAGGGGAGGGTCCCTTTCGTTTCAGAGAACTCGTCGAGGTTTTATCGTCTTAATTAAATGTACTGTTTTTCTAACGTCATGTACGTCCTATATTATTATAATGTTACGATAATATTGCTCAAATGGCCAACGGGTATATCCAAAAGAATAACCATAATATACCTCTTATAATATATACGGGGTGATCCTTTTAACGTAAGGCGTACTTTTTTCTTATTTTTTTTTTTTCAAAAAATTAACTTTTTGAAATTTACATTTTTTACACCATTTTAAGTCGTTACAAAACGACATTTTTCTAAATAAATTACATATATTATTCTACTATTTATTAACGTTATAATTTTTAATTTTTTTTAACGACATATTTTTAATTCCTTATTCAGAACTCAGTAAATCTTAAACTGAATATCTTTAGGAGTATTTTTTTAATCTATAAAAATCACATTTCAGACAAGTAGTTATTATTAGTTATAAGTATTTAAAGTTTCTTTGAGCGGAGAAGTGGAGCAACATTTTACTAGGTAGGTACTTACCCCTGGTTGTGCCACACTACTCCATTAATCAAAACTTTAAATACCTACTTGTAAGTTGTAAGTTATAATAACTACTTAAACAAAGTTATAACTCATAAGCTACTCGTTCAAAATTCAATAACTATAAGACAAAGTACTCCAAAAAAATATTACGCTTTGTTATAAAGAATTAAAAATACATGTTGACATTAAAAAAAGTTAAGACATCAAAAACTGAAAACAATAAAAAATGGTAAAAAATATAGATACTAGAACATTTTTTTTTTTTAACGACTTAAAATTATGTAAAAAGAAATATTTTGAATAAGTGTCTAATGTTAAATTGATCAATGATCACCCGCCATAGAGTGATTCTTTTGTCGCAAACAATAACGCGTGTCTTATACGATCAATTTTTAAAGCGTAATAACCGATAAGTTATGGTTACGATAGATTAGTATTTTGCATATATTTTCGGTAAATTCAAAATATAACTAAGTGAGATAGATAAATGCGTTTCACTTACTGGTGATAAAAATGTCGATATTTTTATTTTGCCCCTTTTTGCATATTTCGGAAATGTTGAAGATCACTGCACATTTTAAAACAAGTTTTTGTCATATTAAAGTCATCCGAATACGCACATACACATAATATTATATTGTTAGCATATTAAAATAACATTATAACCACGTTACACACATAGAAACTAATGGACAGCGCTTAGAGAGAGAAGTCAGAGGTACGATATAGAATGAGCGAGAAAATAAACAAAGTGGTAATTCATAGTGTGGCTACTGCCGAATAAAAAATTGTGTTACAATAACAAAATCTGCCAATAATTGTTATATTTTATTGGTAAAGGCGCATTCACAGCCGCGTGTAGTGTCGTGTCGATCAAATCGCGCATTGTGGTTGGACGTTACTTTTTCGGTATCAGCTGGTAATAACCAAGCCGCGACCGAGTATACCAAGAATTGACTACAGGCGGGTTTCCACTATACACGTTTGCCGTGTACACGAAAAATGTTCAGCTAAGTCCAACAACACGGTATCATGGTTAACCGTGTGGTAACTGATCGTAAACAACCAATCACAGCAAATGATTTGTATGCAGGTACTCGCATCCGTGTATAGTGGAAAACCGCCTTTAAGCTCAACTTTTAAGCCATATTGGTTACCAGTTGTACCCACAATAACCAAGCTCTCGTACGACACGACACACGACGTAGCTGCGAATACGGAAAAAACTGATTTGTGGTTACCAAAATTGTGGGTCTATGCGGTATCAACCATATTATTACCTGTTTATATTTAAATTATTATTTATTGAAAAATTAACTGGAAAAAAAAAGTAAAGTATTTCCTCCACGATTACTACTTTATTTTCTCTCTCTCTTCCTTTTTTTTCTTTCTTTTTCAGTCCTATGATTCCCTAGCATTGTAGGCAGGGCGGAGTGGAATGCGCCGTCCATTAGCTTATAGGTTTATGGTTACACATTCTAAGAATCAATCTTACACCAAAAATGATTTAACGATTTCTAGGAATATTCCCAACAAATTATTACCAGATGAACGAATCGTCCGGTACAATAATATGTTTATGTAATGCGAAGTATTATTATTATATTTTAATTTGTGTTTTAATGGCCCGAGCGGGTTCAATGTTTATTTGCCCGTAAAACAAGTGTGCAAAAATATATCTTATAAATGTATATTATCATGATACGGAGACCAGAAAAATAATATTTTTATACGACGTAAAATTTGAAATTATGTTCGTCTTTATTTCTCGTGTACGCGCCAAGTTTAAAAATCGGCGGACATAAATATTATGATGGCAGTCGGTAGTAATATTATATATTATTGTATGCGTACAATATACGAACTTACATGGCCACTATTTTATAGTTCGCCTTTACTTACATTCTACAGAGTCGTATAATTATATACAAGTCGATATGGCGATACGACCAAGATTTGACACGCAACAACGTCAAATGCCGCGTATTACTGGTATTAGGTATTTTAATAATTATCCGATTATTATTATAATATGATCAATCCTTTTTATATTTTAAACAATTATTTTATAATTACATATTTAGAAAACTGGATTTTTAGAAAAATGTTGTTGGCCAAAGCATTTATATGATAAAATGGATGATATCACTATAACTAGGTATGTATTGTGTAAGTATTCCCATTGGCGAATGTGAAGCTCATTGCGAGGGTGACCTAGGCAGTATCAAAAGTAGGTACTTAAAAAGGAAGTAACTAAAAACAAATTTGTTTTTTTTTAATAAATATGTACTACACGCACATACTATTGTTACCATCAAATGTACGTCAATATACTTTTATTAATTTTTTATAATTACCACTGAACACAGCTCCCAAAGATATTTTGGCATTGGGTAATTATATAATTCGAGGATTCTTTAAGCCTAGAAAAAAGGAGGAGTATAAGTTTTGAATAATAAGATTTTACCTCTACACATTTTTATTTTTGAAACGAATTTTTTTATGACACGATGCCGGGTTAGGTTAGATTAGCCGGGAAAAAAAGTCCCTGACGAAATACTCTATTACAAATCAACATCTGCAATTAAAATAATATTATTTCAAAAATACATATTATCTTGTCACAGTTTAATGAAACGAAGTTTTTTATGGCACGTTGTGGGGCTAGTGGCTAGTCGGGAAAAAACGTTCCTGACGAAATACTATATAATTTATAATATATTAAACGGTTATTTTAGCCGAAACATCCGATTTTTATTCCATCATACTGATCGATCTAGTAACGCGATATTACTTTTTAAAACATATTTGTATTCGTTATTATGTCTACTTGAGATTGGTCAGTCCACTTTTCCCAATTTCACCACCCCAACATCTAAAAACTTAGCTTGGATATTTTGAAATTTTGGAATTTTCAAACGTTCATTATTCGTTATTTAAAGCATAAATCTGAGAATATGGACTGACCGATCTCAAATGAACATTCTAACGAATTCAGATCAGTTTTCTGAAATGTTATCGCATTATCAGATCGGTTGGTAGAATGAAACAAAAAAAAAGAAATCGAGAGAGGTAAGTTGTAGTGACCGTCACGATAGATTGATTATAATTTATTATTATTTATAAATTTCTCGAGTATATTGATAAATAAATTGATATCGATAATATATCACTACACTAGGTATTTTATGCATTTATAATAATTATTATGATTAATAAAATATATAAGTAATAAGTATATATTATAAGTATTGAATTATTGTACGTGATATATTTTTTGTCACGAATTCACCGAAAATTTGGTTTTCGACCGCGGTTGAAAAGTTAGAAAGCAACCTTTTTCCGTCCAGCACTCCAGCGGGCAGTAAAGTGGGAATCCCCATAGTGCAGGGCAAAAAAGTGGAAATCCTCAAAAGTGCTGAGCGCGTATATCACGCGTATTCCATGCACAATCAGACACTGAAATCTATACCACGGTCGTTACATCACATAAACTTTTGGTTATTTCTTATATACATATTATAATCTCCTTGCATGACGCTTAGACGTTTTTATTTCATGAAATTGTTTTCGTAGAATAATCTGATTGTCGCTATATAGTGCTTTACCTTTGCCGTGATTAATTTTTTTTGTGCGTCGGGTTTGATATAATATGGACACCTTTCCTTATGGACACGTTCAATTTATATTTGATAAACAATCCAGCAGAATCTACAATGAGAGATGACATCACTATCGATGCAGTATTTTCAAGATATTTGGAAAAAATTACATCACAAACATACGTACTATCGTATTTCAGTTACCACAGGCCTGTAATTTCGATTATTGAATATGATTAATATGATAGTACCATTAGTACCAATTAAATAGTAATAATAATGATTTTCATTTTCATTTATTTTTATCATTTACTTATTGATATTTACTTTTATTTTGAATGGTTCCACTAAAATATATTTGTAATCTATAATATTTGTTGGAAAAGAAACTTCGTTTCTATCGGGTGCAGTCCCATGACAGCTATCACTTTTTTTTATCCTAAAATATATATTACCTAATTATAATAATATATGAATAATAATACAATACAATACGTCAACTCGCGATATAACGAATATCGATATAACGAAAATCTTGATATAACGAATAAAACTACCGGTCCCTTGAAAATATCGCGGTATAATATAATTTCGATGTAACGAACTTTCGATATAACGAATTTTTTTCTCGGTCCCTTGAAGTTCGTTATATCGCGAGTTGACTGTAATAATAATAATTTCCGAACAGAAGTAAGTTGTTTTATATATATACTATTATATAGGTACCTTAAGTTCAGACTTGAGTAGTATTCCGAATAGTTTTTAAATACTTTTTTTTAAAGTATTCAATACGGTATTTTGAATACTTTTTACTAGTACTCTGAATACAGTTTTCGGAATACTTATTTTGTTATATGGGTATACTTTAATTGTCTAATATATTACTAATTATTACTTATTAACTATATTAATTTGAATATAATGTATAACTAATAGATAGCCAGATAGGTGTGTATTATCGAAATTATAATAATGTTCATTTATAAACATAGAATTGAAAAAATAATATTTTTCTATTGAAATCTTAATCTACTAAAATTAAAGTATTTAAAAAATATTTTGAATATTTTTTTTTTAAGTATTCGAAAAGTGTATTTGAAATACAACTATAACTGCTTAAGTTATATAAAATATAATAGCAGGACTTACTATATAAATATCTCAATATCTAGGTAATTAAACATGAGTCATTTCATTCTAAATAAATCATAGTTTAAATCTTATCTCTTATAATATGATAATATCAAATAAATAGGTACCTATAGTCTCTTATATACGACATCATGATATGAATAAATTAAAAGTGAATAGAAATAAAAATATAATAACTTTAGATATAATAATTACAGAAATAATTTTATTGTTTTGTTTTTATCATTGTAAAATCTGTAGATAATTCTCTCTATATCCCTGTGTGTATAAAGTAGTTTTAAAGTGTATAGATAATATTTTCTACTAATTATTATCTATTATATATAACCAAATCTAAGGTTCCATGTCCCTGACACCGTCCAATTAAAATTTTGAGTTTAAACCCAGGGGCTTTCGTTTGTGCTCAATCCCTTCCAAATTAATTCGAAATTTAAATTGGGTGGTACTAAGGACATGCTGCCACCCCCGATTAAAATCGTGGACCTCAAAAATTATTACCGTGATCTGCGTAATCTACTACAACGATATAATGACATAACTAGTTTGCTGTAAACATAGTATTATTTAAATCAATAATTTGGATCGATGAAATAGTCAAAAAAATATTTTAGATTTAAAACCATTTAATAATAAATCAAATTATTAAGACCATATTACTATACTTATTTAGTAACGAGTAACTTGTTTCGGTCTCTAAGAGATTTAGCCATTTAGGTATATAATTTTATATCAAAAGGTTCAAATCCTCAGAAACAATCGCTAGTCGATATATATACAAATACTATAAATACACTTTTAACTCTTATAGCGAAAATTTCAAGTCGTCATTGATTCATTAAAATGGATAATAATATATTATTAGGTATCAGTGTGTCTTATACACGCATACAATTATACAAATATATTAATAATATAAAATATTCAATGATCATTAAATAATATTTTAATAAGTAATAAGTGATAACCATATTGTATTAATTTAGTCAACTAAAATAAATATAAAAACTAACTAGGTTAGGTAACAAGGTTATAGTAGGTATAATATATTATATAAATAAAAAGGGAAACAACAAACGAATCACAAAAACTTCATAAAAACACAAACGTATCTTAAGTTCATCAAGCCATTCCATAGCTGCTGGTCCGCTCTCGTGGAGTTTTGTTAGTTTTAATTACCATATTTATTTTTGTTTTTAATTTTACTAATTTTATCATGTCGAATATGTCATGTGCAAATAAAAATAATAATTCATTTAGTGGTTTGATTTTTGAAGTACCTATATCTACTGGAGTTTTAAACAAATTTAAAGTGATACGATTATACGTCGTACAGGATGTGTGCAGGATGTGCAGTGGTCAAAGAGCATAATGTGTTGTCCCAAGGAATTTCTCTTTTGAAATTCTCGTTTTATTTAAAATTACTCAAAATACGTCAACCTGGGTGGGTAAGTTAGTACACAATCATTACATCGTTTAGAATACAAAAAAAAGAGTCTTTAATTTATTTTATCAGTCGTCGCACGGCGTCGTTTCATTATTCATGTACATAATACATTTTTTTTTTTTACAGTGTCAAATTCAAACTTCTCCGACGTTTTATTCGGAACACGTTTTTCTCGACGCCGAGAGCACAAAAGTACCTACGTGTATTTATGCGGTTTCGGGCCCACCAAAAAGATCAAATGTGTTTTACGGGTGTATCCGTGGCGGCGTTTTATTGTCCGGACAATAATTGTTGAGAGTATAGACATCTGCAGAGGCAATAAAAAAGACGAACCGCACAAGGCGCACAGTAACAAAACGAGAAAAAATAGGGCTACCAAAATTATTTTCATATCGAAAAACCAATGTCTACGACTAGGTACCTACTGTAGTAGTGCGTGGTGGTTTAAAATATATTTTATTTTACGATTTCAATATTTTGTTTATGCAGCCATGCACATCTACGTCTTGTTCTGTGTTGTACCGAAACGCATAAATTAATATGTCAATATCTAGTTGAACCGTGTTGTATACAGGGTGTCCGGTTAGTATTTAGCCATTGCGATATTTTCTGAGATAATAATTAATATATCGCAAATCTGTTTTTTTATCACTCACAGAGGCAAGGACTACACATAATTTATTTTTTAATTTAATTAAATATTTTGGTAACCAGTTTTTGCCCAGGCGGCAAGTACCCCTCTACGGCTAATGGGTATATATCTTCACTGGACAGCCTGTGTGGTATATGATAATTATAATAAACAATCATACCTACTGATCATAGACAAACTAATCTGTATTTGAAACTGGTTAGTCAACCATTTGTATATTTACCTGCATAAAATATGTAACTTTGACATCATAGTCCACTGGTCGGAATACTATCTATTTCGCTCCTAAATTCTGACTGACGATTTCATATTTCCCAGGAGCCACATGGATGAATCCCCACTGGCCACTATATTAAAATATTTATTAATATTATATAATATATAATATACTCGGTGCATGGGTATTGGGTAAACTGCATTTTGTGTTAAACATAGCTTTTTTATTACATCCGTTTTTATTACAATCCATTTTATTCCGTACTCATTGATATTCAATTCATTTTTTTAGTGCACTCATTTTCGAACGCTTTTAATAATAAATACATTTGAAACATTTATTTGTTGTGTTTTAAATTAATTAAACATCGCGTATTTCAATGTTGTCCATTTTATAAATGAAAATATTGAATAACGAGTAGTAAGAACAATATGAAATACGTAAACATACATGGACGCTCTGAACTCAGACGTAATTATTAATATGAAAATATGAAATAATTGTTAAAACTTATAACTATTACAGCTATCAATGTATATACAGTATACAAGGAAACAAGTACAGTCGATATATTCAGTAATATTAGGCATATGATATCATATGATTATATCTCATTATATTTTATACAGGTAGATGATTTTTTTGTATACATTAAGTATCATAATATATTAACTAGGTTCCGCCACTGTGACTTTATAATTATTATTAATATTAGTTACCAAATAAACTCCACTCACCTCCACAAAATCATGGTAAAAACCTCAGTCGCTTATTATAATATCGTCTATCGGCGGCCAACGACCAACTTACACACACACACACTAACTATTTTAACATATATTTTAACTATTTTGACATTATATTATAGGCAGTTTGTTATTAAATTCGTTAAGCTATATCTATGTGCGTGAATTATATATTTCTTGTATGCAGCTTTGAGTGAAGTTAAAATAATTATATTAGAGCTGGTATGTACCTAATATCCAAAAAGAAACCCAGCAATAAATGCCCTAAAAATTCAAAATAAATCTTCTTATTCTGAAGAAAATGACATAAATCGTATATGTTATAAAGAGCACGGTGCGTAGGTATATAGCTTTGAAAAACAATGCAAATAATTTTTATCTGCTGGGCCAGAAGAGCCGTAGGCATATCATCTTTTTACAACTCCTTATTGTTGACCCTGAAGGGCCATATATATAAATGTGACATTTTACTGTTTTAATTACCGGAGACCATGTGTTACCATATTATTTTATTTTAGTTACCTTTTTGTTTAGTAGTTAAACGCATAATCAAGGCCAGTATATTGGTGTAAGTACGTTCATACTATCATTTTATGTTCCTAGCCCTATCAAATTTATATAATAATAATAATTTATAGAAGAATCTGTAAAAATCGATATAATTTTGACAACATATTTTATGTATTTACATCATAAAAATATTATATTATATTCAATATAATCTTAATTTTTTTTAGTGTTTGTTGATTTTGATAAGTCGATACTTGAGAAGTGTTAAGACTAGCAAAATTAATAGGTAAACTTTTTTAGCATAAATGGTATAATGGCCTCGTTGAGCAGACCAGTTGCATCTTCACAAGTTTGCTTTTATTCAACATACTTAATGACTCACGTAATTTACATACTTCAAGTTAATTTTAATTATGATTGGAAAATTGATTTTTTCAAGTTTTCAATTATTACAGTTCACAATAATATAAATTTAGATTTTACAAAGTGCTTCGTAGGATCTATAGACAATCTTCTGGTGAGTTCAAATTTTTTTCAGAATCAAAATCGGGTAACGTTAACTAACTTTAATTTTTTCAATACTTTAAGTCTTTTCAGCTAAAATTGACGGCAGTAGCGAGGCCCCTTAATGTAAGTTGCTAAATCATTAAACCGTGTTTATTTAAAAAAAATATTGTGTATTACAATATTTGTATTATATATTAGGTCGTCTTTCTTTAAGAAGAGCCCAATGTTTCACCATGAGATGAATATCAATTTCATCAGTTAAATATTTGTTAAAATATTTTAATAAGCGATCTACTCCCGTATAGTAGAACGTAAACAATTGTTCACAATCTTCAATTTACTGAAGGTGTGCTCGTTTGATGCAGTACTAACCGATAATGTAAAAATCAATCTGCATAGTTTATTGCCAATAGGCAAATTATGTTTTAATTCTTTGGATACTTTAAATATTTCGGTTAATTTTAAAATGTTCTTATTGATACAGTGATGGTGTAAAATATTTAGTTCAGTTATAACTCCATCATAGTCAAAAATATGAGATTCATTACATCCAGGAGGGAATATTTTCATAGCTTTTTTCAAATCATCTATTGAACAATTATTTTCCCATGGAACCTTAAAAATGTTCACAAGTGGTTCTATGATCAACATACAATTTTGTTCCGAAGACAAATTTATTGATGTATCGAATACTTTTTTGAATTAAATTCTGTAAAATGCTTTTATATTGATTGTGCACTATGTACTGGCATTCGAGTATATCTTTTTCGGCTTCAATCTTCTTCGATGGTGCCGGTTAATATTAAATTTTTTAGCAAAATCTATTGCACTTTTTATCAAAATAATATGTAATGCCATATTATTATGACTCATTCTGGTTAAACTGTTAATAGTAATAATAAATAATAATAATGGTGACAATCCAAAACGTACTATTGGAATTTTTGACGAAATTGAGTTATACACGAAATAATATTGTAAAAATAGCGGGAAATCGATTGGTGTGATAAGAAAAAAGAAAAAATGATTATTTTCGGTATAAATCACTATGTGAAAAATAGCAATTAGACCAAAACGTACTATTTACAGCGATTAAATCTTACAATTTATACATTCTCCAAAACGTACTATTGGCTATGTTAAACCATAGATATCATTATAAAAGTCCCCCACTAAAACCGGTCCTGCAAAGATTAATAGCATTAATAACTAACCTGTACAATATATCATATCATATTATCTATAATTTATTGTAAGTATAAGAGCCTCAAATTGATTTTATTTATTTATTTATTCATAAATAAATATTTATATCCAACCATGTACCTTTTATATAAATGCATTTTACTATGTTCATAAATCGAATTATAAAATATTTTATCATGTTATACACATATACCACAACTATAGGGTCGTCCATCGTTATAAGTATTGTGTTGATATTTTACACACAAACAAAAAAAAAACATCTTTAGAGCCTTGTTTTCACAAGCTTTTTTTGGTTTAAATTAAAACCACGTATTAAACAAACGTATTTAACGTAGCTTAAACAGCTAAGTATAAAGTATAGAATTAATTCAAAAATATTGATTATTGAAATATATGTTTACCAAAATCGATGCTGTGAGAATAATTGTGTGGTGGAACGATACCTACGTTATGATATAAATAACCGGACAAGCAGTAATCATTAGGTATCTTATAATTAATCCATTATATTACCTATTTCAAATTGTATTATTATTATTATTATTATTTATTTATTTAACAAAATACAAGAATATTACATTAATAGCATATAATATAATATAGTGTACAATGTAGAATGGGCCTCTCTGAGCATTCTCGGGTGGAGGTCCAAATTAAATATTTTAACTAATTAAATCACATTTGAAATTTGAATTCTAATAATTTTAGTTTCTATATCATATATTATTGATATAATATTATTATTAATTCATAAAAATAAAAACATGTCTAAACGTTTCGTAAATAATTTAGGTAGGAAATACAATATAATAATATGATTACGTGTATCATGATGGCTGATGGGCGTGGTATGTCTCCTCTCTCCAAGTAAACTATCACTATTGTTGGGTATCCTCCCGCCAATCCACCCTCCCCTTATATCACCTTTGTTTGTCCGTCCATTAGGTACCAGTATAATAGTATAGATACATAGTTACAATTGTTGGTATTCATATTGTTCTATTTAATATTAGTATATTATTGTTAATATTTAAAAACAATAAAGTAGAAATACATTTAACTAGAGACTTATAATTATTCTAAATACTTTAATACTGTTTGAATAAATAAATTTATTTATTTTTACGTATAGGTATCTACAGGGAATAGTTACGTACCGATTTCTCGAAATATTTATTCTGGAACATAAATACTTATCAGTAGTTACTTTCAGTAATAAAGAATATTAGCCTAACTATATATTAGGTACTTAACAAATTGTTATTATTTTCAGAAAAAATAATGACAATTATTTCATTAAAATATAAAACTGACTGGCATCCCCGATACATAGTATCTACAATCTATATTTATTTTGATATATATTTTAGTATAGGTACCTACTAACCACCAGTACTGGTTTATTATCGATTACATGGGAATTGCAATTTAATATATTATTTGTTTAATGACGAAATAGACTGTACATTATAATATTTTATGACTGTGCAGGACAGTCGACAGATAACAGTTACTACACAAATAATAATATTCTAATTTTTGATATACTTTAACATATTATTTACAATTTTATAATTATTACTTAATATTTATTATTTATTACTTATTAGTAGTTATTACTACTATAATTCTGAATTATAATTAGATGATAAATTATTCAATGGAATTTGAAACCAAAATAATTTTAAAAAAAAAAAACCTCTTCGCATAAAAATATAGGGACCTATTGTTTTCGGTTTCAAGGTTTCTAAAGAGAGATGATTTCGGTCCCAAGATTTTTAAAAGGTTTCGTTCAATAATACACCAGTTAATCAATAATATGTCGTCTCTGGTGTAGGTATCGATCATTCGAGCGTACCTCGTCGTTGAGTAGGTGATAAAATGTCCACAATATTTAACTAAAAAATTTCTTCATTTCCATCTAATCAATATTGAAGATTAATTAAGATTATTTTGTATATATTTTTCTTTGTTTCAGCCATTTGACATCACTCAGATCATTGCAGCGAGTTGGCCCCTTTTTCACAATGTCCGAAAACGATAACGATCGTACACCATAGTACCGAAAAACAAAATAAAACAAAGATTTACTCGTATGTAAATTGAAACATTAATGTGATTAAATAATTTACCGGAAGCCCGAAGGACTTCCAACAACTATTCCGCGCGTCTGAAAACTGCTGCAGGAAGCATCAACGAGACGGGCCTTCTCTCCAGGAAATATCTGAAGTTAAAGTAAAATTATAAAAAATTATAAAATTGAGTTTAATGTGTAACACATCGTTATTCACAAATCCCATACCGGAAGTAATTCGGGCTTCAGCAGTAGTCCACGCATCAAACCAATGATCATATATACCGCACATGTCACTGGACCAAGTGCATAATTATTAGCGTATAATATCAGGCAGTGAATTCAACATATTTCGCGATCGGGTCTTTCTAAAAACGTATTGTGTAGGGTGTTCAGTAAAGAGCAAACATCGATAAAATATAAGAAATTCAAAACTTTAAGTCGCGTTGTTATTTAATTATCATATATTTTCTTCGTTCCATATTTTGTATAACGTTTCCCACGTTTGGCTATTTCTTTTTGGGCGTCCTGTACATTTTATAATATATATACAAAAAAGTGGAAGTCCTATAAAAACTGTGCTTAGATGATACTAAGCAAACTATAATAGGCATACGACCTGACAAATAGTGCATAATTGTGGTTCGTTGGCATGAGCACCCACTTGCACTATTAAACCTATAAAAAATGTAGGTATGCAGAGAGTCCAGTAAAGTGCAAACATTAACCAAATATTTTTAATTTAAGACTTCAAATCACGTTGCTCTTTAATTATCATATATCCACCATATTTTATTTGTATATAGTTTGGTTAACAATGTTTTTAATGGGTGTCATGAACTCCTGTCTTTGAGTCATGTTGTTTTTTACTTATCATATTATATCTTCGTTATTTTTGTATAACGTTTCGCGTTTGGCTATTGGGCGTTCTGTACATAATATAATATATATATATATAAACAAACGTGTAAGTCCTAGAAAAACTGCTCTCAGGCGGTACTAAACAAACTCTACGACCTGACGTCCAGACAAATAGTGTATAATTGCGATACGTTGATATGAAAACCCGTGCACGCAGTTAAACTTAAAAAAACATGTGTATAGGTATTGCATCCAATAAATATTTTAAATTTACAACTTTAAGTTTGTTGTTCTTAAATTATTGTAATATATCTTCATTGTATTTGTATAATGTTTAATCATGTCTTTATTGGGTGTCCTGTACTCCTGTGGATATTATAATATTAAATTACGTAGATAAAAGTGGAAGTCCTATCAAAACTGCGCTTAGACGGTACTAAGCTAACTATATACGACCTGATAAATAGTGCATAATTATGGTTCGTTGGCATGAGCACCCAACTTGCACTGTTAAACATATAAAAAATGTGTGTAGGGCATCCAGTAAAGTGCAAGCATCAACCAAATATTTTGAATTTGAAACTTCAAGTTACGTTACTCTTTAATTATCATATATCCACCATATTTTATTTGTATATGGTTTGGTTAACAATGTTTTTAATGGGTGTCATGCACTCCTGTCTTTAAGTCACGTTGTTTTTACTTATCATATTATAGCTTCGTTTCATGTCTGGCTATTTGTTTATTGGGCGTCCTGTATATATTATAATATATACATACATACATATATATATATATATATATATATGTATATACATTATACACAAAAGTGTTAGTCCTAGAAAATCTGCGCTCAGGCGATATTAAATACAAACTCTACGACCTGACGTCCAGACAAATAGTGCATAATTGCGATGCGTTGACATGAAGACCCGTGTAGGCAGTTTAACTTTCAAAAAACATGTGTATAGGTCGTCCAATAAATAGTTACCATCCAACAAACATTTTAAATTTACAACTTTATAAGTACGTTGTTTTTAAATTATTGTAATTTATCTTGATCATCATTATATTTGTACAATAATTATAATCATGTGTTTATTGGGTGTCCGGTACTCCTGTAGTCCTGTGCATATTATAATATAATATTACGTAGATAAAAGTGCAAGTCCTATCAAAACTGCTCTCAGACGGTACTAAGAAAACTATATACGACCTGATGAATAGTGAACAATTATGGTGTATTTGCATGAGATCCACTTTTTTATAGGTTGAACACCTATAAAAACTGTGTGCAGGACATCCGGAATTTTAAACTTCGAGTCATTGTTATATTGAAGTATCATATTATATTATCCACATTTACCTATTTAACGTTGTTCTTAAATTATCATAATACCTATATATTTATTATATTTGTATAACAGTTGGCCATGTATTTATTGGGAGTCCTGTGTACATAATATTATAATATTATACTATACATATAAGTATATTGTATACATAAAAGTGGGATTCCTAGTAAAACTGCCCTCATGGGGTCCTAACAAAATTATACGACCTGACGTCCTCACAAATAGTGCATAAGTATGGTACGTTGATGACATGAAATACAGTGTACACAATTGAATATACAAAAATATGTGCAGGGCGTCCAGTAAAGACGTCTCTTTTTTTTTGCATCCTGTACGTATTGGCTATAAAAGTGAGAATCCCGACAAAACTGAGAACCAGCTGAAAGAGGCGAATGCATTTCGTCTTGCCGCAGTTGTCTCACCGTCTTAAACAATCGATTTTGAAAATTTTGCATTTGACTGTTCGAAAAATACTAAATTAAATTCTATTCCAATGTATTGTATTGATAATATTGGTTTTAATTATGTTCTGTACTGTATATTGTTTATTATTTCATTGCTACGCGATGCCCGATATTGTGGCCTGAATCGAAAATAATATACCTATAAATATAATTTATAATAAAAACGTTATGTCATATAGTTATAACCAATAGACAGCTGCACGGCGCCATAATATGAAATGTATAGAGGTATTTGAACAAAATATTTATTGTTTACATGAGTTTCAAACAGCACCCCTTTCCCCTTACACCATGGTTGTCTAAATCTATTAAAATAGTTTTTAAAAAGTTGATAATGCCGTATTCGAAAAAAATAATTAAAACCATAAAAATATAGGCATCATATCATATAAATATATAATTGTAAAATTAAAAAAAAGTGCAAGTAGGTAACTTCAGGGTAGTTATGCTTAAGACACAATATTTCAAACATGAATTTAAAATATTTATTTTAAACGTTTTGTTCATTGTTTACAACGAATAAAACATATATTTAAAACAGTATAAAATCCAAGTGAATATTGTGTTTTTTTTGTTTATTATTAATCTATATATCTATATAAATAAAAATGAATGTCACTTTTTTCCTAACTCGTAATCTTTTGTGATTTTTTAATTGATCAATTTTAAGTAAAAATTTAATATTATTAACAATTTAAGACTAATGATAATATGTAGATATCCTTCAGGAAAAAGGGATGATACCGTATCGGCTCCCGCTAGACGTTAATGAGTCCGTATCGGCTCCGGGTCGTTATTCCTTGCCGTCCGTTGAACGGCCGTATTGAGTCCGGTTTCGATAACGCAAAATTTAATGCGGACTCCACGTCTGCTCATCCTAACATTTTCAATTTCATGGAAATTTTTAAGCAGATACAGGGTGACACGTATATAAAGCTCCACAGCAAGAATTTTAGGAAAAAAACAAAGAACCAGCAAAATATTTGTAGTGTTATTCAGAAATTTATTGATTAATTTAAAGAAGGAAAAATTTCCAGAGCGGAATACGTAAAAAAAGTTTCCTTCAAGTTCAAACTACAAGTTTATTAATTTTTTACTTTTTAATTTTACATTATTTTTAAGTCAAAATTTTAAGTCAACACAATTTTTTTAACATAATTTAAACACATTTTTTTATTTTAAACGCCAACAACATTTTTAACCATGCCTACAGAGAATTTCTTCTCACCGTAGCCTCAGCCTGTAAAAAATATTGTTGATTGGGAGCCGATACGTCCATACCACTGGCATCGGGTCGGAGCCGATACGGCCACCTTCAAATGAAAGGAGGGAGCCGAAACGGACAAACGGGAGCCAATGCGGATACTTCCCGAAAAAGGTTAATGTATTAAATAATTATATCTATTAGGTACCTACCATCCTTTATTTAAATTTTTTTTTTTAATTTTATTGAATAAATTACCCATTTTAAAATGTTTTTATTGAACAGTTAATATATAATCATAATATAATGTCCACATAAAACATCCATTTAGAAAATATTTAAAATACTTTTAAGATTTAAAATAAATAATAAATAAACAGTTAAACATATAGGTACTAGTACACCGTATATTGGCGGATAAGTAACTTACATATTAAATTAAAATTAAGTTATTTTAAATATAGGTACTATTTAAAACTCAAACAATTTATTCTGTTTAAAACATCGTTTTAAGAAGTTTAAAACAAAAAATAAAGTTTTTTTTTCAAAAATGAAAAAATACAACAACTCTGGGTAACCTGCACTTTGCTGTACTGAAGGTGTTGATAGTAGGTAACCTCTTAATTAAATAGGTAACCATAATCATTTAAAGTACCAACTAGATCCAATTTGCTACCAGAAATCACCTTTGAAGACTGATGTTGTAAATGGAAGAATTTTTTAATATTTTAATTTTTCATATACCAAACAAAAATTACATCATTGTAAAACCAATGCAATATTCATCGCTTCCCCTCAGAATTTAATGATTTACTACCAACTTGAAATAATATGCATATTATTATAATTATGTACAGTTTCTTTTTTAATCGTTTTTATAGAGAAAAGTTCTCAATCCGTCAGGGTTTTCGTATTTATTATTGTTTGCTGCAGTCGCGGTCGGTTTGTACTGCTGCAGGGACAAAGTAGTTAAATATTTATTTAGCACGCGTATACTTATCTAGAGGTTAGGGTATGTCTGTGGTTAAATATTGGACAATTTCGATCGAAAATTTAAACGTTCATGAAAATGGGTCAAAGCACAAATAACACTCCTTGAAGTCATACCAATCATTCACTAATATATTTTGTGTTTAAGTTTTATGCTTTTTTTACGGATAACCCCACAACTTGACCGTTACAATTATTAATATTAATTTGCAACTTTTATTTTTTCGTCTATATTTATGGCCTTCTGATCATTGACGAGTATTTATTATAATTTATAGCATATTAATAGATACATTGACTGCAGTGGCACATTTTAAAAGATTGATCGCAAGATTAACTCAATTAAAATAAAATACTTCTAATCGGTAGTATCATACCTACAAAGTACTATGTAGGTAGTTAATTCGGCACGCCTCACCAAGTTGTTTACCTTATATGTGAAAAATAAATTACCTCGGCTGACAATAACAATATTAATATATTAATCTAATATGGAAACTGTTAATTAATATACTAATAAAGATGGATATCTACAAAATGTTTGTTTGTTATTCGGAATTATAAAAAAATACGGATCCCCTGGTCATCCATTTCGCGCCACCGTCGACGCCGTGCCGCCTCCGCCAACGTTCCAATCTAACTGGCAATTGACAACGATTATACAGTCGTACGATCCTGGGCTAAATGGACATTTCCCCCGGACATTTCCCCCGACTGTTTTCGGTCGAGTAGGACATTCGCCCCCCGCCCCCCCCAATAAATTGTTGATGCGGACATTTTCCCCCATTTTTTTAAAAAGTTTATTATTGACTAATATAATTTAATAATACAATATGGTATTATTTTTTTAAAATAAAATATTAAATATATAAAGATTTTTTTTATTTTCGTAAATATAACAGATTATAAATGTATATGTTTGATTAGCTGAACTAATTGAAACAATAAAAAAAAAAAAAAAATAAGTATAAAATATAATATAATTAATAATTAATAAAAATGGCCATAAATTCGACCATAAAAATGATACATTTTTAAAAACATTTGATTACTGATTCTTCTGTTGCTTCTAAACACATATTTTTTAGCCTTTGTTCATAATTATTTTTTATTTATTAAAACTGTACTAGTTTGGATAATTAACAATTTAATAATTGTTTTTGAATTTGATTCAAGTAGTTCAGTTGATCAAAAATATACCTATCGACATCTATAATTTATTATATGTATGAAAATATTAAACAATAGGCAAAATAATAATTTAATATTAAATAATAAAATATTATTATTAAATAGTAAAATGTGGGGGAAAATAGCCACATTAAAAATATATCGGGGGGAAAATGTCCTACTAGAAAGATAACAGTCGGGGGGGGGAATGTCAGTGATTAGATTCTGCATATTGTATGTGTCACCTCACCCCCATGAGTCATTTACTGTAGGAACCTATTTAATAATGATAAAAAACTTTTAAAGAATCCCTTTTTTATCAACTGACTCAGCCATCGATGTATCATTATACATAACGATAATCGATTATGTGTTATAGTTTTATGCCTAAAATACCTATAGGCTATAATAATTATTCTGCTATGATTACCCTTAGACGCAGCGATATAATATTCTAACACTCGTCGAATTCAGGATTAATAAGTTGTTTTAAATATTTGTTGTTAGGATACCTAATTTATGCAATAAATAATAATACAAAATTGGTTAATTATATTATATAGTTTTAATAGTAATTAGTAATACAATTATATGTTACTTGTAATTATAAACTGAATGGCCCATGTTACCAATGGTCTTTATGTTTTTAATAATAAAAAAAAAAAAAAAAAAAAAAAAATTATAAGTTATATATCAGCATATAGTAATGAGACATGATCTTCATAGGTATATCCACAAATACATGCATAACAGTATTTAAAATATATATAATAATATGTTTTATTTAAGAAACAATAAATTCCAGGAAGTAATTTACTATAGACATTTTTGGCTGCAACTTGTTAGCGCACATTTTATAATTTTTACCTGAAAAATCGGAACTCATTTGCGCACACGGTTATCCTAAATGTACAACTGGTTTGATCACACGAAAATAAGGCTATACCTATGACATAAGTGCCAAAGGTGCAAAAATGCAAATCTGGGCATTAACGAGTTAAAAAGTTAAAGTTAAGTTAATTAGTTAATTTTATATTAACTTTTTAACTTAACTAGTTACTTTTGGCTTTTCATTTACTTAACTGTTATAAATGACATATCGTTTGCGCCAAAATAAATATTTTATATAAGTAGTTTTTTTAAATTGATATATCTTTTAAAAATGATATTATATATGTATACTATATTATACTAATATTATTTTATATAAATAGTTACTTGAAAATTGCTGTCTTATAAGAATATTTTTATATAGAATATTAGAATATAGAATAGTTTCTATATTTTTGCTCTTTAAACAAAATACACACAACACCTATTAAGAGGGTATTAAAAGGTCAGGCCAAAAGGTAACTGTGCGCAAACCATGTGCATGTTTACGGCTCAACTGTTCCCAAACGAGTGGTAGTTTTGTGCCCAAAAAAGTTGTCTTTTTGGTATTTGTGCGCAAACCAGTACCGCCCACATTTTTACTACCTGGTCAATGCAGGCGCGAAATTTACAAGCGCCCGAAAATTAAGCGTCACCGGTCATGATGGGTGCACAGTTACTTAAGTCACCTACGAGTTGACATCGACGTTCAAGCTCTTGAATAACGAATGACTACGTAGTACCTATTATTATTTTTTGGAAATATTAATATATAATTTATGCACAGTTTATGTTCAAAACTATTTTATTTCTAAAAACTTATCTAGCACGTAGTCAAACGCCGGGAAGACATATTACAGTATGTGGTCTGTAGACCAGGTCCTGTTAAGTAATTAAAATTAATCAAAGTGAAAATTCTTTTCGGTCCATTCCGGCACATCCAATATTATATTTTTAAGTACCTAGATCGTTCCTTGATTTGGATATAACCTGCAGTCTAACTAGGAAAAGGAAATGTTATTTTCAAACTCATACATAATTTAACCTATGTATCATCGAAACTACCGTGAAATACCACATATTATATTATATTCAATTATAATATTATATTATTATGAAACATAAAATTCAAGAATTTACCATGTGTTATATTATAATCTCGCAATCTCTTAGAAAAATAAATAATAAATAATTTCCTTACATTTTGGGGATAAAACATGTCAATTTATGTTTAGTTATATCCTCATAAATAATTCTTTTTGAACGTCTGCAAGATCGTGGGTGATGGTATACAACAACTGTAAGACAGACGTGAAATATCGTTTTTAACCTTTTAGACAATTTGAATGTTCGGCCTCTATCAACGTCGAGAACAATATCGGTATTCAAGTCAAAATTACAATAAATATTGTGGGGTAGGTTTTAGTGAACACGACCGGTTCGTACCGATAATAGTATAATCGTATTGTGCCATGTAAGCGCGCATGACCTTGTGCGGATGAGACGACCCTTTCGGTCGACACCGAAGAGGCGTCGGCCTATAGACATGGAATTCTTTTCTATTGTGACCATAGAAATTATTAAAACTACCTAATCAAACAAACGTGGCGCCGATCGTAGATCGTTATCGAGAATCGTTGAGTTATTTTTTTGTTAAACTAATGTAAAATACGAATAACACGACGGATCCGTGTCTACAGCACAAGACAATATTGGTCCACCACAATGTGATACACATTATTATACAAAAGAGCAGAAACGAATGAATAGTTTAAACACTTCAATGCAGGAAAATAGAAAGGTCGGGATCCATGTGGATCAATGCAGGAACAACAATAACTGTTTCAGAGACGCTCCAACCCAAAACACGATTCCTAGAACACACGTTAACACAACCTAGGTAGCAGTATTATTATCTGTAAGAGAAGTAGGTGGGGCAGGAGATGTCTATACGAGTTTTTAATGTTGTATCAATATACTATAAAATCACTAGCAATCCGAACCGCACGACATTTGTCATTCGCTTCAACAGCCGAACGTAGCTCAGTCCACGATTAAATCATTTACCATGACAGAAAAAATAAAAGAACTAGGAGATTTATTCACAGAACCTGGTATTATAATATTAATATTTAATACGTGTATAATATTGCAGCTCTCAAGTTTTTAGGTGTAATTAATATTTTTGTTTCTACAAACATTATTATTTTTTTTTTTGTAGTAGGGTTGTTCTGTCCCTATTGTGATCATCCGCACTATTTGAGATCTGGAAACGAGGATCATATGAGGAATACTCATAATATGGACGTCGATGGAAATGTATTAAAAAAAAAAGCTGACAAACGTCGTAAGTTTATCATGATATCATATTATAATAATATAGTTTAATACTTGACATTAAATAATAAGGGCCTTATATATAAAAGATAGGTACGTAGTTAACAAACTAAATTAAAGCGTATCCCGTCATCCCGAGTTAGTAGTTATATACAAATTAATGGTCGGTAGGTGTTACTGATATTATAGGTAGCAGAGAAAATCTACAGGTAGCATAATTTCCAATGATAGAGGGACAAGTTTTGTTTCATAAAAATATGACCATATTAAACAACATAATATGCAAAACGTCTTTTAGTGGTTCAATATTTTTTTTTTTTTGATGTCTCTAGACTTTAACGCTTACTTTTAATCATTTTAAATGTTCACTGAAATGTATTGTTAATATTTAATAAGTCTTACAAAGTTACAAACGTATGTAGAACATGACAACTTCGCGTTCAGAAAAACTAATTTCGTGTTGCTAGCTAATATTAGAGCTAATTTTGATCTATTATCAAACTTGAGCAGTATCTGTGTTTTTAAATTGTACAACTTGGTTTTTATTATATTTTTTTAATTTTTAAGTTATGAGTATGTACCATATTAAATATTAAAAGTGCTCATAACACGATTAACAATTTATTAAAACCTACGTACAAACACGGTTAATGTATACTAGGAGAATATTGTACGTTTCTGTTGTTTTATTAACAGTTTTAGTTAGAGTTAAAATAATTTTTTAATTTGTAGTCTCTTATCTGCCATATTAAGCACTCACACAATAAGTATAGACAAAATAATTATGTTGTTGCCTTGTGAGTTGTAGGACCTACGATTTTAATGCAGCAGCAAATATGAATAAATTATTAGGTATATTGATAGCTATATAGTATTAATTAAAAACAAAAATTAAATTGCTACATTTTTGAAAGAATAGCTAGATTTACCAACAAGGAAACAGTTAGGGTATGCTATATTTTGGCATAACTCTGGTTTAGCAACCTATTGATTATTCAAAATTTTTTTTTCAAAATGTGTAGTTTTTAACATTGATTTTGAAACTGTTTGAATTTTTTGGTGGAACCAATATTTTGGAAGTTTTAGCCATCCAAAGTTTGCGAATTTACGTTTATATACGCATGTGCTCAACACTATTTTAATGCTACTCGTGTTTGGTGTTTTTTCGATTATTTTTGTCCGAGCGCAGCACAGCGAGCGAGTGCAGATAACGCTAGCACATTATGTGCTTTTTAACAACTTTGTTTAATTCCGAGGCCTACCCAAGGTGGTTTTACACAGCAAATCGGGGGATATTATCGATTTTTTTGTCCGAGCGATATTCAATTCTAAGTATTTTTTTTAAATGTAGTTTTTGAAGTTTTTCATCAATAACTTCAAAACGAAGTTTGTCCGGGCTTTTTTTTTTTAAATCGATAGGTTGCTAAACCAGAATCGTTCCTATATTTTTATATGATTACAATAATATACCTATTTAATATTATGTTTTAATAATAATATCATGAATTATGATCAAGCTTAATTATTCTTTGCTTTATTTGACTTATACAAGGGAACTTTATAGTTTATACTACTGTCAATTATGAAAAATACCTAAAATTTTTACTAAATTAAAGGCTGCTTATGTTGTTTTATTTGAATTTTGCAGAAGAATGGTCTATAGGTCGTGTAAAGCACATTGAATAATTTTTAATTTCATTTTGAACTAAGCTTAAAACTTAAAGAAGTAGATTCTATTAAATCATAATCGTAATTAAAAATAAAAATTAAAAATGTAAAGTGTTTCACACGATCTATTACATCTTTCAGCAGATTTAAAATTTTTTTATAGCTAAATAGGTTTGGGGCCGATGTGCAATGCATGAACCTTGCTCACTTTTTAGTTACGGCACTGTTACTGGCCCCAATTACACCTTCTAAGCGTATAGGTAATTGAAGCGACAATAGATGTGTAGGAATATAAAAAATGGTATATTGGTATCTGTATAGGTTTAAATGTTAATTCCTATCAAAATGGTGCCCATATCGAGTTGATCAACTACAAGGTCACCGCCAACCGCTCAATTTTAGGTTAGTTTCTGAATACCTAGACCCTGCACTGTGCCAATCCTATTACTACTATAGACGGGGCTAGGCTAGTTATACAATTTTTTTAACTCAATAAGATATGTCAATACAGGCAAATTGGAGTTAAGTTTATAGTTAAAATTTTCTTTTAATTTTTTTGTTAACTTACAAAAGTTACGAGTCCATGTGAAAAAAAATAGTTATTTCTGTTAGTTGAAAATCGGTTACTTACTTTTTTTTTAATCATAATTAATTAATTTTTAGAATAATTGTATGATAATAATTATTAATTATTATTTTATAATGAGTTTATTAACAATGTGTATTGTATGTGTACCGTTAAACTGGGTGAATTATAGTTTATTATTTTATAATTATTCTTTACTTATAACTTATTATTATTCAGTGTTCATTATGAATCTATATCTTATTTTACTCGTTTCACATATTTTGTATACATTTGTATTTATATACTTAATTTTGATCGATATTATAGAATTATGATATAGTGTGAAACACTTCGATAGTACAATATTTAAAACACACATAACATTAAAATTTATTAATTATTTATGAATAATATTTGATATTTCTGATTATATTAATTTTTGTTTATAAAAAAAAAACGCACAAAACAAAAATTATTTTTGATTTATAATGGGGCTTATATAAATAAAAAATTAATTTAACGTAAATTAATTAACTCACAGGTTATTAAATAACATGGAGGAAAATTTAACTCGTTCAGTTAGTAGGTATAGTTACTTCTAAGTAACTAATCTTTAACTTTTTAACTCGTTAATGCCTAGCCTTGCTAATAAGTAATTGCATTTATTTATTTATTTAATTTCTTCGCAATCTATGGTAATTGAAAAATACGATCATATAAAATTATAATGTTAGTATTAATAAAATATAAATTCATAAAAATATAACCTTTAAAATGTTGAAATAATAAATTATTTGTAATTCGATTAGAATCTAAAATGTGAGGTTTTAAGCGATAACATTTTATTTCAAGAAATTATATAAATGCATAAATAATCATAAGAGTGATTATTTGTTAATTTGTAATTTTAAAATAATGCGAACATCTATTTTGTTTTTATTTATATTTTTCTGTGAAAACTCTACTACCTCTAATACCTCTACTATAAGTTTTGACCTACGTAGATGTATATTTGAAATTTTAAAAACTGTACGTTTTTTTAAAACAGGATATATTTGGGCGTCGCCCGTAAAAATATTTTGTGTTCCAATAGCAATTTATAAATCAATAATGGCTACGACTAAACTGTAATCGCATTGACATTTGTAATCCATTTAATGTTTAAGTAATTATCGATAGTTTAGCCTGAAGAACAATATAATCGTGACATTTCGACGGGATGACGTGCCTTAGTCTTGGTCTAATGTGTCTGCCATCACCCAAATGTTTTGTATACCATTGTAGACCTGAAATATATATTTTTAATGTCGCCAGACGACAGCAGAATGCCGATGGAAAGTCTGGTAATGTTCCATTAAAAACACAGATTACAGGTCAACGCGATGACTGTTAAGTGGTTATCGATTGTTAAATTACAATTAAAGAACAAAATATACTTTACAATACAAATGTTCGAAAGATAAAATGACCATACAAAATATAATTAGAAAGAAGTTCAATACTTAGTCATCGAATCTTTTCGGCGTGCGTCACTAATAACTCACAAACACAATATAGATACGATTATGCGTTTCTTTGTGCTACAGCATTAATTCAGTATTCCAAAGAGTATTTAGTTTTTATATTTTTTGTAGACTAATAACTTTGAATTTAATAATACAAATTACAATATTATTTTTTTTTTTAATATTTAAAATGTGTTATAAACATTTTTTTTCATAAATATAATAGATTATAAATCTATATGTTCGACATACTAAACTACTTAAAAAATAAAAATTTAAAAAAATAAATAATCATAAAATAAAATAAAATATAATTATTAAAAATAGCTGAAAATTCCGACATAAAAATTACACATTTTGTAAAAAACATATGATTACTAATTCTTTTGTTATTTCTAAACACATATTTTTAGCCTTTGTTCGTATTTTTTTTTATGAGACTACCAGTTTGGATATTTTACAATTTAATAATTGCTTTTAAATTTGATTCAAGTCAACTTTTAAAAAAAAATGGGGGGAAGTGTCCTACTATAGACTGAAATCCGTCGGTGGGAGGGAATGTCCGTGATTCCTATCATTTAATTCATTTTTATCTCTCTAGAATTTTTTAATTTTAAAATACGTAGGTAATAAACAGTTTAAATTCAGGTCTATAATAGCTGTGAACATATATTTTACTTATAAAACGTACACAGCGTTGTAACGTGTAGACTGTAGATGATTTGAGACCATTGATAGAACGCATATTTCTGTTAGTTTATAATATAATATATCTATATAATACATAGAAAACATTTTTATCGAATATTAAACAACACACTGATGATATAATGTTATGTATTAGCATATTGTGCATCGAGTTTATAATATATATATCAAACTAAATATACCTATGTATTATAATATATTAATATAATATATCCATCCTTATGTTATAGGAAAAAAGAAAAATAATTCAAAAGCTGAAAATTCTACACAAAAAGATGCAGAACAGAAAGGTAAGGAAAACAATCTTTCATCAGCTACCTGCAGTAGCATTCTAGTTAGGTTAGGTTAAACTCAACGTAAACCTATCTAATTATTAGTAATTTTGTATCCAACAAATGTTTTAAAAAAAATGTTTCATGAGATCGAACGTTATTCAAATTAACTGATGCAGAGTGCACAATTGTGTCTGCTGTTTGATTTTTAAAAACAAAGATTGCATAATTTCCTTGTACCGCCCACTGTAGATTTGTAGGCAATAGTAGGCATATTTAACTTTTTCTATAATGTTATACCTAGTTATAACATATTAATATAATATATCCATCCTTATGTTATAGGAAAAAAGAAAAAAAATTCAAAAGCTAAAAATTCTACACCAAAAGATGCAGAACAGAAAGGTAAGGAAAACAATCTTTCATCAGCTACCTGCAGTAGCATTCTAGTTAGGTTAGGTTAAACTCAACGTAAACCTATCTAATTATTAGTAATTTTGTATCCAACAAATGTTTTAAAAAAAATGTTTCATGAGATCGAACGTTATTCAAATTAACTGATGCAGAGTGCACAATTGTGTCTGCTGTTTGATTTTTAAAAACAAAGATTGCATAATTTCCTTGTACCGCCCACTGTAGATTTGTAGGCAATAGTAGGCATATTTAACTTTTTCTATAATGTTATACCTAGTTATAACTTATTAATATAATATATCCATCCTTATGTTATAGGAAAAAAGAAAAAAAATTCAAAAGCTAAAAATTCTACACCAAAAGATGCAGAACAGAAAGGTAAGGAAAACAATCTTTCATCAGCTACCTGCAGTAGCATTCTAGTTAGGTTAGGTTAAACTCAACGTAAACCTATCTAATTATTAGTAATTTTGTATCCAACAAATGTTTTTAAAAAAATGTTTCATGAGATCGAACGTTATTCAAATTAACTGATGCAGAGTGCACAATTGTGTCTGCTGTTTGATTTTTAAAAACAAAGATTGCATAATTTCCTTGTACCGCCCACTGTAGATTTGTAGGCAATAGTAGGCATATTTAACTTTTTCTATAATGTTATACCTAGGTAAAATAAAAAATACGATCAGCGATGTCAATGAGGTTACAAACAACGAATCATGTTGCAATGGATAAGCTTAAGAGTTGCATGCGTTGTCTCCGTCTTACAAATGCACAACATAGCAAAAAACTGTTTTGCGCGGGAAAGAACCGAGAAGGCTACAATCATAACTAAGAAACGATATTTTCACCACATAAAAAGAAGAACTTTGGCTGTGCAACGTTGTTTTTATTTTTTTGATATCATTTACATGAAAAAAGTTTTTCAAGTTTGAAAAACACAAACAATAACGGTTTTTTAAACAGTAAGAACTTTTTTCATATAAGTGATATCAAAAAAATAAAAACAACGTTGCACAGCCATAGTTCTCCTTTTTATGTGGTGAAAATTTCGTTTCTTAGTTATGACTGTAGCCTTCTCGGTTCTTTCCCGCGCAAAATAGTTTTTGATATGTTGTACATTTGTAAGACGGAGACAACACATGCGGGTATAGCGTCCTCTTAACACGATGCACATGCAATTTAAGTTGTAAAAAAAAATTTAATCCAGAACGAAATCCACATTATTTCCTTATAGTATAGTTAGTAATATATACATTTATAATATAGGTAATAATGAAAGCGGGGTGGAACTAACCTACGAGAGGTAATATCGTATGATATTGTTTTAAGAACATATTGAGTCAAAATAGAAAAAAATGTATTGATGTTTATTTATTAATGACCGTATATTTATTGTTATCGATAACACGCTATTATCTACATTTGTAATTCATTTCTTCTCAAATATCTATTTTTTTTTCAAATATTATTATTAAAAATATTTATACTTCATTTTGTGTGATGTAAAAAAACCTGTGTCTAATAACGAAAAATACCGTTTTGGTAGAAAATTCTACCCAATATTATTATTTTAGATCATAAAAACATATCATATGGTTTTGCTTTTAACACTAATACGGTTTTAAGACACCTATGGGACCTTTTAGTACTCTCAAAAATTACATATTTTGTTTAGTTCATGTTAAAAATCATTAAAAATGCATAATTATTATTTAAGCTAAGTAAAAATATTTATAATATAGTTTACCTATAGTTACCTAATCCAATTTAAATTTCTTAAATTATTCTACAATACTTTGAAGTTGATAGTATGGTTTTATCCAACCTTCTTCTAGTGCCGAAAGTGCAAAGGTTAGGTTATCCTTAAATTGTTTAAAATTATTATTTGATTCAATTCACATTATCCATACAATGTTGGTCAATGTATACTTCGACCGGAAATTGTAGGAAATATTCGAGTTTTATCTTCTCACGTTAAACCAAACCAATTCATAATATTTTCCATTAAAATAATAATAACTAAAATTTAAAATTTAAATAATATAATGAATTCATATAAACGATTAAACGAAACATAAATACGCAGCAAATAGTAGAGTTTATACACAAATTATACCTAAACAAATATAGGTACTAATTAGTTATTATTTTAATAAAAACGTTGTGAAGTTAAAATATATTATATCATATAATAAATCATGATAGGTGTTAGGTATACGTATTAAAAAAAAATTTAACATAATATATTATTATAATACGCATTAATACATTTTAACATTACGTCATGTGTTATTTTAATAAAATTTCACCAAAACATGAAAGCAACTTTAAAACGTATTATGGCCTTTTACCGTTTTTATAAATGTAAAACTCAGCCAGACCGATATAGTATTAAAGGGCATTATCCGTTTGCGTAGGTAGGTACCTTTTTTTTGCGATTCTCTGTTCACAAAAGTACAACTCGATTACGTACATGGATCTTTAATACCTGCGCTAAAATGACCCAAACGTAGAATTCATTTGCGTCCATCGATTATAACAAAATTACAATTGTATTTATATATAATAAGTTATGTAAATTCAAATATAGGTACCTACTCTATAAGTTGGTTTAAAAACATTTTCCTTCTCACTTGTACATGCTAGTAAATGCTTTAGTAGTCAGTGTTAACAGGTGAGATTAAAATGCCTTTTATTTAACTTTAATTTAAATTCAAATTTGATTTATAACCCAAACTTATAACCACATAACTATCTGCTTATCTTATCGATCATCAATTATACTATCTGTGTGCAAGAGTTATTAGTTAAGATTGTAGACGCTCATAGACGTGAGTATTTGTGAGTTGTCAGTTTCCTTATCGAAATTCGTATCGGATTTTCACGTTTTTCGTTGTACCTAAACGACTGACCGGTTTACAGGTAAAAATTCTGTATGACGCATTCAAGCAGGTACCACCTGTTTGAAGAACAATCGGTGGAATCTATGGGTGTTGAACTGTTGACCAGTTGCCCCCCACGGCTGTTATCGGGATTTTAAAAATATACCAGTTGCCCTTAACCAAATGTACCAGTTGCCCCCGACCTAATGTAACAGTTGCCCTTACATGTTAATATATACTATGTAGACTATTACAATATATAGCCCGTAAAATAGGGGAGGTAAATATACAAATAATAAATAAAATTATATAAAATAGAATAAAATGATAGAAAAAAAATTATATGCTTGGAATATATACCTAATAATATATTTTGTGATAAATAATAATAACTAACAAAATAATATGAATATAACAGTCAATAAAATAATAAATATTATAATTATGTGACATTCAATGTTATAATTTTTCAACAAAAAAATAGTATAAAATGATGGACAAAATACATAATAAATAATATAATTATAATGAAAAGCGGCATAATATTCAATGTGATAATTTGTCAAAAAAAATAATAGTAAATAAATAAGCTTTAATATTATGTACTATGTTTTGTTATAATAATTACTATTTGTATATTTACCTCCCCTGTTTTACGGGCTATATATTTTAACAGTATATATATTTACATATGAGGGCAGCTGGTACATTCGGTTGAGGGCAACTGATACATTTTGCTCTAGGTAGTTTGGGGGGAATTGGTATAAAAAAAGGTACTTTTGGGGGTAACTGGTACATTTTTTTAAAATAGGATCTTATGAAGTAATCGATGAATCCCCGTAATTAAGATCCTACTCCCTGATTATGCTGGAGTCGGCTAGTATAATATATTGACCTTTATATTTCTGATAAATTTAGGACTAAATTCGTACCTATTTATGGGAGGCTAGTAGTATGGTTCTAGTAATTTGTTTCTCCAACATTTTTTGAGTAGTAAAATTGTTCATTCATTATAAACTTTAAATTTAACTCATACTTATACGCACTGTAGAAGACACAAAAATCAATAAAATGTATGCAATTAATGAAGAGAATAAAAACATAGTCAATACGTTCACCAAAATGTTTTCAACAAATATAGAAACAAAACGCAAGGAATTATTTAAATCGTCGTTAAATTTGTTGTAAAATCAACAATATTATTGTCTACTATTTGACAAACAGATGAAATTAGCTGGGTACCTTAATCAATTATTCTAATGCGAATTTATGGTGTAGGGACCCTACAAAACGTGGTCAAACAGATATATCATTAGCATTCGTTGAAATAGAGACGTCATCAGTCGGAGTCCGAATTTCTTACCTAACATGCTGTAATACAAAACTTTCGTAGCACTCCACTATACCCTTTAACATCACTAGATAATAGGTAACTATGCAACACAGCTAGTATATTTAAATAAAAATAATTTATTTTAAATTTATTTAAATCTTGAATGCATAAGTATTAATCGTTAATGATGACTAGGGAAGAATTTGAATGACCTAAAAATTCTAAAAAATAAAATTACAATTATAAAAATTACCCATACTACAAACAATTTTGATGGACCTCGTAACTTCCTGAATTCCTGTGCATTTTTCAAATATATTAGTTTGTAACTCCTGGTATAGGTTGTAATGTTATATTTAACGCATCAACGCACCCGTATTGCTAATACCTCCAAAACTGTTAAGTTTACTGTTTTACTGACAAAATAATATTTTATTGCTTAGATTAAATTATCAACATTTGGGAAGTAACAATTCTGAGCTGTGCGTAATATGCATAGGTTTCGCCACGATTTTATTAATTTTTTTTGTGCATGCAAGTAATTGCCATTCAGAATATCGACATGTCTTATAGGACCATACTAGAAGTTCCCGAAAGTTTCGTGTTGCAATACTTTCTAAATTGAAAAGCTCATCTTGTATGTGCCTTCAAGGCTCAAAGAGCTTGGTAGATACATTTTTAAAATGTCAAACTAGTCACTTCGAACGTGACGATAAACTTAAAGAACAATATTATAAAAGAAAAAATATGAATAAAATAATATATACAGCACTCAATTGTTTTTACTAAAATTCATATAATTTAAATCAGTCGATCAAGAAAGAAAAAATCTGATTATTAATTATATAATATTTTATCTAAGCGGCCTAAGCTTTGGGATGTGCGTGTACAATATTTTTCGGTGTACCGACTTACTGACCGACAATATTGCTCAACTTTACCAATTATATATATTATAAGAACAAAATTTTATATGCTCTTATTGGATTTCTTCACTGCGATTTTGAATCCCCAAGCTCACTCACCCCCTCCCCGTTTTCATTTAACAATTAATTTATACTTAGGAACTATATTTTCATAACTTAAATTTCTTAAATAGAATTTAAGAACGGTGGTGAATGCCCGCGACTGGTGTTTTCAAACCTTTTTTGATACTAACGACGTTTATTTACTTTTGAAACGAGCATCATCTGACAACTTTATTGTAAATGATTTTTTTGAACATTTTGATGTACACCTACCTATAAATATAACCAAAACTCGAACTAATAGTTTTTATATAATTACACACCTTAAGTAGATACAACGTAAAATTATAATATAGATTCAGATGATAATTTTAGTTAGTTCGATGACGATTTGAAAATATTAGTAAATAATAATAATATATTAACAATATCATAATTTCTAAGAATTGTATCGAGTACAATTATAGGTAGGTATTAAATAACACAACTAATGCGCTGTGTTGTATAAATAATTTATTAAATTTAATGGACCAATCGTGGGCCACTAAATCTTGTTTTAGAGATCATTAGCTCACTTTTGGCATAAATATTACACCGCGTTAATATTTTCTTTAAAACTATGTACATAAGGACTATAATATATCCTTGGTACATAAAGTATGGTAACTAGATCCTGCTTGTTAACATTCGCTCTATGTAGTGTTGAACATACAAAAAGAAATAATTAGATACCAATAATTTTGCAGGTGAAGGAGTTAACGAAGCCGGCGATGCACATAACAAAGTAGAGGATGAAGAGCTGGTCGTCGTCAGCGATGCACCTAACAAAGTAGAACCTGAAGAGCTGGTCGTCGTCAGCGATGCAAATAACAAAGTAGAGCCTGAAGAACTGGTCGTCGTCAGCGATGCATCTAACAAAGTAGAGCCTGAAGAGATGGTCGTCGTCAGCGATGCACCTAATAAAGTAGGACTTGAAGAGATGGTCGACGTCAACGATGCACATAACCAAGTAGAAGATGAAGAGATGGTCGACGTCAGCGATGCAAATAACAAAGTAGAGCCTGAAGATCTGGTCGTCGTCAGCGATGCACCTAATAAAGTAGAGCCTGAAGAGATGGTCGTCGTCAGCGATGCACCTAACAAAGTAGAGCCTGAAGAGATGGTCGTCGTCAGCGATGCCCCTAACAAAGTAGAACTTGAAGAGATGGTCGACGTCAGCGATGCACATAACCAAGTAGAAGATGAAGAGATGATCGACGTCAGCGATGCACCTAACAAAGTAGAAATTGAAGAGATGGTCGACGTCAGCGATGCACCTAACAAAGTAGAGCCTGAAGAGCTGGTCGTCGTCAGCAATGCAACTAACAAAGTAGAACTTGAAGAGATGGTCGACGTCAGCGATGCACATAACCAAGTAGAAGATGAAGAGATGGTCGACGTCAGCAATGCAACTAACAAAGTAGAACTTGAAGAGATGGTCGACGTCAGCGATGCACATAACCAAGTAGAAGATGAAGAGATGGTCGACGTCAGTGATGCACATAACCAGGTAGAACTTGAAGAGCTGGTCGACGTCAGCGATGTACTTAACCAAGTAGAACTTGAAGAGCTGGTCGACATCAGCGATGCACTTAACCAAGTAGAACTTGAAGAGCTGCTCATCATCGGCGATAGACCTAATCAAGTAGAACTTGAAGAGCTGTTCGACGTCGGCGGTGCACATAACCAAGTAGAACATGAAGAGCTGCCCGTCGTCGTGGATGAATATCTGGACGACTACTATATGTACGCCGACGAGGACATTTGGGCCAAATCCAATTATAATTGGAGTTCTTATTAGGTTTCATTCGATTACCCTATTCGTAATCGGAAGTAGACATTTCAATCACTCTGCATATACTCATGGGCCCATGGCCGGATTTAAACTTTTAGATAAAATATATTAAGTGGCACCTAAAAGTAAAAAAATTTAAAAAAAATGCAAACTTGCGAACTTACATGTTATAACTATCAACCTAAAACATGTTTATTAATTATTTCAACATTTGAAATACGCTGTTTATGTATCACAACTTTCAAAATACATATAAAGATAGCAATATCATAATAATATAATTTGAAGAGTAATATTTAGGAAAAAATAGGTATAGGTATTAATTTCATAACATTTTATTTATTAAAATGTTTAAAATAAACCATTTAAACTTTCACACTGTTATACGTTAAGGCCCCAGCAAATGTGTCATTTTCTAAGGATCAAATAGTCGTCTATAATTTCATCAAACCATAAAAAATCCAGTACGTTACTTTCATTTACATTTTTTCTTGTAGTAGGTACTCCGGCAACCGGATGCAAACCAAACATCTGCTGCCCGGGGCAAGTGCCCTTAAAACCCTCCATAAAATCCGGCCATGTATATACTAATTTTATGGACTTTGAGTAATTTATATTATTATCTTATAATCATTATAATCGTATATCTATGTTATTATAATCGTAATATTATTCTTAATATCTATTAATAATGTCAATATTATTATTTTTTATTTAAATTTTATATGGTGAAGGGACACGTCAACAATATTCAGTAAAATTACTGGCATTGAATATTGTAAATTATTCATTCAAATAAATTAATAATTCTTAATATTGCCACTGTTCTTTGTTTTTTCAAATATTTATTTTACATCAGCATCCTTACATCAGAGCACATAATATGGGTCCTACAGATTTGTAAATAGTAAGTAATATAAGACATAAATATTACACTTACATATTGTAAGGCCCCTGAGAACGTATGTGATTTTTAAGGAATTGTGTTTAGGCAATTCTTTCGTTTCGTTCGATCACTGCTCGTAAAATGCCCAGTGTATAGGTACCTATACTTCCAGGAAGTCCCCCGCTTCCAGGGGCGTAGCGTGCATGTAACTTGTAAGCACTGTATATAAGCACTGCTTACACTTGAAAAAAGGTAAAAATAAGTTAATATTTACGTTATTTGCGTACATACTACGCACGTATCACTTTAGTCATCAGATTAAAATAATATTTAAAACCAATTTATGAACGTGGAATAGCTATAATAAAGTATTGCCTAATATTGGCACTTTCAAAGGTTAAATTTAAAAAACGTTACGATGTTTGAATGCATAAACAAGATTACGTCGCATAGGTCGGAGCACTTTTTCAGTTTTAGCAGATTCTTGATGAGAATAAACATTTTAAAATAATAATATTATGTTGTTCATTTTTAATTTTAGATTATGGGCGGAGCAAGGAAGCTAGTGGTTATACAATGGTGTTAATTATTTTTTTTTTTATATCCAATATAATCCTGCACACAATTTCTGTCAGGAGTGTTTCGATTTCAACATAATATGTATAATACTAATGTACTATATCATAGTACATTATATTTTAGCAAACTGTATCAAGATGGTACTTCAAAGAGGACATTTTTCGATTTTCTCAACAGTTATTTGATGCCACTGGGAAAAACCGCCTACAAATTACGAAAAACCGCTAAAGATGGAATTTTAATTTCTAACGCTTTGTTTATTATCATAGAAACGAGTAAAAAATTATAATATTATAATATTAATTCAACTTACAGGATAAATTAAATAACAACAATATAAAATATATCGAGACTGACAAACCGTCTCCGCCCAGAATCGTTTTTCTTATAGGTACAATGATATTATCATTGAATTCAAGTTTAAGGCGGCTCTTAGTGGCTATTATTTAAGGGGAACAATTTAGGCAATTTCTAATCTTGTCGTCGCCGCCCGTAATCTATGTGTTAGTCGTAAATGATTATTAGTGTGAAATTCGAAGAAATTCGAACTCGATAACAATAGATTTTATATCGCCCGGCTGCGGGCACACGGTTCAATAGCACACGAACGCGCATGCACAAGTCAACGTAATCACTCTCGAAAAATATTTTTGTACACTCACAACAGTGAAAAATGCTAATAAGCTGGCGAAAAATACACATACTTCTAGTAGTCCAATTTCAATTTTGAAAAATTATTTGAATTCGTCAGCCTCTTTTCTATGATTTGTAGGAAAAACTTTTTCATCTTTTTGTCTAGTTAGCACTTAAAAGTGCAAGTCAAATTTGAGAAATCAAGCAGTCATTTGGAACCATAATATACGTAAATTATCTAAAATATCCAAAATCGGTTTCCTACAAATCATAGAAAAGAGGCTGACGAATTCAAATAATTTTTCAAAATTGAAATTGGACTACTAGAAGTATGTGTATTTTTCGCCAGCTTATTAGCATTTTTCACTGTTGTGAGTGTACAAAAATATTTTTCGAGAGTGATTACGTTGACTTGTGCATGCGCGTTCGTGTGCTATTGAACCGTGTGCCCGCAGTCGGGCGATATAAAATCTATTGTTATCGAGTTCGAATTTCTTCGAATTTCACACTAATAATCATTTACGACTAACACATAGATTACGGGCGGCGACGACAAGATTAGAAATTGCCTAAATTGTTCCCCTTAAATAATAGCCACTAAGAGCCGCCTTAATATAATCCATTATACATTGACCAACTTGTAACCTACTGTACAGCAGAGCGACATCTACTGTTTTTTTTTAATTTTGTCTAATAAATATTATATTAAAAACTATTAATTATATAAATACTAATATATGCTCCGACCGATAGAAAGTAAACTTCTTTACCAAATCAAAAATGTTCCCATTTTTAAATCGAACCACTAGAGTTACAATAATTTATGTCAGTTGCTTGGTCGATTTATGAAAAATGTATTAGGTTTAGCAATGGCCTTAACTGTAATATATGATCTATACATTTTTCCTGTATTATCAAAATTACGCTTTAAACAATTCAATATTAATAATTTTTGATTCTATTATAAACTGACCAGGTCTTTGCTTAAAATTATATGAAATTAAACTTCGGTGAAAGTTGCGACAAGAATAAAAATATGTCCTTTTATCTTAAGTTAAAAGTTATCAATTGTAATCATCATTTTTGAGGTGCGATGTTTACTCCCCTATACCATCAGCCGCGAACCGCATCAATTTGCAATACACTGTTATTTCTTGTCTGGTTTATGGTAGCACGCACGCAAATGCACAAGTCACTTAATGTCTAGATTAAAATATTCAAAACCATGCGAAGTAGACTTGTTGACCAACTAAAACATCTTTACATTTTTTTTAATCGAACCACTAGAAGTACTTTAATTTTTGTCAGTCGCTAAGGTCGTTTTGATGAAAAAATAATAGGGTTTGCAGGGGCCTTAACACCATATTATGCACGCATATCATTGATTTTAGAAACAAAGTGTACAACGTTCGGCTCCATTATTATTGATATAGGACCACGAAGTGTCTGTATGTTATAGCTATAAATATGTAGACGTTAATAAACAACCTTTAACATTTATTTCGGCGTTAATGGTTTTCTACTATGCTTCTTTTATTTCAATTGTTATGAAAACATTATGTTATGTTCATGAGCATGATCTGGAGAAGGCATATTTTATTTCCTCTGCTCAACAGTTGAAGTTGAGAAGTTTTATTTATTTTTTTTTTAAATCTAGAGGTCTCCTAGATTATTCATCTAGGCCAACTAAATCAAACATGATATTTATTATTTAAGGATTGATCATCTTGTTCAGAGTTTAGCAACAGACTTTTCAAATACTTAATACATTATACATAATATAGATTTATTTTTATAGGCACTGTGAATATTGATTATATTATTATCAATGTTTATTATCTAATAAAATAATATAATAATAATAATAATAATAATAAAAATAAAAATAATAATGGAAAAAACTGGTCTGCGGAACAATTTAACACTGATATCGTCGATAATATAAAATAAAAAATTGTATTCAACAGATGTCACGATTAAAATTGACTAAAACAAATCGCATTTAAATTTGTTTCAGTGTAGGTACCTATATATATATTATACAAAAACACATAAATGATAATATTTTATAATAAACATAAAAAATATATGTAAAAAAAAATATATCGGTCGTGAGGCCAACAACGTACATACAAATCTTTAACAAAAATCAACTCGGTTCGAAGCGTCGATTACAAAAAAAAAATACACCAACACGATGGCCGTTACATTGGACCATAGATCTGACAGAAATCTTAATTCACTATGTAAAAAAATAAGATTGAACTCGTAAAAAAATCACAATATAAATTTTTATATCATAAAATATAAAGTCGTTATCATACGTACCTCCTATTATATAATAATGGAAAACGAGTTGACGATGATATATATATATATATATATAATATATGTAATATGTATTATATGTACCTATGTATAAGACGATAATGTCCGGTAGTCGAAACGAACGCGTCGTACGAAAACTTATACTAATAATGTATAAATCAAAATATTATAGCTTAAAGCTTGTATGAAATGAAAAAAAAAAAAATTATAAATTTAAAAAAAAGTATATAAACTTAGATACGTATAAAAAAGAAAAAAAACGTTTACGCGATAGTGGATAAAATACTGTAGCTGACTGGATCACATATTATAATAAATTAAACGATTATTTTGAAACGTTATAAACGATGCAATACGCATAACGATATTATGACTAATATTATTGTTTCGGTTGCGGTCACGCGATGAATTCTGAAACCGAGGACGACCGCCTGGAATTGGGAGCCGACGACGACGTGGTCGCGGCCGCCTGCAGGGGAATCGTCGAATCCTGGTGTTGGCCGTGGGTGGGCAGGTCCAGCAGGGTGACGGGCGAAAACCGGACTCGAGCCGTGGACAGAGACGCCGCCGAGCTGTCCCTGGCCGACATGTAACTGCTGTCGTCGCTAGTCAGGCTGTCTGGCGGTGTTGGATTGGTCGGCGACACTGCGGGTACACGAGGGCGAATCGTTATTTTCCGTCAAATATGTTGTTAAATTTTATCGCCCCAATTGGTGAGCGAGGGAATGAGGGGTAGCTTAGAGGTTCAAACCACCCACTACCGAAATAATATATAATTGTTTGGAAAATGTTAATCTCGATCGGTTTTACGGATGATTGATGCACAGTGATTAAACACATGTCTCATAATGCAGTACCGAGCGAATATAATATATTATATTATATAATATTATTGATCGTGGAAAAAAAATTCCAAGAAAAAATTAAAACAATAATTTTTTTAATGTATCGTTTCATAGATGAAATATAATTTATAGATGAATGTATGATTATTTGCTAAGACCAGTCAATATGTCCAGAGGCGTATTTACGATTTTGGCGCCCTTTTTTTCTCAGTTTCATTTTACTCACTATCACAAAAAGCTTTTAAAAAACCAAAATCAAAACCAAAACTGGAAAATATTGTACATCGGTATTAACTTCAAAACCGAAACTGAAAAAAAATTGGATACCGGTATTATAATTAAAAACCAAAACTGAATATATAATTTAAAAACGATATTTTTTGAAAATCTTTGTACCTTGACATTTTGGAAAGTTTACTTTTCACAAAAGGCAATTCAAACGCTGGATCCGACGATTTAAAAAAATTAATAAACGCCCATTTGAGGAGTCAGAATTTGGCACCCCGGGGCAATTGCCCCCTGTCGCCCCCTAAATACACCACTGAATATGTCAATACTTTTATCAATAGTTGGGTAATAAAATATAATTTATTGAAAAAGATATTCAGTAAAACAAGTATAAGTATTATATAGTATGTATTTTAAACACTATACTCTGTGTCATCTGTTTCTAAACCGGCCCAGGTATGGGGGCACGACCTAACCGGTTTTAAAAATAGAACATATTACTTAATGATATATGTATAGTGATCGTGGATCTAACACTTGTGTGTTATTATCACAAAATGCCGGCAAAAATAGCAGATGCTAGGTTTGTTTTTTAATACATGAATATGTGAAATTTTAAATTTTTGTTGTAAATGCACTTGTCTTACCTCCTGGACTTGACGAACCAACGGCCGTTTGTCGACTACCATACACAGATTTCTTCAGGCTAGACCGCAGTCTCGACGGCGTCCCGGGCTGTAAAAAAATATCAACGATATAGTTACACGGGCACCACTATTTATGTACCTATACTCTGACTCATAATATAGGAGTAACCTCAGGCATGTGCGAAGCTTAGGCACGCCAAGTTTCGAGCTATCTACAGGATAGTTACTTTATCATTCCGACAACCACATATAGCTTGCATTTACCAAGATTAATAAGGTAGAACAATTTTTCGGTCGTTGAAAACTAGAACTGACGTAAACCGATTTGATCGTGGTATGTTGTCTGACCAAATAGGTTTCCACCTGAGCTTACCTTTATATTATGTGTCGTGTGACACCTATATATCAAAACACATCTTCTGTTATAAACAACGCAGAACGCAATACGCTATACGCTATTACGCTCAACATGATGTATTGATTACCTACCCAAAATAACTGAATGATTACAATAATTGTAAAACAAATTATTAATTATAAATAGCATAATATACCTGGGGGCTAACCTGGAGTCCCCACCTAAGAACCAAAAGAAGGTTGTTAACACTAGACTTCACCTATTCTCATTTTCAAGTTCTCAATCAACATCAAACTACTAAAAACTAATATAGGTACAAATCAATACTAAAACCCATTTGGGCCAATGGCATCCAAATATTGGTATGTGCCAAGCCTTCCCAAATACGTAACATTCAGGCCTTCCAGTCAATCTCTCATCGCCAAATAACATCGGTACGACTCAAATCTTTCACTACACTAAGACCTAAAAATTTAATAAGTCTATATTACAGCCAAAAACTATTACGAAAAATTCCACAAAAAATCATTCAACCATTCAAATCCACTGGTATCTAATCTAGCCAGCGAATCCATTCCCAGAAGGCCAGATAACCCCCATGTCGATCGGTAGCGGATCCAGAAGTCACCGAAGGGGGGAGGCGAATTTCCAAAAATTAAATTGTCTTTTTGTTTAGCCAAATATTTAAATAAAAAATAACGTTAAAAAGACAGCCCAAGGGGGTGGGGCAACGCCCCTTCGCTCACCCCTTGTATCCGCCACTGATGTCGATTAAAAAGACACTGGTGCAGTCGGGATCTCTTGAATCCCGACCTGTATCAATTTAAAATAATAAACTTCTCCCCCCAGCCATCCCAAGTCAGATGGTTTCCGCAATGGTTTTCATGTTGTTATTTTAATCTTAAGTTATGAAATATACCATTTAATAGAAAATACTCTAAACTCTTCGTATTTTTCACAGCAAAACCACCTTAACTTGAAAAATAGTTACTGCGGCACTCCGCATATAGGTAGGTAAATTTTATGAAATATTAGATGGCCCCAATACAACGGTGTGAACCGTACAATACTGATATTTAGGGTACGCACTTCCAACGTGGTAGGTCGGTTTAGGGTCTCTGCCGAGTGCGGTTGCGATAGTCGTTCGTCGCTCGTGAAGTAATTTGAATAGTCGCCCGCCCGCCTTTGGTGTAAGTACGGAAGCGACGGAGAAGTCGACGGCGCCCGCTGCGTATGATGCGAAACCGTCGACGAAGGTTCCGCGGGCTCCATGGTGAAAGTCGGATTTCCACCACCGCACCGGTATCGACTTCGGCTGAACGACGGTGGATCGTCTACGCCGCCGACCGCGTCGTTGTGATTGGCAGTCGGATTGTCGTACGCGTACAAACCACCGTTTTCGTACTCGTACCCCGCACTGGTAACTCCACACCGGTCGTTAGATAGCTGGCGGTATCCACCACGGTCGCTGGACAACTGACGGTATCCTACGGTGCAATATACAATAATAAAATATACTGTAAACATAATATTAAATAATATAATATAATAAAAAATGTCCACTATTATATATTATATTATAATCGTATAAGAAAACAGTCCGTCGTCGAGGAGCACATTCGATCGGAGTATTGACGCTCAAAACAACTAGTAATACTAAACTAATAAGTACTAAATATATACAAAAAAAACTAACTTAACATTTCAGGTTACCTATAAAACAAACATAATAATAATATACGTTTTATTATTAATATCAGTGTTATATTATTATTTTTAGTCTTTCTTTCACCCATAAAAAAAATGTTGTAATATTTTATATAGACGAGCAAATGTTTTTTTTGAAATGTTATGGTAACGATATTTTATATAAATTTGATGTTATTATTATCATGTAATAACATGCATATTATGATCGACAATCAAAGAAAAACGATTTTAGAAATTATTATCATAGTTGAGCTAATAATAAAATGTATATTATATTGTTGTAAACTTATATGAACTTACCGGTATAAGACGCGAAGTCCGTTTGTTGGTAATAATCGCTAGACGTGGTGCCGTAAAAAGAATGCTAAAAAAACAAAAAAATCAGGTCTTATACAACAAGGTACGATAACAAAAAAAAAAACTTTAACTGAGGTTTCGAATAAACTACAATTTTGTCAACATTAGAACTTTAAATGCATGTCAAAAATAAATATGCGTATGCGTTCATTAATATTTTTTAACTACTATTAAAGAATCTTAATAGGACCCTTGCATTAAACTTTCAAGCTGTTTTACTAAGGGAAAAAGTATTTATCGGCAATATTTAAAAATATATCAAGGCATACCTAACTCAAAAATAGTCAAAATATTTCTAAAATGTTACCGTATATTGAAAATGCTAATATAAATATTTAGTGAAAATTGTATGTGTCTACGAAGTGAAGGTCTTAAAGTCAAGTAACTATACGGTTTAGCTTTTCCAAGGCTTTTGAAAACTATTGGGAATTTTCAATTTTGACTTCTCAAAGAACCAATTACATTCTCTTTTCTATCAGAAAAGATGATGATGTCGAAAAATGGAAGACTTGTACATACCCCATATGTTGATGACTACAGAAAAAAAACATATCATTGTAAATACAATACCTATACATTCGTTCACTATACGCTCAGAATTTAAATAATCCACGAATATGCTGAATAACATTGAATCTTATAGTGACGGAATAATCGTTCACTCTCGTCAGTTTGAATAAAATTAACAAACATTACACGACACAAATAATCTTAAAATCCATTAAAAATCTCCCTTCATCATCTAGGAAACTTTAAAAAACCGATGAAAATCAAATACGCTCATGCTGCTATACAGTCAACCCTGGAACAAAGGGTATCAACAATAGACACTCACGTGGCTTTTCTCGTCAGCGCAACCGACCACGCTACTTGACTTCCTCCGAGGCGGCGGTCTGGATTTCCGCCTGGAACGGCTCAACCGGTGTTGCGGACTGTCGGTGAACCGCAAAGGTTTGGCGTCTGAACTCTGCGGCAACGGCACGCGAAAATGCTTCGACGAAGGGCCGTGGTACGTGTTGTGTTTGTGCGCTGGAAACAAGAAAAGAGAATTCAAAGACATGAATCGAGACATGAGACTGAACAAACAGCTGACTATCGGTCTAACACGACATCATGGAATCAAGGAAAATACTCAAACCGTCGTTTTTTTTTAATGTAATTTTTTTAGTGAGTAATATTTTAACGTTATAATAAATAAATTGAATTAACTGAGTAAAAACTAAATAATCACTCTGCAAATTTTTTTTTTTATCATCCTCTAAGTAAAATAAAAGTATTGATTTATGAACAAGTTTTTTCATTCACCAACTTGACATTGGGTAATATGCATTGACCGATCGGTTGTCATTGCCACGCAAGACGCAACAGGACTCCGATGGCGTAACCTGACAGTGGATAAGGCGAAAACTTGAACTTTGAGAAAAACGAGACACACAGTAATCGACGCAGGCATTTATCAAAAACCATACTCACAGCGGCCGGAAGAATTGTGTTGGCAATAATTTAAGTCCGACGTGGAGGTTGTGGTGTTGGCGGTGTCGGTGGAAGTCTGCTGCATACCGGGCGTATGCGCTGCATTACGACTAAAAAGTAAAACAAATTTACAATTGATGGGTGCCAATCAATCATCAACACCTCTTTTATGTATCCGTAAAAGATTAATGGCCTTTCGCGACCGCAAGTAAACCGTTGAGCACTTGAGCGACCAATTTGTATGGTGATCCGGTCACCAGGAGGTTACTCCCTTCACTCGGAGGAGCGATCGTCGCGAATCGATTTTCAGCAATTTCGGAAGAAGATTTCCGACCAAAGTGCCACACATTCTGATATCGGATATTCGACACAACCACAAAGGTAGTAATTCTATACAGCGCTTGCAACACCCAATTACGTTACTGGTCGGTATTACCGCCGACGCGAAATTTTACCACAAGTAAATTAATAAATATATTATTAAAAAATCGTCCGTCGTCTTACCCGGAAGAGATGCACGTCCTCACGTCCGCGCCTCCCAACGCAAAACCTGCCAACATGGACGCGGCTGCTCGCATGACACTTTCCAACAGTGGCGTGGTCTTTTGATTGGATGATGCCGCAGCAGCCGTCGAGGACGACGAAGGTTTCGACGATATGGTCGTCGTCGACCCAACACAGTCGCCCGAGGTATTCGTCCGGTGACGATCGGATGACCGCGGTCGATGTAAACGTCCGTAATCGGTCCGTAGCCGATCGTCGTCGTTTCCGTCGTCGTCCGGCCAACAGTAAGTCGCAGACATTGGTGGGCCACCGTAGTCTACGAGAAGAAAATCACAAAAAGAAAAATGCTATAATTCGAAGATACAATAATTAGGTATAATAACAATAATAATATCGTTATGACTTATGGTTTGTGAGGATCGCCGGATGCGTCGCCGATGGTTAAATAGTATTTACGTTAGTAATATTGTTCGTTGTGTTTATTATTGTTATTATGGCTGTTGGTGTATTAATGATTTTGGTTATAGAAATTAGTACACAAAGCAATTAGTCGAGGTCACCGTACGAGAACATTTTTTTTTGTACATTTGTAAAGAGCCATTTTGTCGAATAATATTTTCTTGATCACCGATGTTTTTTTTTTGAAATTAGAAACATGACGTATCGAATCTAGATTAATTTATGAGGTCATATCCCGAGTGATAGTGGATCGGTACAAAACAAATAACGATATGTCTTACAATCGAAATTTGAAATCAAAGATACATGGTTTATCAGTGCCGTAGCCAGGGGAGGCACTGTGCCCCCCGAAATATGAACAAAATTAGCACAATGTTGTCATAAAGTAACGGGTAATAAGTATTCTAGTTTTTGTAAGACTAAAGACAAAATTAAGTGTCCCCTCACAATTTTCTGAGCACAGAGCTCAGTAGATATATACGAGATCTCTATAATATATTCTTGACTGGCTCGTAGAGAAACAATTGTATTAATATTTATATTTTGTTAGACATTTGTTAAGACAAATTAAGATTATTGATTATAAAGTATATAGGTATTCTGTTCACACATGCTTACCAAATAAACTGTAGTGACTTATTATCAACGAAATGAAACATGCACAATCTACAAACAATGCTCTAAACTATTGCGCATATCAATCTAATTAGAATACAATACAATATTATACTAGTTCGTACGAAATAACAAGGCTAAACAATAATTTAAGTCGATAGCAATAATAGTGTCGTTTATACTTACCCCGTATAATAATAGGTGTATAAACATAACAATATTATCATAATAACCTAATTCATTTTGACGAAAGTTTGAAATAATTACTTGCTAAGACTTGTTTCACTGAACATTTTTTTATTAATTCATTTTGCATATTCCCAGTATAAATATTATACACAAATAGTAATCTAAATAATTATTTATAAAAATATCCATGATAAACTTTGAAAATTTGTCAAAAAATAAATTCCTTAAAACTAATTAAAAAAAAATCACTACGATAAAGGTTAAAATTAAAACAACTCTAAGTAAATCGGAGCAAAATTTTTTTGTTGGGGTAAAGTGTGTTTGTGTGTGTGTGTGTGTGTGTGTGTGTATGTGCCTAATATCTCGGGCAATAGGTACAAATTAAAATAATAATAATAATAATAATAATAAAAATAATTATAATAATAATAAATAATAATAACAGCCATTGGCTTAAGTCTAAAGATATACAGAATACATGTTTGTGATGTGCAAACTGGAATGTGTGCTCTTTATATCTTCAAAAGATATGAAGTTTAAATAATAAAAATAAACAATTCAACAGTCAAGCAGTGCTTTAAGCACAATAATATTATAAGCTTCATTTTTAAATAAAATTAATAATGATAATAAATTTGTAACAAATTAATAACAATTTTTATATAAAATAAAAAAGACCTTAGAACCAGAACCGTTAAGTTTTTGATCATTTATAAATATATATATTATATTATATGTGAATATAATATATATTATTTTGTTTCTACTGTATTCCACCACCGAGAAATGATTTGTGTAAAGGGGTTAAAGAGTTATTATAGTATGTAGGGGATGCAAAAATTAAAATTATAGACTTATGGTCTCAGCATCATCATCATCATCCTTGTCACGGGTACCTATTTCTTGTAAAGCAGCGAAGTTTGAGCGAACCGACAACTGATGTTTCTCTAGGTTGGGTGCTGATCGAGACCATCCTTTAAAAGATGTTGTGGCTGTTGATGACGAATATGATGGACTCCCACAGATAATCTGTACGCGCTCACGTTGATGAAACGTACTTGGGCCCCACGTTTTGCCCTTGACTCCGTCTGCTGGCACTGAAATCATTTATATAGAGGAATACTAGCATAGTGGACCGACCATATATATCTACCATAGTAGAGAGATTTCACATATTTTTAAGCTTTGTTAAAACATCACAAAACAACTCAACATATAACATTTTCCACTATACATACAAATATTTTTGGGGTAAATTTTAAAAATCTTTGTTTTTGAAAAAAAAAACAAATAGTAGTTTTAATTTCTTAATTGAAATTAGCATATATAATTGTATTATCTTTTGATAAAGTATATCAAATAGTCAAATATTTAATAAATCAACAAAATCCCTTTACATTGAAAAATGTTTCAAGAAAACACAAGACATAAAAAGCAAATCCTTTAAATGCTTAGAATAAAATAGACAACAAAAATCTGTATGCAGAATATCATAAATTTGCAACTTTTTCCATAATTGAATTACAAATAAATTATTTAATTATATTACCATTCAAGACTTTTAATTTTAATTCAATTCTACTTTAGTTTCTATAAAATTGTGTACAAAAAAAAAATACAAAACAAAAATTAAATTTTTCCTAATACTACAGATAAATACATATTACATTTAAATTAAACTTCACCACATAAAATCAATTCAAATTTATTGACCAACACTGGGTACTCACAAAACAGCCAAAAACATTGATGAACATCCATAAATAATCATGAACATACCTCGTAATAGAATTGAGAAAAATTACTTTTTGGTAATTTACTACGGGTATATTTATCTTCAAAATCAAAGAATCTATTTAGAGTAATCATCAGTTATCAGTTGTTAGAAATGCACAAATTGATCTCATAATATCTGTGTTAAAACCGTGTTTTCGACATTTATAATAAATGCGAATAAACGAGTGACACCTTCATTTGCACAATTTCAGCTTCCCTGCAATAGCGTAATATTTAAACACAAGTATTCTGATATAATATTCAATTTGTTACTTTAAACACATCTAATATATCAATCATTGTATCAAAGTAATAAAAAATAAATTTTTTAATTAAACTTTCCCTCTGGTGCTCAAACACAAAACCTTTCAGTTTTTCCTCAAAAGCTCAAAATCAACTAAACTCAATACTTGTAAGCTTACAGTAGCTATGACCTATGTGAACAGTAAAAAATGATATATAGTATAGTTAAAGTATTAAAAAAAACAACTAACTTTGAAAGTAAACTATGTTTCATAATTATAGTTTACAATAATTATTTTAATTGTGTATTTCTCTTTTAACACTCAATACCAAATTATTACCTTGAAACTATAAGAGGGAATGAAACATATATTTTACAAAAGTTATTAATTATTTTTAAATTACCAGTTTGTAATATTGTATTGATGAAACACATCTAATAACTAAAAATAAAGAAGAATAGGCACATACAAAGATTTCATATTGGCTTGAATTTAGACAAAATTTATACAAATTTAAAAAAAAAATCAACAATATATTAATATAGTCGAAGAAAATATTTTGCCTACTACCAAGTCAGGCAACTATAAATACATAGTGAAGATTTTTCGCAAAATCTTTTAAGTTACATAGTAAAATCCATCAGGTTCTTAAAGAATTTACTAGAGTAAATATCTAAACAAACTTTATATATAGGCACATGGTCTAACATTTTGATGTACAAGCAATACTCCTACTTCTATCTAATCATAGAAACACGAAACGTAGACATTTTTATACTCACGTGCAATAGCTCTCAGTCTAGGAATATTTGGGGAACCAGGAGGGCTGTTTGGACCAGATGCATCACGATTTTTTCTGTCGCTGGTGTGCTGCACAGTTATTGTGTGTCGAAAATCTTCAGGAAACAAACAAATTTTGAAGTAACATCCAAACTTTTAATTTTCAGTGCAATAAAATATATTACCAGATGGAGAACTAATAGGCAACTGGTTTGGTTCTTTTTTTAACATCTTTAAAATATTGGACTTTTTGAAATGTCCACGGCGTTTGTTGGGAGTAGGTATTGCTGGCGATGCTTGTTGCTGTTGCATTATGATATTTAGTTCCCATTTGAGCAATTCCATTTCACGTGCTTCTAAGTCACGTTCTCTCTGTTTTAAGTGTTTTTCGGCAATCTGTTGTTGTACCTGAGCTCGGCTTAGTTCTTCTTCGCGACACCGTAATTCCTAGGCGCAAAATAACATGATGTCAAATAAATAAAATTAACATTCAGCATACATCAACTTACTTCTTCTTTAGATTTAAAAGCCTTAAGTATGCATTGAAAATAAAATAGTATAATGTATCATTTATAAAGTATAATTTTTTATCAAGTTATTATCTTACTTTTTCTTTCATTCGTAGTCCGTCAAGTACTTGTTCGATTTCTACTTTCCAAACGTCTTGCAAGGTATGAAAAGATTCGTGTGGTGTTTGCGTAAAAGCAGAGTGTACAATATCATCCAATGATGTTAATATATCTTCAAAACTAGGCCTCATGTGAGAGTCAGAATGCCAACAAGCTAGGTAACGATAAAATTAATTAAAAACAACAGTACACCAAGTTAATAGTCAATATTAATAAATCTTTGTGAATACCTTCCATGAGTTCTCTGAATGGTTGTGGACAAGTGGAAGGTATTGGTAAAGTAAGTTTGTTCACTGCCACTCCGTAAGCAACAGCAAGTACATCGATTCCTTTGTACGGCATTTCACCAGTAAGTAGTTCCCACAGTAAAACACCATAGCTATGATAAAAAATAAATTGTAAGTTAAATTTGAAATTTTTATAATATTAAAAATGTATTAAAAAATACATGAGAATGTAATTTAATTGTTAATTTTGTAATAGCTAAAGTTAAAATACAGCTTACAGATACCAAATTCAAGAGATAAGAGATTTATGTATAATATTCAATAGGTTTTGAAGATTATTATTTATTAACCATAAAACCCTGCTTATGGTTTTATTAATGATTATGAATACATAAAATGCAATATTATAAACCAAATTGTTTTCTATTTTAAACAAACAATTTAAAGTAAATGTAAGCACACAATTGTACCTACACCTAAACTATAGTGCGGCCAGCGAAACTAGAAGCTTGACTGTCACGCTCCCGGTGGCCATTTTTCATTAGGGCTACGAAGAATGGTTTCCCGCGTATAATAATTTCAAACACTTGTTATACGTGCGCGTATCGTATATTTATACGCGTGGCTATGAAACGGGTCTTTACTTTAAAGGCATAACAATTTATACTTCTGTATAACACATTTTTTATTAATTTATTATCAAATTTTCAAACATAAAATAATAATAGTAACATTTAAAATATTTACAATTATTTACGAAATTTAATAATAAACATAAAAATCTATTCATCGTCATCGTCATCATCGTCGCTTGAACTGCTGTCGTCTGGATAAATTGTTAAAATTATTGGCTCTAATATTTCGTCCCTCAGTCCTGCTTTGTGGAAATCCTCCTCTTGAATTTTCACGCAATGTTCTCCACATTTGGCCCAATCATCAGCAGTTACCGCATCAATTTCTTTATGAACGAGTGCCTCAACATCAGCAATTTTAAATGTTGAGTTTTTTTCAGCCACTCTCCCTTTAAATTGTGCCCAAATCAATTCTATGGGATTATACTGACAGTGGTAAGGTGGAAGTCTCACCACTTCATGCCCCATCATTTGGTGTGTCAATTCATCCAACTTATAAATTTTTCCACGCGGCATCGCAAGTTTGACTTTCGCCCGTAATTCGTCAAGAGTTTCGACGGGAGAAAAGTCTATATTTTTGCCACGCAACCATTGCTGAACATCCGTTTTTTTACTATTTGACTTCGGGTAGTCTTCGAGTAATGCAGAATGGTATGACGCGTTGTCCATTACAATGATACTGGGCTCCTCCAAATTCATCAACATTTGCAAATACCACTTTTCAAAAATTGTAGCATTCATCTGTGAATGATAATCTTTGGTATTGCCAGAGTTACAACGAAAAATTAATTTTGCGTCTTTGACAAAACCAAAGGAAGGAGACCCAGCGTGACAAACAATAAGGCGACTGCCTTTCCCTGTAGGTACTTTTAAGCCCTCTGTATTCTCCTGGTTTTGCCAAATATGTCCCCGAGTATGATTTTGGTTAACCCAGGTCTCGTCTAAATAGACTATTGGCCGAATATCACCATTTGTACGAAGCTCGTTCATTTTACGTAAAAATTTTACGCGCGCAGCTACTATGTCCGACCGTTCCATAAGAAATTTGCGACCGTCGTTACACCTTTTGTACTTAAAATTAAGTTTTTTCAAAATAATTTTTACCGATGATTTCGACCCCCGGTAATCAGTTTTTTCTCGCAATGCTGCTAAAATTTTTGCGCTTGTTGGAAATTCTCCTTTATCATAAAAGCTGTGAACCACTCTTCTAACCACTTCACTGTCGAAATCGTCAAGATTGGTGACAGGTTTGTCACGACTATAACGTTTTCTAGGTGATCGAAATTTAATATCCGTAGAACTTCCGGTACCTAACTCTTCTTCATCACCCAAAGATATAGTTTTGCTTTCCTTACAAATTCTCTGTACAGTAGACCGACTTACCCCACAAGCCTCAGCCGTCCTCTCTTGACATAATCGGAAAAAATTTGCTACTTCCGGCTGGTCTTTTTTACTGGCCAACGTTTTAAAAAAATTGTACACGTTGTATATGGTTTTTTTGGTTTGTGAATGAATATCTGGCCGGGTCGACATTTCAAATAAACAATATACGCATAAAAATAATGAAAAACCGCAAAAAAAAACAAAAATGTACAAACAAACAATATGTAACAGCTGTACAAGAAATTCGTAACAAACTCAATTCAAATTATAACAACCAGCACACACAAAAAACATGTTACACGAAGCAAAGAAGTCCAGTGACTAATATACAGATCATACAACATATGGTTTAATGGTTAGAGGTTTGTATTAAAATCTAAAGGTATTCGGCATGGGACGGTCACACAATAGCATTATACGTTATAGGGCATAGGCTATTGTACATTTTCGGAGGGTACTCAAAATTGTTTATAAAACAGCTATAACAGCTTCAACGCTTGTCTGCATCCTTAGAAAAAAATATAAAACTAACCTAACATATCCACTATAATAAAAAATATTCATTTCGATAAAAAGATCGCGCAGCTGCACAAACAACCTAAATATTTAGAACCCCTGGCTTTCACGAAAACGGTCACCGGGAGCGTGACCATCATGCTTCTAGTTTCGCTGGCCGTACTATAATTTTATTTTTTTAAACAATTAGAAGTGATTTTTTGTGAAAAATTGTATGGTTATTAAAAATATTTATCAATTTTGTTTCACTTAACTACAAACCTCTAAAGTTTAGTAAAACCATTAGATATTTTAATTGAAATAATTAGGATATATTTAGAACTAGAGTTAAATATAATTTTTAACTATCGTTCTGCATATCTATATAAACTTCAATAGGAAATGCAATTGACAAACATAGTTAGGTTAAAGTCATTAAACATACAATAACAAAATTTCTAATTTTATCAACAAAATGTGCACTGCCACAAACGTGAGATTACATTTTTTTAAATTAATATAAAAATTGTCCGTTAAAAAAAAATTGTCTTTACTTTTTTTAATTCCCTATTATCGAATCAATAAAAAACAACCTGTACAATGACATAAGATACACCCTTTAGATACATATTATTCAGTTCTGATATTTATTCATATTTAATATATATATTTGAATATTAATTTCTCCAAACCTCCAAACGTCGCTAGCTTTTGAGAATATTGATTTTTTTATAACCTCCGGTGCCATCCAAGCATAGGTTCCAGCAGCAGACATTCTAGTTGTCTTGTAAACTTCCCTGGCAAGACCAAAGTCCGTGATTTTTAATGTCTTGAATTGTAGATCGTTGTTTTCAATTGTTTCATTCAAAAGCACTGAAAAAGTAAATTTAAAATTATTTATTTTTCATGAACAGTAAAAACATTTCACAAAACATTGGGTAGAATATTTTCATAAGATCATTGATTATTTACAAACATTATAATATATTCTTTGTCTACATCTAATTTCTAGTATGTATGGGGAAATGTGGGAGTATCTGGGATACTCCAGGATAAAGTACCTGGGATAGTAACAATTAAAACTCATGTTTCAGATAGTTTAGTCAATAGACTGACCACTGACCTCCCTTCTTTTCTGACTTATCTTCTGATAAACCGTATTCAAATTCAGCATTGTATGGTATAGTATGAATAAAATTAAAAATGAGTATAAAATTTGTTTTGGGCAACCCGCGTAGTACTTCATTCAATGTATTTGGCCCAGTTAAAACTTTACATGCCTGATTTATATCGTAGTACCCCCCCCCCCTCCGTACCTATTACATTATGACATAATCACATCCGCATCCGCCACTGGACAATGAAAATACATGGGGAAATACTTTTACTTTAAACGTATAAACATAATATACAAGCTAGTTTATATATCGTTGCTTAAGAATCAACACTTCAGTTTTATCCACATTGCATCAGAGAAAAACTCTAAGTTCCTTAGTAGGCGATAGTACCTTTTATAATTATTTTTACATTTTTACTTTAATTAAGTAGTTTTGTAGAAATTTTAACAGCAAAACAACAAAAAACAAAATAAATAAATTGACCAAAATATTTTAGATAGTGTCAATTTAGTGATCATAGTGTGTCATCATGAATCAAGTGTTACAAAAATAAAAAAATAAAAGTACAGTTATCTCATATTATAATACATTAATACCAAGTTTAAACTACTGCACAAGCTTTCCCGGCATAGAATCGCAAACAACAGAGCCTATCTCAACAAATTATTTAGAATAAGGATTCTATGTATGAATCAATTCGCTTAAAATATAAAATCAATAAATTGTTTTACGAATAAAAATATTACGATGAAACACGTATTTCTATAAAAGCTCGCCCGATTTCATCTCGCGGATATCTGAAACAGAAAAATTTGAACGGAGACGTACTCTATTCCAAAATAAGTCTGGAAAAACTTCGCAGCCTCTGAACAGTCTGAACAGTAGAACCGCTGTGATTGGCTGCAGTAGTCGGCCGCGCCGACTGCAGCCAATGAGACTGCACATGCGCAAACCACGACGCGTTTCCGTCTGGAATTTTTTCCATACGTATTTAGAATACAGTATAGGTCAGGGGTGGCCAAACAGTCGATCGTGATCGACTGGTCGATCTTGGACGATTTCTAAGTCGATCCCCATTGTTAGAATTTATTAATTATTCTTATATATTTGCAATTTAGTAGATACACTTATTAAATACATATGTTTCGGATTAACCTGTTAGTGTGAAATGGCATTTTCTCACATGAAAGTCATAATTTATAGAAGCTGAGTAGGTTAGTTTTAGACTTAGCACAGCGTCTTCGCTTGGTCATTATGTGCAATGACACGCTTCTACATCAATAATAAAATGTTAATACATTTTAAAATTACCTAAAAATTTAAAATGAAACACTCATTTTAGATAACTTAATTTTATTATTTATATAAGTATGTTTATTATTAATATTAAATATTTTTTTTTACATTAATCGATCCTAAAAGAAAAAATATATCCTCAGTAGATCTTAATCAAAACAAGTTTGTACACCCCTGGTATAGGTGGTGTTGTATTAAGATTTTAGATGATCCTATGCTGTGCTATAATTTTTTCGATTAGCCCGTCTTTATTATAATATTGTAGACATTTATCGTAAATCTGAGACCGCCTGTTGATCTCGCGCGAAATTAAAAATATAACAGTGTTGTTAACTCAATTTTACCAAAATGCGAGTAAAGTGTTGTTGACTTGTTGCTTCGTAATATCAGTTTTTACGATGATTTGACAATATTCGACGCCGGCGCCGCCGCTCGGTTTGTTATTTCATATTTGAAAACGGTCGACGACGACGACAGCGTTGACGGCGTGCCGAACTCCCGACGACACATTAATTATTATTCTTTTGAGTTTTTTCTTTTTAATGTTTTCTCGACGTTATTCGTTTTAATATTTATTTAGTGTTGTAATAGCAACATGTCCGACCACCATGAGTGCATCAATGATAATTGCCAATCAAAACCTAATAGTATGCTGTACGCCGCCAAAAAATCTGTTCAATCAACCTGTTTAATTGAGGTATCAGACTCGAATCACGGAAAAAAAAACCAAGGAAAAAAAACCAAGGAAAAAAAAACCAAAAAAAAAAACCAAAAAATAAAAAACCAAAGGAAAAAAAGACCACGGAAATAAAAACCAAAAGAAAAAAAAACCATGAAAATAAAAACCAAATTTTTATATTTTGCTATATTAATTCATATTTCATTAAACATAAGTTTTAATTTTCTAATTAAAAATTTTGATCAATAATCCAACTACCCAGGTGTTCTATCTGTTGAACACTATCGTCAGTGGCGTATATTGGGGGTAGGCCTAGTGGGCTGCAGCCTGCCCCCCGAAATTACAGTCTTTTTATATATTTAATTATTTATTATATTTTTATATATAAAAACGAGCTTAACTATGTTATAGACTTATACTTTCATACACTCATGTCTCATACATCTTATATATTGACTGCTTATGAGCAAATGCTCACTACTATTTTAAAAAAATGTGAAGAACAACATTTATTTCCTGATCCTATGGTAGTACATGTTGATTTTTAACGTGCAGTTATCACAGCCATCACACATGTTCTCGGACAACATGTACACATTCAGGGTTGTTTCTACCATTTAACTCAATCAACCTATAGGAAAATACAAGAGTTAGGGCTCCAGACACAATACAGAGAAGATCAAAAATTAATTGAATTTTGTGGAAAAATGGATGGCTTGGCATTTTTACCAGTTGGAGATGTCAAAGATGGTATGGCATATTTAAAAAATATTGTTCCTGAAGAGGCTGAAACGTTATTAAATTATTTTGATACAACATACGTTAATGGCAAATACAGGCAAGTTAGAAATGAAAATAACAGAATAGTCTTAAGAAATTGCCCACCTATTTTTCCTCCAAATTTATGGAACGTACACGACTCAACTTTAAATGATGAAGAACGCACAAACAATTCGACGGAAGGATGGAACAATAGATTTAGTAAATTGGTAGGACAAACACATCCAACAATTTGGACTATTATAGCTAAAATAAGGTTGGAAGTGGCAGCTGATGAGACAAAGCTAGCCCAAATTCAATTAGGAGTACCACAACAAAAACGACAAAAAACGGTGTACAAAAAAATACAAATCCAATTAAAAAAATTATGTGAGGATTATGATAATGGTATCCGTGATATTGAAAACTTTTTAGCTGCTATCTCCTATACAATAAGATATCGATAACTTACGATTTTTTTTATTATTTTATTATTTTTACTTTATTTGACTGTAGACTGTTTGTATTGACCATGTATTATATAATGTATTTGACTGATTTATGTTAGTATTGACAATTTTTAAAACGTGAAACTTATTTTAAATTATTACTTATATTATTGTATTGTGACAAATTTTTAAAAAGTATTTAAAAATTATAAAATGTTAATTTTTTTTTATTATTTTATTATTTTTACTTTATTTGACTGTAGACTGTTAGTATTGACTATGTATTATAATGTATTTGACTGACTTATGTTTGTATTGACAATTTTTAAAACGTGAAACTTATTTTAAATTATTACTTATATTATTGTATTGTGACAAATTTTTAAAAAGTATTTAAAATCTATAAAATGTTAATTTTTTTAATTATTTTTACTTTATTTGACTGTAGACTGTTTGTATTGACTATGTATTTGACTGATTTATGTTTGTATTGACAATTTTTAAAACGTGAATCTTATTTTAAATTATTACTTTTATTATTGTATTGGACAAATTTTTTAAACAGTTTAACCTATTTGAAATTATTATTATTATAATTATTATTATTAATATATATTTAACAGGTAGAACACTTGGGCAGTTGGATTATTGATCAAAATTTTTAAGTAGACAATTAAAACCTAAGTTTAATGAAATATGAATTAATATAGCAAAATATAAAAATTTGGTTTTTATTTTCATGGTTTTTTTTTCTTTTGGTTTTTATTTCCGTGGTCTTTTTTTCCTTTGGTTTTTTATTTTTTGGTTTTTTTTTTTTGGTTTTTTTTTCCTTGGTTTTTTTTTCCGTCTACCATCAGACTCTGATGACGATAATGTCGCCAACAATGATACCAAGCCATCAACAGAAAACCTCAACGACCCGCAAATAGCCAAATTGAATTGTGTATTGAACAATACCGAACAAATTGACAATTTAGTGCAGCAAGTAGATCAGACAATCCCACTACTATACATCGACGTATACAAGTTTGATAGTCAAAGGAAGTTTAAGTTTGACAAAGAGATAAGTATTGTTGACTTCGATGATAGTGATATAGACATTGTATCAACTAGATCGTTACCTGTATTTTCGGATGATTTACCCGAAGAAGGCAAACTAATAAGACACTTATTAAAAGTGGGTGAGAGTGTATGAGATGAAACATTCACAAATGCAGCCGTGGATTCAGACAACTATTAAATCAGCAGTTAGTGACACAACATATTATATTATATTTGACGATGGAGAAGAAAAAGTTTTGAATTATACAAATTTGGCATACATAGATGCTACAAGCCAAGCACAGTATCCAGTAGGCAGTAGAGTGATAGCAAAATTCCAAGATATGAACATGGAATGACGGATAAATTCAATGTAGGAGTAATTGCAGAACCACCAAAATATCTCAACAATTTCAGGTATGTTTAATACATTTTAATAAATAATTTAGGTAGGTATACCCTGTCCAGCGAAAGAACGCACCGATTCAGCGCATCCCTCAGCGTCGCCATGCTACCAAAACCGGTTCCTCAATGGCAGGGTGTTACGCAGGGGAACCAGTTTTGGTCAGTACACAGAGCGTTCTCTCACTGGACAGAGTAGGTAATCTTTATGGTTAATGGACATTTCCATCCCAATTTTTTTTTTTAAGTGTATTATTGACTAATAATATTGAATTTAATAATATAACTAATATTATTATTAAGTATCTAATATAAATTTTTTTTTTTTTAAATAAAATATAAAATAGTTTTTATTATCATAGATATAATGGAGTATAAATGTATATATTTGATCAACTGAACTACTTGAAACAAATACAATTTTAAAATAAAAAATTAATAATTAATAATTAATCACTATTGTGATTAGTCAGCACCGGAAGATAAACTAACATATTATATTAAAATTACTGACCATTTGTTAAACTTGATAATAGACAAACTCTAAACAAAAAAAATAGTTTTTTACCTACCTAGATAAGAACTTTTATCTTTCCGAATGTTTTAATAACTAAGTTAATTTATCCATTTGTTATCCAAGTTATGTAAACCATTATATATTTTGCATATTAAATTATATAGGTACATATAAGAATTATATCAGTAAACAATTTTAAATAAAATATCTGTCCATATATTTATAGGAAGTCATAAAATGTTAGTCTCTGTTGCCAAGTTTTTAATATAAAAAATAGATTTACACGGTTCAATGCTAGATATGTATCCATAATAATGTCTGTCATTTCATAGAACCTAAAATTTAAATTTAATAAAATAGAGGTATATCCACTTTAATGAAAAACTCAATAATTTACTGAAAAATGTTAAAAACATTAAACAAATCACCAATGGTTTTAAAAGAAATTTATAATATTAGGTATTAGGTAATTTATTTTTATTTAGTTTATCATTTTGCCCTAACAAATTTATTTCATTATTATTATTATTAGGAGATATCTACGTAATCCAGTTTAAATAAAATAATATAGTAACAACAATCTTATTTAATATCGAATAAAAATCATTTATCCTACCTATTAGACAGTGAAAGATATTTTGAAAAATATTGGTGTCAATTTAAAGAAAAAAATTGTACTGCTCACATTTTTAAAAAATGTCATACTGTTTAAAAGCAGACAAAGAGCAGCTTAACCATTTTCTCAAATAATTAACCTATATATTTATCACAGCTTATAATAAAACACTTTTTTGATCTGCCTTAGGTACATGATATTCTTTGATGATTGATATACACAGTATGTACACCATAAGAATATTCGCCTTGTGTGTGGTGAGTCACCAAGTGTAAACGACGATGTACCTGAAAATATTCAAGAATTTGTAAAGGAGTATTTACAAAAATATCCAGAACGGCGTATGGTGAAGTTTAATAAAATACAAGTAGTACGCACAGAGTTACACAACTTATGGTGTTTAGCCAGAGTGAAAAACTTAGATGCATCTTCAGTACAGTTAAAATTTATTGATATCGTGGGCGAACACACTGAATGGATGTATCGGGGCTCAAACAGGTTAGGCCCAATATACAATGAATTAAGTAGTAACAATCAAGATAAGCGTGTACGGTGTTGACTGATGTTAATAAGTTATTAAATCGACCAAATATTGAGTGAGAAATCCTAACTGAAAATGAAAAAAGTGTTAACATTGACAACAGTGACAATACTCAAAATCCTCAAGATAATAATGGTATAATCAAATCAATTAGAATACCAGCAACCTATCCAAAACCATATCCTTACAGGGACCATGAGTGTTCTCTTTTTTGTATATTATGGGTTCACTATGACTTCAGTCAAACAAAATATATGAATGTTTTAAGCTCGATTAAAATGTTAATCCTAGTTGGGCAATCAAGAGTAAAATGAGTATGTTTGAATCTAGAATGTCATTAAGGAAGAATTTACAAGATACAAATACAAAAAATGATGGAAAACATGAACTGTTAATACTCAACAAGAAGTTGAAAATAAAAACACATTTTTGCTAAGGTACCTAGATAGGTAACGACTGTGGCATCTACACGATGGATGCTAAGGTCAGTGGGAACATAGGTCGCTGTTTTAATCATTCTTGAGACCCAAACATATTTATTCAAAATGTGTTTATCGATACACATGACCTTAGACTTCCATGGGTGGCATACTTTGCACTATCAAATATTCCAGCAGGAACCGAACTAGCATGGAATTATAATTATATGATAGGCAGCATGAAACACAAAAGACTTATGTGTCACTGTGGGTCAAAAAATTGCAAGGGCACACTGTTATAATTTGTATTTATAATCAATATTTTTGTAATTATTAATTAATTGCTTATTTTTTTTTTTACATGGGTAGAGAATATGTTATACTTCAATGATTTACCTATGTGTGTGAATAATATTATTGAATATAAATTGGATAAAAATATTGAAATATTTTACCCTGAATTTTTCTGAGTTCAGTATTTTGAAGTCCAACAGATCAGTATAGTTGCATCTTACATGCCGTTATTTTCACATGTTATAAGAAGACTTATAAATATATTTTTAAGTTAGGTGTGCCATATGTCCTATATTTTATATGGAAATGTTCAGTTTTTAATAAAAAGCACATTTTTTTTTTTTTTTTTTTGAGACAATAACACTTGATATCATTGCTAAAAGAGCGGGCAAGTGATTAACGCACTGCTGTACAACAGATGGCTTAGTAATGGATGTGTCAAATTTGAATTCAAATATATAATATTATTAAGTACATTTTATGATATTATGATTAGAGTAATATATTTTACTATTTAGAGGCATTGGGCTACAGTAGGTTAAAAACATTTTTGCCAAAAAAATTGCATTTGAAAATTTCATTGTGTGTATAAAATATAATAATATACTTTAAAAGTTTCAAGTACCCACGAGTACCCACAAATATTTTTAAATTACAACAAAATAACTAAAAATTGTATTGACATTTATAGAAAATAATATAATTGAAAATAGCTCAAAACAAGTCAAAATATTTTGAACATTTTATTTTTATGATAAAATAAACATTTTGTGAAAATGTAGAGTACCTATGTCGTCCTATGGTTATTAGTTTATTAACAAAATTAGAAAATCGTCCTATGAGATACTAAATAATAACTATTGTGATTTATGGATTTGGCTTTCAGATAGTTCAATATACATGTTTAAAAATATGAGTGATAATATAACTATGTGATCACGTAAAATATGACACGAAATTGAAAATTTCAACTTTAATTGACTGTTTATTCTTACATGAAAATATATTAAAGATATAATATCATTAACTTTGAAAAATGTCATATAATTTTACAAAATATAAGATAAACAATATTACAATAATCAAATAATCAAGATTTAGCATTCTTAACTGAAAACATACTAACATTTAAAACCAAAATGTAAAAAAACGAAAGTGCCTAAATAGCCAAATTTTCCAAAAAAAAATGTGACCAATGTTTACACAAGTAGCCCTGATGTTTAGCAACAATAACAATCATAAGTCAATTAAATAAATTGTTATTGTTAAGCTACTTATTTTTAAAAGTAATATACTATTTTTATGTATTGAAGACTATATCTATAGTTTAGTTGTTTTACCAACAGACGTAGACTTTGTAGTAATAATGAAATAAAAGTTTTTAGGACATCAAAAAATACAAAATTTGTTTCAAATTATTTAGACTTATCATATTGGTTAGGCAAGTACCTCCTAATAGAAGTAAATAAGATAATAATATGATAATATGACAGTTTTTCTAAAATATAAGGTGTTTTTATTAAAATGTCTTTATTTCTTTTCAGACTTTTTTTAAAGGTACTGTCTTTAAAGTTCTAAACGCGATTTTAAAAAACATTACATCACAAAGATCAAATATTTATAAATAGTAGAAGAATTAAAAACCATAAAATATTTATCTGATTAGGTAGCTAAAAAGCAACTGTCTTATGAAAAATATCTTAATACTATGATTATTATGATTTATTACAATTTGTTTAGAATACATTGGTATAATTTTAAAATACTGAACTAGGTAAAAAGTAAAACGAATGTGTTTCCCAAAAAAAATCCTTATAGCTTCTGAAGAAACATAAATATACTCTGTTCCATCCAGTGGCGTATATAGGGGGGGAGAGCCCATAGTGAAATTGCCGGTTCAATTAAAGCATTGCATGTGGGTATATCTACACTGTTCACAGTTTTTCACCATGATTAAGTTAGCCGGTTGATTAAAGTCGTTTTTGAGGAATCAACAAGGAAATGTTAGATTGTCAGGACTTGCTTTGATGACTTATTGACTTTAATGTTAAATTCATAGTAGGATAACATTAAAATATATAAATGACGATGTCAATATTTTTTAAAAATAATCAAAAAATTAATTTTACATAATAATTATAAAATTAAATTGCCTAATTTTTATTTGTACTGTATATGTCATAATTATAACCACCCAGCACTCTAAAAAATGTATAGTTATGGCTATGTTAGTCGAGCTATGCTTGACTAGTGATGGCTGAGAAATTGACCCATAGTGAAAATAATTTGTATATACGCCACTGGTTCCATCTCAGAGTAACTGCTTTTGCGCACTCAGACTGAGGTGCTGAACAGTGCCTGACCCCCCCCCCTCCATGTGATGGCTATGCGTTCTGATTGACAGACAGTCATCGCCAGTCATCTGGTGCCTGTGCTAACGCTCTCACCGATGTCCGGATTGTGGTGGGAATGCGCGGAAAAAAAGTGTTTTGCTCAGCAGAGTGGTTCACTCTTAGATGGAACAGAGTATAGTATTCACTGTACACAATATTTCAAGTAATATATATTTATTAATGGGCATAAATAATAATTACCCATATAAAATTACCTACATCATAATTTTTCAATTTCTACATTGCTCAACATTTCAAATTCTATAACCATGATATTGATTCAAATATCAAGAATCTAAGTTTTAATTTAAGTTAAATTTACAATACAGAAACTTAAAGCATCTTTAAAAGAAAAACAATATAATATTCTAACCATAAACTGATGTGTTGTCAGTATAGTCAAAGGCCACTGTATAATTCACATTCTGCACACTAAGTTTTTATGGCATTGCTTCATAAACATCTGACACACATGATTAGCAATAGTAAAACTTTAAAGTAATTAATTTACCTACATACCTAAATATTTAATGACATTTTTAAAATTAAAGTCCATAAAAGTACCCGCTTAAAAAAAAATAGCTTGGTAAATTAATTGTTTTTAAATACCTATTGGATATAATTTTCGAGCTATTCCACAAAACATATAAATATATAATTTTATATTAGGTACCTACCTACTTATTAATATTTAATGTAACAAAGTACCTATATACTAGTTTAAGTATTTGACTTAAAAATTAACCCTGAAATCAACTAAAATTTTAGAAAAATATTCTAGATGGGTAACAAATGTTTTAGGTACCTATGCCAACTTTGCTATCTACTTTATACACTTATAACATGTTCGACAAATTAAAAATATGAGTGAAATGTCCTGTTAACCCATTATTAAATAATATTGCTAACTCACCATTTGATGATTTTAAGTCTCTGTGAATTAACGATATTGGAGCACCATTGTGCAGATAGTTCATGCCCCTGGCTATTTGAATGGCCCAATCAACAAGTACGTCTGGTCGTATTTTCCGTCCCATCAGTACACGATTAAGTGAACCCCCTCGGGCGTACTCCATAATGAGGCACAGATTTGGAATTTGCAAACAAACGCCCAACATGGACACAATGTTCTCGTTGTCTAGCAGCCAAAACAGGTTGGCCTCTTGTTTGACATTCTTCACCGTCTCGCTGATGTCTTCGTCGGGGTCCTGGCGTGCAGCTTTGACGGCCACCTCCTTGTTGTTCCAATAGCCGCGGTAGACCTTGCCGAAACCGCCGACGCCGATGACTTCTTCTAGCTCGAGCTCTCCGAAATCGATTTCGGTGATGTGCGCGTTGCCCACCACCGTAGTGACGTTCTCCAAAATGTTGTTCTCGGTGACAAAGTTGGCCGGGAATATGCCCACCTTGTCGCCGAGCTTGCCCGTCCACCAGCCCTCATCGCCGGATATCTTGGCGTCCGTGGACAGCACCTCGACAATGTCGCCGCGCTTGAGGCTCAGCTCGTCCTCGCCCTGCGCCTCATAGTTGTATATGGCCGTCCACAGTGGCAGGTTGGCGGCCGCAGCCTGGTGCTGGGTGGTGTACTTGTTCTTGTAGTACGACGACGAGGCGGTGGTGTTCGAGTACGCGGCGTTCGGGCCGTGGAACTTTGTGGTCCGGGACGGCGAGTAGGGATTTCGCAAGTTGGGACTTCCAAAACCTGGGCCTAGATGTTCCATGGACGCCGACGCCGGAGGCATTCGTTACGGCTGCTACCTGATTTCTACAGCGTCACTGCGATGATTCCGTCGGACGGCCACTGACATCATTCTCGTGCGCCACCGATCGCGCGATTCGTCATTCGTGTCGTCGTCGTCGTCGAACGGGTATGATTTTTTTTTTTTTTTCGTTATTATTATTCCTGTCGTATGTAATATTATTATTCTGACAATCTGACTGCAACATAGACTACCTATAATATTATTATAATGTTGGTGGTTCTCGGTGTTATTATTATTATTATTATCGGCTTATCAATGTTGTTGTGGCCGTACAATCTTGCGTGCGCGCGTTGTCACTCATCAGTCGTGGTCAGTTGTTGTGTATAGTTTCGCTAATCGCTAGCTGGTATTGTAGGCAATATAATATTAAAGTATTGTTTTGACGTCGAAGAGTCGAGCGAGCGGCTGTGATTCTGCGAAAAGTTTCGTGGCTCGTGGCGAAACAACACTATATCCAGTATCCGCTAACGTCACCAGTTGTACTCACTAGTCACTACTCACCAGTCACCACCACTCACGAGAGACGAGAAGTCGAGAACTAGGTATAGATAATAAAATGAAAAATAAATATCCTTATTATCTACGACGAGAACACGCAGCAAATCATAATTCAAGGGAAAACAAAATTAAACTAAATTTAAAAATCGGTATTGAATTAAATGACAATATTATTAAACAAACAATAACGAGATTAAAATAATGAATTTTATTTAAGTATAATATTTTGATTTTAACGTGAATGATCGATCGCCATTTTGAATTTTATAATACTGTTATCTTCGTTATCATTCAGTGTGATACTGTATAATCAGCTCGATAAACGATAATCACAGAATAATTTATTGAAATTAGATTCTACTATATTATAATAATTAATAATTAAATAATCTAAAAAAGTAAAAACCTTGAATTTATCGTACCAATTATAATATTATTCTGTGCCTCTTCTCTGCCTCTGTGAATTGTGATAGGTATAAATAACGATTTAATGTATAATTAATATTTAAGAATTTTTGAAAGCACAGACCACAGTCTTCTATACTACACATAGGTACTATGTAGAAATCTGTGTTTGAAAGTGGTAACTTCAAATTTTTTTCAGTAGCTTGGGTCCTAAAATATGAGTGAATAGTGAAGACATAATTCTATTAAGTACATTACTATTTAATATTTATTATCGTACATTCATACTAAATTGTATTTTATATTCTAAAACCAATGAAACTACCTCAACTATCACGACTTTTAAGGAATTAATATTGTTTCCTCTTGTTTTATAATGTTTGGTATGTACCTAGTATGCTTGTATAATGTATAATGTACCTACCTAATCATTTAGTTATATGGACATCTAAATATCTACTGTAAATGGTTTTAAGTGTTGCTACAATTAATTACGAGTGTAAGTTGGGTAATTTCTAAATTATTGTATTTGTTATTCCTTTTGATTTTATGAAATTGTGTTAGTTTGCTAATGCCATTTGACAATATCCACATTCGCTACATCTCAGCAAAGATATTGGACTGATGAAGGCTAGTGGACGGGCAAGCTTAGTAAAAAGGTGGGCTTATTACCACTAACTTTAGTAAAACCATGTAAAAATAACTTTACTTTAATTTTAATAAAAAAAGTGATTTAAAAAAAAAATGTTTAAATTACCTATAATCTTATTAATTAATATGTTTGCAGCCTTTGCTCTGTGTGCGCTACATTATCAATGAACCGGACAATAATTTAAAATATTTCAAAAGACAGCATCTGGCTGCGTGCTCAAAACAATTGATAATAAATTATTCCCGAAAATGGACGACACAAAAGTGATTGCCTCACTCGATACTTTCTACTCTGCGTGCATGGATTTGCGGAAACATAACTACGACAAATGCATTGAGAGCTGCACAATTATATTATCGAAAAACCCTTATGACCAGGTTGGTGGTAATTTCTTTTATAAATTTACAATGCTGATTTTGCCTGATTGATTCCATAAAACTTTATTTATTTACTTTATTTATCCTCCTCCTAGTAGGAATAAGCATACATTTAGTGCGTAGGAAAAAAACCAAAGTCAATTCTATTACTAATAAAGTACAAGTAATCTATAGCAGCAAATATTCATAATCATCAAACAATTAAATGAAAAAGGAATAATTAACATTGATTTCCTTCATGCAATCGTAGACTACAAAGAAAACAATGCAAGATTTAGGATAAATGAGAATATCACAAAAATAATAAGAAATAAACCAGTGATCCCATTAAGTAGAACTACATATTTGTTATAGGCACTCTTGCAAGTAACAGATGTCCATCTTTTTTCTAGCACACGGGTTTATGGTATATAATGATATATATATGATGAATATAAAATGATTTAATTTTAAAAGTTTTTAAATATTTTGTAATTTATAGTCTCAATTGTAGAAGTAGCACTAATTGTTTGAATACATTCAATAAAATTATATACTATTACGTTTGGACCTTGTACTGTCGTCATATGTATTTTTGCCTATTTTATACTTAAAATGTAGGTCCAACTATATAAAACTATAGTTTTTATCAATTTTCAAAATACATAAGTGTACATTTTAATTGTAAGGAAATATGTACGTAGGTAAAAGTAACTGTATGGAACTCTAAATAATTAACTTAAAATAATTTATAATTTAATTTTTTTATTACAAAGAATGTTTGAGAAAATGACCTATATGGCTATATCCTCCATTCAAAAATTATAAAAACAGTAAACTCATTATGTAGAAACTCAAGGGGACAAAAAAAAATTTAAGATATTGAGTTTGTAAATGTAATTACCATTGTAATGGTAATTTTAAGGAGATTTCTATTGAGTTTGAGATTACAAACCATTTAACATATTGACTTTCGACATAAAAAGAATCTACTGCGTATACCTATCTTAAATTGTATGTATAATAATTATATTTTAATGTATGTATTATTCTGGTATGTTTCAAGGCGGCATGGGCTCTAAAAATGCGTGCATTAACTGAACAACTGTCTATTGATGATATTGAAGCAGAAGAAGAAGGCATCGCTGATTCTTACTTTAACTCTGATGCAATAGCTGAAAATGCTAGAGTAGGTACATCATTAAGAACAGCACAAGACACTAATAACCAAAGGTAAGATAAAGTGCATCAGTTTTATGTTAAATTGTCAAGTTAATTCATATTATCTGATGATAAAAATATAAAAATATAAAATTAATTAGAACTGAATAATCCATTATTTATTTGTAGGCCTCGGACAGTTGGCGGAAGGCCCTTAAGTGGTATAGTTCGTCCATCAACTTCATCTGCTGGAGGCAATAATTTACAAATGGCTTTGAAAACACCACGTACTGTCGGTTCCTCAAGACCGTTAACGTCTCAATCAGCTAGAAATATACGCCTCGGTACTGCGTCTATGGTCTCCCAAATTGATGGTCCTTTTATTAATATATCCCGTTTAAATTTTCCTAAATATGCATCTGATAAACAACTTTCAAAGTTGTTGTTCAACTACATATATTATCAACAAAACGATATTAGAAATGTAAGTATATATTAATGGTTATTTTAGTCATTAATGTTAAATGTGGGTATTTGAACGTATAATGAATACTTCATTTAGGCATTAGACTTTGCGGTGGAAGCAACTAAATGTTGCAACTTTGAGGACCCTTGGTGGAAAGTGCAGCTGGGAAAATGTTATGTAATGTTAGGATTACTTCGAGACGGGGAAGCTCAGTTTAGATCTGCTTTACAACATGGACCTAATATTGAAGTGTTCTTGCGTCTTTCACGATTATTCATTCGCCTCGACCAGCCTTTAAGTTCGTTAGACATATGTCAGAAAGCCATGTCTTGGTTTCCGCATGAAATTACATTACTCATCGAAATGGCTAGGTATAACTAAATACAGTTGTAATTAAATTTATTTATTATTTCTCCTGCACATGTGATTTCATCAATTTCCACGTAAATAATTATAGCACTTTTATAATGTATTATAGATTATAATTTTTTTACACGTTGTTTATACACAGTTATTAAATACAAATTCAACTGAAATGACTAAAAATTCAAATTTGCACATGGTCATTGTAGAAATGAAATTGTACATCTTCATATTTATTTAGCTTTATAATCAATATGAAGTGTTATATACTGTCTTACACAAATTCTACCGAAATAGGTAGTTATAAATTTGCATGTTTATGGTAATTTAAAAAAGTTGTGTTTCATATATATATTTTTTTTTTTTCAGAATATTTGAGGGTCTAAACAATATACCAATGTCAGTTAAATACTATAGAGATATACTTGAATTGGATGCAACAGATATGGAATCAATTGCGTGTATTGGATTACATCATTTTTATTCTGATCAGCCCGAAGTAGCTTTAAGATATTATAGGTTGGTATATAATTTTATGAATTTTGTTCAATATTTCTTTTTGTGTTTGAATCACAATATAATTAATATTATTTTTACAGGAGACTGCTACAAATGGGTTTATACAATGCTGAGCTTTTTAATAATCTAGGACTGTGCTCATTCTATGCCCAACAATTTGATGTAGTTACGGCATGTTTTGAAAACGCATTAAGATTGGCATTAGATGATAATGCAGCAGACGTCTGGTACAATATCAGTCATGTGGCAATTGTGAGTATCTATTAAGATATTTGTCTAATAAGAATGGTTTTTAATGTTGTACATTCCGCAGGGTTTTGGTGATTTGGATATAGCCGAGCACAGTTTGCATTTAACATTATCTTTGAATAGTTCTCATGGTGCAGCTTTAAATAACTTGGCTGTATTGCTATGGCGTAAAAACAATGTGTCCCGGGCAGAATCCTTATTGAACTCTGCAATAGCAGCTGAAGATCACCTTTACGAACCACATTATAACAGAGCTTTACTAGCTCAAGAGGTAAAGACTTTGTTTTTAAACGACTTAAATAAATTGTGTTAAGTTAAATTTAAAAATTTCAGATAAGTCATTGAATAAAATTGTTAACAGTTTACATTTTTTTTTTTTTAAATTAAAGTCTAGTAGAACAATTAAAAACAATTTTGAATTTTATAATACAATACTCACAACTTATTTGTATAATATTACTTTAACTTAATTATTTTTAACTGATATTTAAAAAGATGAATAATTAATCTTAGAATATAAATGAAACATTATATCTAAAATGGATTGGATTGTTGAAATTTTCTTTGATAAAAGCTCTTATATACACAACACAACATCAAATAGTATGAATATAATATATCTCTTGTATTATATTAAAGAAATATTTTAATTAAATAAGGTATTTTGTAAATATTAAATAATTTATAACAATACATTATATTACTAAATAGTTAATTGATAATATTTTCTTTTTCCAGGAAGGTGATCACCAAACAAGTTACGGTATGGTAAAGAAGTCGCTCTCAATATATCCTAATCATTACAATTCTAGAGATATTTTAAACGAATTAAAAAAATACTTTTCTAGTCTTTAAAAATGATTAGTTTAGTCTATAATTTATTAATTAATTGTATAATTGTATCTCTTGGTCATATCTTTAACATGTAATTAAGGATGACATTATAATTAAATATTATCTATCAGGTAACATTTTTTTTACTTATAAACAAACTGGTTGAAATAAATATATATGTTTTTTTCTTTTTGCTTTGTAACATTTTTGTTGGAGTCGTCTAATATAGAATGAATAAATAATTGGTCGTTTTGGATTAAGATATGTTACAATCCGATGTTAATTCCCTTTTTTGCTGCTATGGGCAGAAATTCTCCTTGTAAGTATGGATTAAAAGCCTGTAAAAACAACAATTATATTATATTGTGTTAATTATTAATTATTAAATTTTCTTACTGTTGTGCTTATGCACAATTAGCATTATTGATGTACCTAGAAAATTAACTAGAAAACTAAAGGAAAAAATACTAACCTTCTTAACGTGGAATTTTTTCGCAACCAAACTCTTATGTTCATCATCTACCTGTAAAGATAAAATACATAGTCACATCTTGAGCACAATAAAATATTGAATAAATATTCAAAATACCTGAAATGTTCTTACAAGTTCGTCCACGTCAACACTGTGTTTGGTGCCACTATTCGATCTTGCGCAGTCAAACATATGTTCAGAATCACACATGCATTCTTGGGATTCCTGATAGTCTCGACTGAATGCCGCCGTATTTTCAAAATCCATTATACAACCATCTTCATCTGAAAGTGTAAGAGTACCGTTTCTTTGATACTTTTATTTTCTTAAGTTCTATTTTTAACTTTTTTGACATTTAATATTTGTTAATACATTAATTTAAGTTTATACTGATACACTGATACATTAATTTTTGTATCAAGATCTTTTGATAGCTCTTTTATAATATGTCCTGCCTAGATAGTGGTGGCCATATTTAAAAGGTTTTGTGTAATATTATGTAATGCTTATTATGTATGGAACATTGTGCTACTGTGACTATTCTGTATTGTACCCTTGCTGGTCTTCATTTTAACTGATTCATGAGGCATTGTAACCTTAGGTTCAATTTAAAAAATGTATTTTCTAATAGCAATGGAATTGAAACAACTTTTTTTTTACACTTTCATATGTATCCCAATGTATTCCAGGATGTTTCCAGAAAACATTTAAAGTATGCAAAATTATAATATTTTAATATTCCAAAATTCACATTTTAAAGTGGTGCTTGCATAAGTGTTTTGATATTCAAGATGGCCAATACAAATTTTAAGTTTTGAATATCATCGCACCGAATATAAAATAACAGATTGAACAAAGATTGAATCATATAGAGTTGGAATTTTTAGCGGGCAACAAAGTGCAAGATGTCTGTTAGTAAAAAATAAATATAAACAGCTGTAAAAGTAATGACACAATAGATACCTATACAACTGAATACAGCACAATCGTCTTTACATAATAATAAATATTATAAGATTATATCTGTTTTAGGGTTTTGTTAAATAACTTTTTTTTTATTTTTGGCTACTAATTTAATTGCAACTACCGGAATTTATTATGACTTAAATTGTACTCTTGAATTCAAGGGTTCAACTCGTCTAAGTTTTAAATAAATAAATAAATAAGTATTACCTATTAATTTAAAATTAACGCAATGCCTTATGCTAACCTGTCTTGACATTACATTATACATATATATATCATAGAACCTACTCTAATTATTCGAATATTTATTTTTTTAATTTATTAAGAAAAATTGTAGGCCATAGTGATAGTTTTTATTCTTATTTATTTAAAATTAGTATGTATATTGTATATAGTACGTAGCTACAATTTCAGTTTTAACTATTTGGTTATTTGTTATTGACATTTTTGTTACTATTGTCCCCGAGTTTTACCTAACCTTAAACTGAGTTTTGTAATCTAGTTTAGTATATAAGAGCCAATATGTGTATTACGATTTACGAAGAAGACAAGAAGTTCACTTACCCGTGTATCCCACCGGACAAGGGTTGGGCGGATTGCAGTAGGCCGGCAGCGCGGCGTCGGTTTTCACTTCATTTTTGTTTCTCGTCGGACTGTCTGGGTTCAGGGTCTGCACCCCTTCGCCGGCACCGCCTGCAACATGCAGCCAGGAATAAAGACAATGTATTATAATATTGTTATAGTCTATAGACAAAGGTGGGAATTAAGTACTAAGGTAGAAAGTTATTTGGTTTTTAAACTTTTTAACTTAACTATAGTTGCCTAGTTAATTTTATAATCAACTTAATAACTTAAAAAATTCAAGTAATTTAGTAACCGTCGGAATAACTTAGCCATATTTAACAGTCGATTAAAATAACAAAATGTTGAGTTGAAATAAACTTTAAACACATCTATACCTACCTGTTATAATTATTTAATAATTTTTATTTGATCATGCTGTAGGTACCCGTACCTACCAGTAGCAGATTTGATTCATCTTCTAAAGGAGTTGATATTTAATGAGTTAGGTACTAACGTGTTATTACCTAAACCAGTACAACTAGTCAGCAATTAATAGATAACTATACATTAAATAGTGAAAATAGGGGGGAGGTTGGGGACTTAATCCCTCTAAATTTCTGCCAAGTCTCCCCAATTTATTAAGGCATAAATTTCCTTAATCGAAACTATAAACGTTACGATTTGTATACCTTGTCTGCCCGAGTAACTAATGGGTAATGGCAACCAGGGGGGGGGGCAAATGTCCCCTTTGCCCCTCTCCCCCCAATCAACGTAGTTTCACTGTTGGGGAATAGACAGATAATAATTTTAAATATTAATAATAATTATTACGTATTATTAGGAGTCGATTTTACAAGTTTTACTTATAGATACCTACAATATTTAAAATATTACAAAATAAAAATATTTCGAATAATCGATACAAATTACAAATAATTATCAAACAATAGTTACTGAATGTATTTACCTATATTTTTTAAAAGAACCATTAACATATTTACCTATGTTGTTTCAAATCAAAAACAAAATAATGTTATTGTTAATATGTTTGAACACTATTTATTATACAAATACAATCATTTTTTTAATGATAGCTATTCCTAGACCTTGTGTTTATTTATAATTAAATATTAACAATGTGGTAATTACATTAATTAGCTTTTAAAAAACATTTAATCAATCAATTTCATGTGATTATGTGAGTACCTAATATTGAAGTCTGGGATGTTTTTTCCTAGAATCGGGGATTTTTATTTCGCAATTCACTGGCTATAATAGGTATTGTATAGTATTATTATAGTTCTGTGCATTTATTGCAATATTATGTATAATACCGAATTAATTATCGTACCAATATACGGACATAAATCGTTAACTTGCGATGTAGTCTATATACTCTGCAGTAGATAAAGAAAAATAGAAATTGATTACTCTATGTTTATGTGTATAGATTCAATACACTTTTTTTGGTGGGGTGGCAAAGCCCCTCGCGGTAACTAAAAGCTTAATATAAAATGTGTAGTACGAAAATAATTATATTTTAGCCTCTGAGTCCTACACTGTGTTTAGCTAATTTTGAAGCCAATTTTAGTACTTTTTGTTCCTTTATCCTCCCCATGCTCTGGATCCGCCACTGATGCGGCAACCATTACTAATTTCTACTAATTATTTCTCCTGCAACCAATAATAGCAACCATTTATAAACAAAAATATCCATCGTAAATCTCAAAATTCGAGATAACTCGAGCACCCTCCTGGTTCGATATTGTGAATCTAAACCATCCAGGGACCCACTCAACCCCCTCACCAACGATTTCATCAAAATTAGTCAAGCCGTTCAAATGGCCAACACGGCGAATTATATATATATACCTACATATATTATAAAGATAATACTGTGAATCGCCCTTCTAAAATCCTATGTTTCTGTATCTCCAGGCGCCAGCTATAATGGACCGTATATACATAGAGAGAAAACGAACGTTGCACGTACCGCTCATGTACTGCGCACCCCACAGCGTGCCATGCTGCACGTACTCGTTGTCCCGGATCGACGGCACCGCGTTCGGGCCGTTCGAGGCCGCGTCATCGTAGTCGGCTCCTGTGGGTTCACGTTCGTTGGTCTTCATCCGTGGCCCGTACCGCGCCGCCGCGTCGTACTTGCCACCGACCATCTCTGACTTGACGATGTCCTTTTCCAGTTGGCTGATAACGTTCTCCAGCAGTTTGCTCCGAACGTACTCAGAGTCCTGCGGGATTATCGTGGAAACGAGACGATTTAATAACATAATATTATAATTGTTACAGATCCTACCTATATCACTCTTTATATAGGTAATATAATATGAGTAATCAAGGCCGTATCTGAGTGGAAGTCCCCCGAAATTTCTTCAATATGTCTTATTTTTAACCAAATATCAAAAACTAAATTCAATAAAATTACAATATACATGTTTTACATTTTTATAACTACATACAATAATTTCATCAAACCACGTTTAGTAGGTAGGTATAGATAATGGAGGATTTAATTTACACTTCAACTATAATATACATTTTTGTAGGGGCAAATTTTAATATTAGAGGTGTTAAGTCCCCTGCAAGTCAGTCTCCAAATTGTGCATATGAATTTATATAATGTAACGTATATATAGGTAGGTATGTTTTAATAAAGTACTCATTAGGTACTGCTATTGTGGCATCATCACAACAAAAGCTTGACACATGATCTTTTAATAATATATTTTAATTATTAGCTATTATAGGTACTAAATATTAATCAAATTTGATTTAAAATAAATTATAGCACTAGGTAATAAGTAATAACTAATAAGTATTTCCTCCACCGTTTTGCAATGAAGACTGATGTATACATTACAAGTGGTAAATCTGGGGACTGTTCTCAAAAATAGAAAAAAATAGATGTCGCTTAATTGTAACTATAGTAACTTGTAAGTAAAGTTAAATTATAATGATGATTAATATTCAATTATAACATGTATAACCCTCTTACGCGTGAATCGTGTGATATTCTAGTATCGTCATCATGCGATACATCGGAAATTTGTTAATTGTCTGTTTGAGTAATTTATTAGGTGTGAAATGCGTAAATTATAATTTATATTGTATCTATTGGTTTAATGGTTTTTGGATGTTTACCATTAGTATTTAAAAACTTTCCACCAGCAGTCAAACTGTTTTCAAGTGTTTTGATCTGAAATAAATTACTTTAAATAAACAAACTGAATGAATTAATCGGTTCTGTCAAAATTATTACATGATAAAAAAAAATATAACTTATAACGTATAATGATCATAAAATGTCTATGCGTTGGCCGTTGGTTAATAATAACCAAATACCAATCAATATTTATATACAATATATTAAATAATAAATTAATAAATATTTTCAGAATTTTACAATTAATGAAAGTTATCGCGGTGTTTAGGTTGTATATCCAACTCTGAAGTTATTTTATATAAAAAATCTCAGTTGGAAAAAAATCCATTAAAAAATGTAATTACTCAAATAAAGTCATGATGATATATGGTTGGCTGCTCTTACACCACAAAATGTCAGTAAGATATTTCATTGTCTGAAAAACAGACTTTATTTTGACAAAAGGTTGACAAGTAAATAATGGATTATTTTTAATGTTTGTTTTTTCACAAAATTATACTGAAAATAAAACACTGTTATGTATTATGTAAGGTAGACAGGTAGCATAATACATTTGGGATTACATAAATTCTATTTATATAGGTAGGTATACTTGTTATATTTTAAGGTTCACTGTTTTTCAATTAATTTCAATAAATTAACTAAAGCAGCGTTTTTATTGTTCAATGTTGTATGTATAGTGTGTACCTACCTGAATAATGGTATATACTATATAGTACACTGCACTACACGATGGTCGATGGTACACGACACACTTATAATATGTCGTACACACTTTTAATTTAATTTTTCATCAACAATATATACATATAGGCTATATTATTACAATATAAATATTCTAAAATACTTCAGATATTAAAATACCATAGTGATGTCATAAAATACAATCTACGTCATGTATGATATGTAAGCATGTTTGATAATATTATAGGTAACTCTATAATATTTAAGTACTTACTTACTATATTTATTATTTACATAACACATTTTAAAAAAAAAAAATTCTTTTCAATAATTTATTTATAAGCTTAATTTGTATTTCTTTACAATAAGTTATGAATGAGTTCCATTTTTTTTTTTACTTTCAGATTAAGTAGGTGCCTATACATACCTGGCTACCTACTATGAAATGTTGGGATACGAAGTGCGTTGTATAAACATTGACAATTAATGCTCTCCTTCTACTCCTTTTTTTATTATTTAAATATATTCAATCGGTTTACAATAAAAACAATAAGTAATAAGGATAAACTAGAAAAGTATATACAAACATGAATCACGTGAAGAGGAGACCATTCATTAACAGAACCTCAGAATTGTTTTTATTTTATTTTCCTATTTTAGGAGGTACAGCTGGTCTCTATAGACTAGTTTCTTTTTAATCGACGTGTAATTCGTGGTAATTTGAGAGTAGACATGTATTTAATGGAGGGGCTTATATGGTTTGTTAATTTTGAATCGAAATCTTTTTGCAAGCTATCGTTACTACCGTTACAACTTACAAGCTAGTCGTTTACTGTTTGAATTTTTAGGTCATTGTGGAGGGCTGAATTTATTATGTGCCATGGCGCACCGGTGATAATAGTCTTAAGGTAATTTACTGGAAAGCTTGTAGAATATTTTCCGGTTTATCTGGGCCCCAAATTTGGATGCTGTGTGACCATACTGGCCTGATGATTGCTTTATATAGCAGTTATTTGTTTTTGAGACTCAAGTTTGATTTAAGTAGAGGTCCAAGTAGATGGAGGCGAGAGTTAAGTTGTTTTCGATTTTCCTTGGTGTGGTTTGACCAGGTTAATCTTTTATCCAGAGTGATACCTGGGTATTTGGTTCACTGGTGCTTGTTGAATTTTAGTGGGAAGCATTTCATTTTTTTTTTTAGTTTAAAGTTCACCTGAGCCTTTTATGCCATTGACTTTAATTTTCCAGTTTTTGGCCCAAGATTCTATTTTATTTAGATGTTATTGTAGATTTTGAGACGTGATATCAGAATTATTATTTGAAGTAAATATTGCTGTGTCATCAGCAAATAAGGCGAGAAGAGTTTTGTTTGTTGTAGGTATTTTAGAGGTGAAAATATTATAAAGTATAGATGAAAGGTCACTACCCTGGGGAAGTCCAGCTTTAATATTCGGAACAGTTGAATAATTATTTTTTTGACGAACTGAAAACGACAGATTTTTTAGATATGATTTGGTTATTAAATAATATAACGAAGGGAGAAACTGTTTCAGTTTAAATGGAAGCGCGTCATATTAATACGGTTGAATACCTGGGATATATCTAGATATACCCCGGGGTGGTATTGCCTGGTCTCGAAGGAGGTTGAGATTTTATCAGTGATTTTATGGATTTGGTGTCATACCATTATAAATAGGATTAAGGAACAGGATCGGCTTTTTTGGTAGGTATTTATCTATTTTATTAGTAATTTGGTCATGTTCAGGTGATTTTTTAGGCAGAAACTTGTAAATTACTGACACAATTCAGCAGGGGAAATCGGTTTTGCAGGAAAAGAGATGGGCAAAGGGGTAGAATGAATTAACAAGATTGGCGTGATCTGGCGTAGAATTTAGGTCAGGACTCAGGTGATGAGAGAATATGGATGATACCTAGATTACTGATTGAATTAACAAAATATTTGCTTTCTCTAAATCAGAAATAGCTAATAATTTGTCAGGTCGTTTGAGTGGAGGTGTATTATCACGATGATTGATAAATCTTTTGGTCGTTTTCTAAAGAGAGCCATTGTTGGGAGTCGGAGTAATTAAATATTTACTAATATTACCCCTTGGTACTTCTACAAAACAAAAAAGGTATAATTTAAAATTTTGTATTTTTAATTTTAAACTGTGATGTGATTATAGCTTATGAATTGCAACACAGTCACAACATAATATAACTGATGCCTGATAATAATATTTTATAATATAAAAAGTTTATTTTACAATGTAATATTCCATACACCTATATATTCGTACTGTATATGTGTGTATAAATGTAAAATACTATAATAGTCTATCCTCTATAGGTATGTATAGTGGGTTTATTCTAAAGCATATGCGTATACCGTTTAGGTATTAACTAGTTACCTACTAATAAGTATGGCTGACATTTTTAATTGTTTTTAATTGATAACCATTATTATTACTATTGTGCAGATTTTTATTGTCTCTATAAATATTATATTTCGTGAACAATATCTAATATCGATGTTTCAACTATTTTTTTATAGCCAATGGGCGAGATGATCTTTGGATAGAATTTCCTCACGAAATTTTGAAAAGCAATCATAGTTATAAATGTATAACAATAGAATATTACCTAATTAGGTAGGTATATATACATTATTATAATATGATATTAAATCGTGAGCTTTATTAATCTGTTGTTAGGGTGGTGATGCCGAGCTACTGGGGGTCAAACGTCCACGTGTCAATACGTCATTAGTCAATAATGACCCGAAATACTGGACGGTGGACAATTATTGCATTAATTAAAATGTATATCACTGCAATGTCCTGCAGGTCGTATACATTAATTAGTAATTAATAAATTATTTAATTATGTAATTAGCCGGTTATTTATGCGTGTTATGTTTTTATGTAGTTTATTGATTCAAGCACATAATTCACAGGTATTCCACGTGTGTTCGTGTAACCTCGATCATGTGAGATGTAGGTATAGAGGTACCATAAGTGATACATGGGGTTTTGGCTGTGGTGTTTTTTTTAGATTTAGATCTCTCGTACAACATATGTTCGCATATGGACATTATGTCCCGGGTATCGTATGTGCAGCTTCGCAGAATACCGACGTTAATAAGCATTAATAAGTAAAACTCAGTATTTTCCGAGGTATTTTCAGCAGGGCCGAATTTAAACTTTAAGGCCCAAGTGCAATGAAGATTTTGGGTCTACAAATTTCAAATTTTTCCTCTTGGCCGATCATAATGATTAATTAAAAACCAAGTGGGCGAAAACGTATACATTTTGTGAGCTGTTAGTGTTAAGTAAATTCCACAGTACAAAATATTTATACGGAAGTCAATACCTATTGTTTAGATATAGACCTACACAACATGCAACTTTATGACATCACGGTCAGCTCGACTCGTATACATTTTTTTATTTCTTAAAATCAACATTTTTATCATAGAACAACATTTATTAATATTTTTTTTTCAGATATATATCGATGGCTTAAATTAAGCTTTTACATATTTTAGACAAAGGGGCCCCTAAAATATGTGCGACTATAGACGCCTTAAGGCATCAAATCCGACTCTGGTTTTCAGCAATCATATTATTTAGTTGTATTGTTATTGCGACTATATTATATTTGGAGTCTAAAATTGATACTACAAAAAATTAATACTCGTAAGTAGGTACACCTTCTTAATTCTTTACCATATCGTTATACAGGTACCTACAATTTTTTTCCACCATTTCGCTGCCATATATCTACACTTATTTTGAAATATTCAAATATATACACTATAATTTGTACAACAGTGGGCAGTTTAATGAATAATATGTTAAATATACGTATTGTTTAGTATAAATAGATTATTTGTGTTGATAAGAAAAAGAAGCAACGGATTATGATTTTCCACTTCCCCATCTAGCATGCAAATTTTCAGTATCGACCATTAGTTATACCTAACTAACTACGGTGGTCGTCTTACGCGTTTCTTAACTGACACATTGCATACGTTCATAGATATTCTAATATATCGTACAGTAATAAGGTACTCACTTTTATATTTGCCGAGTACTTGCCAAACGCGATTACATAAGCGGGCGCCAAAGCAATGCACAGTATGATAACGTTCGTCGCCATAATGATGGAGCTTCTCGTATGCCTGGAACGGATGGAAACGAAGATGAAAACGGACAGATGTTAGGTAGGTTAAGTGCACGCGTACACTGCGAGCGGGCGTACTGCAGTGTATGACGATGATGTTACGATATATAAATGTGTGGGAATATAAATGTATATATATATATGTGTGTATCGACGACGTGACGAGGACTCGCGAGTAAGGCGCGCCGCGGTGGTGATTTTGGATTTGAGTGTTTTTCTCCAGGATTTTCTCGATCGTCCTACCCGCGACGATAATACCGATGACCGACCTTCCGCACGTTACTACGTATGCGCGCGATTAAACATAAATAAAACATTCGATGGTCGTGTAAAATATTCATTTACCCTCCCTAAATTATTGTAATATTGATGTTACTATTCGTGCTATTAATTATTATTATTATTATTATTATTAAAAACAGATAGCGGGCGCCCGCAGCTGAATAATGTGCAACTGATGTTCCTACTTACACCGACCGGGAAATGCACTCGCGACGCGCTGCAGTAGGTACCTCTTCTGCACAATGTCATATTATTTAAATAACTGCCTTAAACCATGGAAAATAATCGCGTCCCGTCGCAAGTGTAAGTCGACATTATGGTACGACTACAATCTAAATCGAATGAAAAAAATATCGTCGTCACAAATGAACGGGTTATATTATATTATTTATTATAAATTACCAATTATCTATAATAATATGTACCTAGGTTGGATATACACCGTCGAACGCGGAAACGACCCTTTCCGCCATAACCCGCGATCCGGCTGTTGCTGCACTATATATTATTATATATTTTCATCGTATCGAAAAACCGCGGATAACGTCGTTGTAGAAATACATAATATCATTGCGAATGTCGTCCGTAGATCATTAATAATTATCACATTTCAAAATCAATTATCTTAATACCGTCGTAGATCGCGAACAACGTACACCGCTCGTCCCGTGACGCTCTTAGGAACCTATGCACTTTTTTTTTTATCATCGTAAGTATAATTACGTACTATGTTGTTTGTATTATTATTTTACCATCCGTATCGCCGTTATTTAAATTACCTTTTTCAACGATATGACCCGCATATATGTGTATCCACTCCGTGTTCCACAGGTAGACGACGCGTCGGCGGGGGGGCCAGTCGTGTGTCGTGTGTGCGGCGGATCAATAGGCGCGGCCGCCGGCGATGTGGGTGCGTGGCGTTTGGCGTACGCGACGTACAGCGTATTATTATTATTATTATTACGAACCGCGTCGGAAAACTCGGCGTCGGCGGTGAAGGCGACGGTGACCGACCTCAGACCGCGACGCCCCCCGACGAGAAACGCGCCCCCGGTGACTGACGGTGGCGGAAAACGCTATTTATTTTATTATAATACTATTTTTTTTTCCTCCTTCGCCTGTAATAATATAATTTATAGCCATCTGTCGCTGCAATGACGTTCGTTTCGACGATTTTCAAAATTATAGCAGCGCGCTGCAGGGTAGATTTATAATAGGTACCTATTTTAATGACAAGACGAGTACCTATATATTGTATAAGTCTGCGCAGTAATGGCGTCCTATACAAATACCAATTGCTTAAGCTCTAAAAAGAAGATAATGGAAAAAATCATGACGGACGGGTAGGCAAAGGCCCCTTTCACCACCCACAACTCATCCGACGACGTCACTAGATCTGCAACGGTATAACTATATATTACTGCAGCCTGCAGGCATCCATCTATATATATGGGAAGAGTATGGAGATACGAATCGATTTGCATATAGGTAACACCGCGTGACATAATATTAAATACATAATATATGATATATAATTTTAGGTGGTGTATATAAATTATGGATGAAAAAAAATTTGACGTTCTTATATTTTTTTTAAATGCAAATATATATTTTATGTACATATCTACTGCCCGTTGGCGAGCAATGCAAAAGAGCCACACGATTAAACGACTTTATGAAGGTCGCATTATAGTTGCTACTTAACCCTTTAAACGGTGTTATGAATCGTATTATTCATTTAACAGCTTGTAAAATTATTCATTCATACATATGCTTTATGCGTATTATATTACAGTATTAATGTATTATACTCAGTGGTTTATTTGAGGGAAGGGGCAGTGGAGGCGAAAATAGGATGATGTTTTACAGAGAATTATTGGCCTTCGATTCTTGATTACGTTGATGAAAACAAATATTAATAAAAAATAAACTTGTGAAAATTGGGTACATTCAAAATCTTATTATATGATTTAGAATAGAATTTTTAAAACCAAAGTCCAATATGCCCTGTAAAAAGTCCTAATTCAAAAAAAAAAATAAAGAAATCGGAACACTACAGGGCGTGAGAGTTTTACTTTTATAAGGTATGATTTTGAGAAAAACAGGTCACGTGCAGACACCTTGAACTATACGTTATGAATTATAATACTCATCTTTATAACGCCAGACCTTATTATAGGGGTAACCACAAGAAAATTAATTTTAAAAATAAATTAATTTAATTTAATTTAAAATTCTATTGTACCAACTAAGCAGCTAGTAGAAAATGGAGACTGCGGTGTACATTCTGATTTCTAAACTCAAATAAATGAATAACTATTAAAAAAAAGAAAAGGAAAAGTATAAAAAAACAATTAATTTGAGTAGGTAATAAGTAATAACTATCGTCGTTTTTATGCAATGATTTATCATTAAGAGGGCTCTACACCCTCATATTATGTTCTCTCTGTCCAACAAACGCATAGCATAGCAAATTGTACGCTCAGCAGACAGCAGGCCACGTTTAGCTCTGGTTTAAAAATTGAGTGAATTGACCTCTTATAACATTTAAAGGTAAGATTTTTATCTAGTGAATCACGTAGGGTTTTTTTATATTTTAATTTTAAAGCAAGTTATTATGAGTATTTTGAAACTCACAAACAATTTACCATTTTAAAATATTCATAACTGCTTTAAAATTAAAATATAAAAAACCCTTTGAGGTTCACTAGATAATATTCAGTATTCTTACTCTTAAATTCTATAAGAGGTCAATAAATGAATTATTCAGTCTAATTTTTGAACTAACAGAGCCAAACGTGATCTGCTGAGCGTACAATTTGCTATGTTACGTTTGTAAGACAGAGAGAACGTTGAGGGTGTAGCGCACTCTTGAATTCAAATGTAATACGTCATCCATTACAGTGACCTATTCAATAATGACGTCATCTGCTATAACAGACTATACAGTTGAGCTACTTCCTAGTTTTTCCCATGGGAAGTTATAAAAAAAAACAAGAAAAAAATGTAATGTGTGATCGTATGTCATAAATCACAATTAATATTTTAATAATATAAAATAATATGGATATATACATTATTAAAAAATAGTTTTTCATTGTTATAAAAATAAGTGGGACCACTATAATGTATAGGTAGGTACATGGGAGTGCGCACGGGGTGGGCCATATGGGCGCGAGCTGTAACATATACTTACTACATAGATGGCAATTTAGACCATATACATAGTTGTATTGCCTTATTCTGTGTTATAAGCATTCTGATTTTTTATTTTTTTATACCAACAAATTTAACAAGATTCTCTTAAATCTATAAAATATGCAAACAAAAATGGTTCTTTTTAATCAAGGGTAAGGTAAATCGTGGGCATATATCGCAACATATCAATTTGGACTTAAGGAAAATAATATGCAAATGCATATAAATCCTAGCCCTACTTATTAATAAATATATATATATTATTATACCTTAAAATTTAAACAGTAGGTGATGACCGGTGAATTAATGAATGTAATTTTATAGATAACAGTGTTTAAAATAATTTGTTTCAAGTATCATTGGCACACTCTGCCAAAACGGGCTGCGCACGCCTATAGGTAGGTTATACACAGTTCATAACTTGCCAAAGGCGCTTTAGAGGTGCCTAAAAGTTTATGAGCTAATGCTCATGGACGAGCATGCTTGGTGAATTGATATATATATAATATATAACCTGCACGATAAGTTATTACTTTTATAGTATATTATAAACAGTATTACATTATTATAGGTATGCTACCTATTACAACTTATATAAATATTAAATTTTTGATAATGGAGCTGGTAAAGAAGCAAAATGGTATGGTAATGTCCTAATGGTATGGTCGTAAAAACTAAATTCCGAAGAAAAAGCTGAAAATCCCCAGAAAAGGTTACTTAAATGCTTTTTAATGGGAAGCTCACAATAGTGAAAATTTATGAGATTGAGATAGCAACTATATTCAGTTTATTCACCATGTATTATTATAGTCATGTTAACCTACTAAACAACAATACACGTGCCGTTGCCCGTTTGCACATAAAATATAACGAGTATAATAGTAAGTACTTTATAATAGTTTACACTGAAAGTTCTAAATAAAAAAAAAGGGTGCTCTGCTGTACAGTAGGTTACAAGTGGGTCACTGTATAATGGATGGTATTAAATTTGAATTCAATGATAATATAATATCATTGTATAAGAAAAACGGTTCTGAGCGGGGACGGTATGTCACTCTAGGTATAAGATATATTATATAATTATCATTGGTATTAAAAAATATTGACATATAATAGGTACCTATAATAAATTCCAAATTAATCAAATAACAATATCCATTAGGTACTTATAACGCGTTAGACATCAACAAAAAACTCTGATACTATCATAGATATATGATAGTGTACTTTAGAAGTTTCAAGTACCCACGAATAATATTATACAATCACAACAAAATAACTAAAATAGTTATTCTAGGTATATTTTGTTATGTATTTTTGTCCAAATTTGAACTTAAAATTACTATATAAAGTGTGCATATGTATTTTTTAGATTTTTTGGTAACAGAATTAACTACTTACGTGGAATCTTGTTTTAAATTTTCAATCCTTAGAAATAAAATTTGAACATTTCATAAATTTTTAACTACAAAATAATTATTCAATTTTAAATTTGATACATTTTGTCAAAATTCAATCTTTATATGCTTATAAAAAAAATTGTGAATATGGATTTTAAATTTTTTTCATCTGCCTTTGAAACAATATACTAGGAGCTTTCTACTAAATTTTCAAGCTTTTGTACCCAACAAATAAAATTTTATTGGTATTTATAGAAAAAAAAACTAAAAAAATGGAAACTGAAAATGTCAGTAAAGAGCTCAAAATAAGTCAAAATATTTGGAAAATGATATGGTGTATAGAAAATGCTAATATAAACATTCAGTCAACATTTCATGTACCTACGGGCATTTGTTTAAGAGTTGCACCAAAAACCAAAATCGATTTTCTCAAAAACAGATTTAGCGTAAAAATTCCCATTTTTCCTTAATTTTCTTTTGTTTTTCACTGCGCTTTTGAAAACTACTGGGAAATTTTGACCCCCCAAAGTACCAACTAGATTCACTTTAATATCAGAAAAGATACTGTTGAAGAAAATCCAAGCACTTTTACTGTCATTAAAGGTGATGACAGACACAAAAAAAATAAAAAAAAAGGTGGGCAAGTGGGTGTCGCTCTGCTGTACAGTAGGTTACAAGTGGGTCATTGTATAATGGATGGTATTAAATTTGAATTCAATGATATAATATCATTGTATAAGAAAAACGATTCTGAGCGGAGACTGTATGTCCTTCTAGGTAAAAGACATATTATATACATATCTATGGTATTAAAAAAAATTGACCTATAATGAATTCCAAATTAATCATATCACAATATCCATTAGGTACTTATAACGCGTTATACACCAACAACAAACCCTGATACTATCATAGATATATATAGTAGATTACTTTAGAAATTTCAAGTACTCACGAATAATATTATACAATCACAACAAAATAACTAAAATCGTAATTCTTGGTTTAAATATGAAATTTTGTCTAAACTTGAAATTAAAATGTCTGTAAAAAATAAGTGTGTTTATATATTTTTTAGATTTTTTGGTTACAGTATGAATTATTTAAGAGAATCTTTGTTTTAAATTTTCAACTCTTAGTTATAAAAACTGAACATTTTATAATTTTTTAATTCCAACGATTGATTATTTTCGAGATTTTGATAAATTTTGTCAAAATTCCAACTTTAAATGCTTGTAAAAAAAAATCGTGCCTATGTATTTTTAAAATTTTTCAACTGATATTGTAACAATATATAAGAAAGCTTGTATTCAATTTTCAGACTTTTTGGCCCTCCAAATAAAATTTTATTGACAATTATAAAAAAAAAACTAAAAAAATTGAAAACTGAAAATGTCCGTAAACGGCTCAAAAAGAGTCAAAATATTTTCAAAATTGTATGGTGTATAGGAAATGCTAATATAAACATTCAGTGAAATTTTCATATATCTATAGTTATTCGTTTATGAATTACAACAAAATAAGGAAATCGCTACATGAGAAATCGAGTGAACATCCAATGTTGTAAAAATTTGAATTTCAAACGCTCATAAAAATTTAATTTGACTGTCCGGTAGAGATTTTTTTATTGATAAAGGTAGACAAACTTATGTGTAATCTTGTATTACATTTTCAAATCTTAGATTTAAAAAGAAAAATTTTTGCGAATTCTTAACTCAAAATAATTTGCTAATTTTCGTGATTTTTCCATATTTTGTCAATTTTTGAACTTTAAATGCTTATAAAAAAAAACTGTGACTAACGATTTTTAATATTTTTCATCTGCCTTTGAAACAACATATTAGGAGCCTTCTATTAAATTTTCAAGCTTTCGCAACCAACAAATAAAATTTTATTGGTATTTTTAGAAAAAAAACTAAAAAAAAACGGAAAATGAAAATGTCCCTAAACAGTTCAAAATAAATCAAAATATTTTGAAAATGTTATCGTGTATAGAAAATGCAATTATAAACAACCAGTGAAAATTTCATGTATCTACGGTCGTTTGTTTTAAAGTTACACCAAAAACCAAATTCGATTTTTTGGAAAATCGATTTTGCGTAAAAATTCCCGTTTTTCCTTAATTTTTATGTTGTTTTTCCCGGCGCTTGTGAAAACTACTGGAAAATGTTTACTTTTGACCCCCCAAAGTACCAACTAGATTCACTTTCCTATCAGAAAAGGTACTATTGAAGAAAATCGAAGCACTTTTACTGTCCCAAAACGTGATGACAGACACAAAAATATAAAAATATAAAAAAAAAGGTGGGCAAGTGGGTGTCGCTCTGCTGTACAGTAAGTTACAAGTGGGTCACTGTATAATGGATGGTATTAAATTTGAATTCAATGATATAATATCATTGTATAAGACAAACGATTCTGAGCGGTGACGGTATGTCAGTCTATGTATAAGACATATTATATACATATCTATGGTATTAAACAAAAAATTGACCTATAATAGGTACCTATAATAAATTCCAAATTCATCATATCACAATATCCATTAGATACTTATAACGCGTTATACATCAACAAAAACCGTGATACTATCATAGATATATATATATAATAGTACACTTTAGAAGTTTCAAGTACCCACGAATAATATTATTCAATCACAACAAAATAACTAAAATCGTAATTCTTGGTTTAAATATGAAATTTCAAATTTAGACAAAATTTCATATTTAAACCAAGAATTACGATTTTAGTTATTTTGTTGTGATTGAATAATATTATTCGTGGGTACTTGAAACATTTCATAATTTTTTAATTCCAACGATTGATAATTTTCGAGATTTTGATATATTTTGTCAAAATTCCAACTTTAAATGCTTATAAAAAAAAATCGTGCCTATGTATTTTTAATATTTTTCAACTGATATTGTAAGAATATATCAGGAGCCTTGTATTAAATTTTTACACTTTTTGGCCCAACAGATAAAACTTTATTGATATTTATAGAAAAAAAAACTAAAAAAAATTGAAAGCTGTAAATGTCCATAAACAGCTCAAAAAGAGTCAAAATATTTTCAAAATTGTATGGTGTATAGGAAATGCTAATATAAACATTACCTTAAACCTTAATATAAAGGTAGATAATCTTATAAGGAATCTTGTGTTTCATTTTCAAATCTTAGATTTAAAAAGAAAAATTTTTACGAATTCTTAACTCAAAATAATTTGCTAATTTTCGTGATTTTTCCATATTTTGTCAATTTTTGAACTTTAAATGCTTATAAAAAAAAATTGTGACTAAGGATTTTTAATATTTTTCATCTGCCTTTGAAACAACATATTAGGAGCCTTCTATTAAATATTCAAGCTTTCGCAACCAATAAATAAAATTTTATTGATATTTTTAGAAAAAAAACTAAAAAAAAATGGAAAATGAAAATGTCCCTAAACAGTTCAAAATAAATCAAAATATTTTGAAAATGTTATCGTGTATAGAAAATGCAAATATAAACAACCAGTGAAAATTTCATGTATATACGTTCATTTGTTTCAGAGTTACACCAATAACCAAAATCGATTTTTTGGAAAACCAATTTTGCGTAAAAATTCCCGTTTTTCCTTAATTTTTATGTTGTTTTTCCCGGCGCTTGTGAAAACTACTGGGAAATTTATACTTTTGACCCCCCAAAGTACCAACTAGATTCACTTTCCTATCAGAAAAGCTACTGATGAAGAAAATCCAAGCACTTTTACTGTCCTAAAACGTGATGACAGACACAAAAAAAAATAAAAAAATAAAAAAAAATAAAAAAAACACACATCATTGTAAAATCAATACATTCATCGTTTCACTCAGAATCTAAAATAGTATGTACTACCGTAAAATGGGGTGACTCCGGACAGATTTGGACGTTTTTTCAAAAATTAACCTCAATATATTGTTTCTAAAATTATGAAAAAAATATGCAATATTCTTTAGGTATGTTGAAATCATGTAGGAGAAGAATAATCATAAAAGTCTTTAAAGTTCACACTTTTTTTAAAAGTTGAAAACTGTCCGGAGTCACCCGCAAAATGGGGTGACTTCGGACACGTATTAAATTTAATTAAAAACCGATGTTAAAATTACAATGGTTGACTTCGGACAGTATAGATATTTTTAAAAAAAACGTAACGAATTAAACAAAAAAAAAAACATAACTTTATCATAAATACTACGTATTTTATTCAATATTTTGAAAAACTTCAAATAAAATAATTTTTTACTTTTATAAAAATATCAACAAATGTTATATTAGGTAGGTATGTAAATTATAAATCGAATTGACATTTTTTAACGGCATTGACTGCATTTTTAATTATATTATAATCGTAATTCTGATAAGGACGGCCTACTACAGTTTTTTTGTATGATCTGGGCATCGTAATTTTCCTGTCCGGAGTCACCCCGCGTTTTGAAAAAAATTAAAGAATGTAGCACTACAATGTATGAATAAATAAATAAACTATTTTAATACACGTAAATTATAGCTGATAAGTTTGCGAGCCGATTGCCGAAAACCGCAATCAAATATGTTTATTTGTTGTTGTTCTACAGATGTTATCAGTTCGATAATTTTTAAATCTAAAAATAGATCATCTTGTATTTACCTCTATAACATATGGTATGATAATATTATGTCATCAATAAATATTATTTTCTATGGAGGAAATAATAGATATGAACGTGGAGTATCAGTTTTCAACTTTTATCAAACTTGTAATCCAAAATGATAAGAAAACTACAAAAATATGGTTTTGTCCGGAGTCACCCCGCATGTCCGAAGTCACCCCATTTTACGGTATATATGACAATACCATTCGTTCATTCCTATATAGGAATGTAAATATTATTTACAGGATAATATACATTTATCGTTACAAGACTGATGGAGATTACAATATTAAAACTACCTATATAATAATTATAATAATAAGCATTCCGATCTTATAATATCTTTTGACGATCCGTACAAACACGGAATCGTGTTACAGAAGTGTGCTCTGAGACAGTGTCGCAACTAGAAAAAAATTTCGGGGGAAGGGGTTACAATCAGTCTCTCCAGAGATTTCTCAAAGTCTGAGATTCACAATAACACATTAATATTATCTACTTAGTACTTAATATTTATTATTCATAACGTTTTCAATGTATATGTGAATATTATGTAGCCAGGTTAGTTACTAGTTAGTATTTATGTCCTAATTCTTCATTCGTCCATAAAAAATATAAATCGTAATATAATATAATATTATTTAAATGCTAAACTAGTTGTACATAAATATACATTATATTATTAAAATATAATGTTATATTACAAAATTGAAAATACCGACGTCAATGGGCAATGATAATTTATTATTGAAAATAAATAAATAATATACCTATATAATACTGCAGTATGTATAATATAATACAGTGAAACCTGACTTAACGGACACCTGTATATAACGGACACCTCTCTTAACGGACAAAATGACCAGGTCCCGGCAAAAAGATAGGCATTCTAATGTATTTCGACCTGTCTATAACGGACTCCTTCTATTACGGACACGGACACTAATATTTAATACAACAATTTCATATAACGGACAAAAATACATAGGATTTTCATATGTGAGCGAATTAATTATCCATCACGAGTTGGAAATGACCAAATCGATGCTCAAAAAACAAACATCAATAGAATCATTTTTTAAGAAATAATTAATAAATTTATACAAATATAATGTGTCATTGTATGTGTGTAATATAAAAATAATAATTGTAATTGTAATAAATAATTAAAATTAAATTTATAATGTATGTGTATAATACATATAATATTATGTATGTACGTATAATATTAATAAAGATTAAAAACATTGAAACCTGTCTACAACGGACACCTGTCTATAACGGACAATTATTTTGGTCCCGTGACTGTCCGTTATATACAGGTTTCACTGTATATGTAACAACGTGTATTGTGTATACATTTTATATTATATATTAGGGTGTTTCACCGTGTTTGTTCATATGTACAATGCACCCAAGAGACACAACTACAATAACAAATATCCGGTACCCTTCGAGTCGGGGATTAAACTTATATTAGGTACACTGTTTTAATATAATTTATATTTTATATTTTTCAATAACGCCGATGGAATAAATTATTTTGCCTTGTAATTTATTTTATAGATAGGTCATAGGTATCATATGCCGGCGTGTCCTTCGTGAACATACAAGTTATTAATAAATTATATTTTATAGAATTATAGAACGTAGTGGCAGGACAATAACGGAAAATTCAATAATCCCCATGAAAAAAGTCCAAACACCTCGGTGTCCCGTAGGGTATATGATACATATTAGGTATATAATATATATAGGTAGGTTATACCTTCGTAATATATAATGCAACTGTATATATACTATATAGGTATATATATTTCAAAGTAACCTAGTTAATGTATCGCATATAATGTATGTATGAATATCAGAATATATGTATGAACCATTTTTGTTCAAGGATTCATTGCACGCCTTATGTATATTTATATGAAAAATAGGCTTAATCATGTGACGTAGGAAAAGTATGGAAAACTGTGCCTACGTAGGTGAAAGTGTAAAAGCTTGTATTCTTCATTTAGGTTTATTCTATAAATTAGTTAAAAAATATATTTTGCATATACTATTACCTACTGTATACCCATATATTCAATGTATAATAAATATATTGATCATAACTAAAATAACATACAATACAAAATGTTAAAAAGTATCAGTGTATAAGTGGAATTTTTCACTGCTAATAAGAGAGCAATTTGCAGGATATTTATATGGTGGGATATAGGTGCTAGGGGGGGGGGGGGGGGGTGCCTTAGCCCTCAACTGTAACTCATATTAGTATTTCTTTGTAATAAAATCTAATAGGCATCCATTGTACATTCAATTTTGAATTTGGTGCTTGTGTTTATCCCATAGGGCATAGAGTAATATTACTCTATGGTTTATCCTCGCCTTACACAGGACCAATTTTGACCGGACAAGGATAACAATCGACGACTGAAGTGACTCGCAGTCCGCGTCACCGTGTAGTAGATATAAATATATAATGTTGACCATCCACGATCCACCACCTATACCTAGCACTCAAATAATAATAGTTTCATAAATACCTGACTTGTAAATTATTTGTTTAGCCATTTACTCGAGGACATAATTTGTATGTGGTTGCTTAGGGACATTGTACATTCCAGTTAACAGGGTGGGCACCTCCACTAAGCATCCGTGCAAGTACTACTACACACTTGGTAAGCGGGGGCGCCATCGCTGTAGACATATTTTTTATAAATACAGTTTTATATGTATATGCGGATACAATATAATATATTAGTGCTATTATCGGCTATAAATTTGAAATGGAAGCATATATAATCCCTAAAAATATTAATTAATTTTATCTAGGTAAGTACCTATATACTGCTAAATTCAGACCGCAATTACAGTGGATGCTGCAGTCAGCAAGTTATTATTTTTATCTATAAATTATTATTATAAATAGGTACCAGTAGTTGTAACTTGCATGGCTGTGCACTGACGCACTGTACCTACACACTACACATACCTACATTGTATATCGGAATCGGAAAATCTCCCCAGCCCCTTGCATGATAAATGATGAACGAGTAAATGATGATTTATTGCCGTATATATTATATGCCTGTAGTATAGTCATGTGTTATACATCGACAGGTCGTAGGTGCCCACGTATATTATACCTATTGCAAAAGTGCAACGTGCCAACGTATATGGAAAATATATACATAAGTACATATTATTACTGCAAACATTGTACCTAAATAATGACCTAATATACAATATATTATACATTTATTAAAAACTATTAATGTTAAAAATTCTACTTCACGAATCTTATTAATTGACGTTCGTCTAATTGTCATTACTCTTTTAAATAATGGGTACCTGCTAACTGCTTTAAGACTTATTTAACTTATAATGTGCATAAAAAAAATTGTCAATTTTAATTATTAGGTACTAATTTTGTTAAGATTTGTGGATTTCAATCATTATTGATTCATAATAATAAATTGTTAATTATATCTAGGTATCGTAAAAAATCAACGATAATAATATTTATTATATGGCTCACAGAATTTTATATCTCATACTATTGATTTAATTCAAAAATTGTTTATCGTTAAGGAAGATATTTCTTTTGATAGCGTAGTACTCAGTCGTACAGTTTTGTGCCGAATTTGGATCAAACATATTATACAGAATTAGTAGATATGAGTGTAATTACTTCTTTAGAGGCAGCATTTCGAATTTTACCAAAGTTTGACAAGCAAAACTCTGAAGACTTACATAATTTTATAAATTCGTCAGAATTTGCTTTTTCGTGTATTAGTGAAGACATAAAGCCCAAGATTTTAGGAGCAATAATAGCAAATTTGACAGCAAAAGCAGCTCAGGTTGTTCGATTTAAAAAGATAGATACATGGGAAGAATTGAAAACAACTTAAAAAAATTGATCACAAATAAAACGTATTAAAATGTAAAAAAAAATAATAATATACCTAACAAACGTGCATTAAAATATGAAACAGTATCTAGGTATAGGTATAATAATCCGAATGAGTCTCGAGGGATTTATAGCTCTATATTCTATTATCTATTATGAAATCCAGTCTATTGCAAAATGTGCATCGCTAATAAATCGTTCCACTTCCATGTTCCTTGTAATGAGACTTTTTGAATTAAGTAAGTTATGATGGTCTGTTATTGGAGACCACAATCACAGTGTGGGTTTTCAGTTAGTCCTCATTTGAAAAGTGTAGATGTGGTTTGGTCGTTCTGACTTGAACCATTCATGGAGTCATGGAGATGCTTTCGTGTTCGTACTGTTTTATTCAGTTGGGGAGGAGCTTGAATAGCTTGATGTTTGTAAATTAGGTATTTATAATTTAATATCTATTATTTTTCTTATCTAATTTGGAAGTCATGTGATACCTACCACTTATAACCCATCAATATAAGTAATACCCTTAAACTATTTTTTTTCAAAAAACATAGCATAGGTAGCTAATAATTGCCATAATTGCTATTAAAATGTATTTTCCCACAAAATATCCATGTGCATAATATAATATAATATAATATAGATATATCCAAAGCAGGATTAGGATATTTTTCCGGCTGGGTCAGGTATTTTTCCGATTAACAATTAGGTGGGCGTACCTTCCTATAATATACCTACATAATATGTAAAACTCCTGCTAGTAAAATTATTATTCTGGTACAAAACAAAATATTTTTAGTTCATTCCAGTGATTTATAAGATTATAAAATACATTATAATGATAAATATATTATAATGATGTGACAGTGCATGTTTTGTATATCCTCCATAAACTGAAAAACTACTAAGCCAATTTTAATGTTGTTTTCATATTTGTTCCAAGGATTTAAAGAATTGTGTAGGTAAATACAACCAACCCAAATCCTGCCACTGGAAAGCTGAGCTGTAAAATAAAATATATCCATGGTCCGTAGATCATGGTACTGAAGGGTGAATCGAGAGTTTTTGAAAAATCCCTAGGGTTAAAAAAGAATTAAATAAGGTCGGAAGTGGTACAGAGACACACTTAAACTATTTTTATATTTGTGTATAAATTACCAACGGTATTAAAATTCTCTTACAGATAAATTCATATTATACATACTCACATACCTAAATTACTATATTGAATATGAAATACTTTCAGACATTATATGTTGAGGGTCGTTAATCTTGAACGTTTAAAAAAGTTATACGCAACATTTTCAATTCCTCAACTATTAACAGAATATAGCATCAAAGATAAAGAATTAGTGCCCATACCTGTTGATTCTAATGTAATAATTACGAATAAAGAACATTTTACACCATTATGGTATTACGATAATGTTGAATTTGACAGTCGAAATCCTGATGAATGGTTAAAAAAAGATAATAATGGAATCAATTTACCGGTACCTGCGATTGTTTACTTGCCTACTAATTTAAATGAAGAGTCCTCTAAAAAATACAATTGGATGGATGCTAATATAATTTATTATAATTCAACATTGAAAATGTATTCAGTTATTATATTGAATAACAATTCAAACAAAGTATATACCGGAATACCTAGAATACAAATACACTTTAAAGGAGAAGATCCTAGAGAATTCGTAAAGAGAATCAAATATGCGATTTTAAGACGGGAGTATGGTGAAGATATTTATAAATTATAAGTAAGATAATTCAATAATATTAGGTATCCTATATTCGTCTGTTTTACACTTTTATATACCTATCCATTTCAATGTGTAAGGTGCGAAAGTGTCATTCATGAAAAATCGTATTAGTGTAAAATATTACATAGGTAGGTACCTACTTGGTAAATAGGACTGAATATTATACCTATACAGACTTACAGTTTTACAAAAATAAAAGTGTTTATAGTTAAACAAAAAATGTTGCGATATTAACAATTCTATTAAAAGCAACAATGCTTATAATTATATTTTCATAAAAATACACATATTGTTTGTAAGTTTTAATAGTACAATGACTACAAAAAAATCTATACCTGCTATAATACCGACCTGACACCTGTCACTTTTTATGTTTGCTGCATTATGTGAGTGTAAATATGTGAAGTAACCCGCAGAAATATAAACCAGACGGGGGAACAAAGTTAAAGGTCAAAGTTTATTTATTTTTTTACAAGACTTATAATCACTTAAGGATAAAAAAAATATTATTGACTAAAATCATGATCCCATTCGTTTATTTCCAGACTAGGTATTCCAGTAGTAGGAGGTATATATGATAAAACTAAAAAGTTATAATAATATGGTTTTATTCCAGGTGGTCTATGTATCTTAATAAAGTTCTAGTTGATAAAGATTCCAAATATATTTCAGATGTATTACTAGATGATACAATTGAAAAAATATTACGATTAATATTCAACTGTCAACGAATCAAGAAAATGAACAAAGATAAAAACATCGTAAGGATTATAAAAAGAATAAAATATTATTATGGGTTCAAAGTTACCGAACAGCGTTAAAATATGGCCATGGTTAACATGTTTCAGTTAATCTAATATTTATTAAATAAGACTATATACTCTTTACATCATAAAGTTATGATTTAAATATTTTTTTTTTTTTTGTTTATTAAATGTTTTATTCAATCTGTTACACAAAGAACAATAAGAACAATTGATGAATAATAAAAGTAACAAAGTAGATACAACATATCGTAGAAGTCTCCCATTGGAGGTACTAAGGATTTAAATATTATATTAATTATTATTATATAGATATTAAATGGTTTAAAAATACATTCGACGAATTTAACATAAGATAAAAATATTAAATTAGCCAAAATAACACACGAATTAATAAACAAGTTTGATTTAAACAGAATACAACTATATCGTATTTTCGTACCTGTTGGTCAAATGATTTTGTCAAGAAGGGGAGGGGGTCTGATTTTTGAACATTCGCTATTTGATTATTAAAAAAATAATTTATGATTATCAAATCTTTAATATTGAAAAAAAGTTCATGGTGATCCTCCTCTTACCCCCCCCCCCCCCAATCCGTTTGACCACCACTGAATCTCGTGGATGGTGGATAGCCCCCGTAAGTTCCTTAAATGGACTAACAACTACTAAGGGCCTTTCCAAAATTTCAGGAATATTCAATAATGCTTTCAGCGTTCCGCGGTGTACGTATTACGTAAGACAAGAGCGTATCCAGGATTTTTTAAAGGGGCGTGCTTTAATTTAATATTTAAATACAACTGTGAGGTGTGTTTCAACACCAAACACCCCCACCATAAGACCACGCGCATAACCGTGTTTTAAAACTGTACATTTGTATACGAAGGTTGCTGCAAAAGTGCAAAATGTTATCTACACATGCATCAGCATACCAAACTTATAAGGGATTCTGTAAGCCTCTTCGTTAATATAATATAGCGAATTATCAACCACACCTCCCCCCAAACGCAAAATGCCGACTGCACCACTGACATACGTAAACACGCGCGTCCTGTCGGTGGAATTTAATAACAAACCGTTGGCCGTGCTAATTAAATATTAGTGGCGGCGGCGATATTTATATTCCTTGAAAATATTGCAATATTTTAATCCGTTGTTCCATCGATGAGTGTGACGTGTCTTTATAGAACTCAATAGAATTTTCACGCAGCAACGGCTACCTAGCGACCGCCGTCGATTGAAACATAATTCATTATTTGTACGAACGCCAGCAGTAACGTAAGTTGTAACGCTACGTACCAAATACTTTTTTTCCAATTTCCATTTTACGTGTTACATTTTTTTTCAAATGGTGAGTTATTTTCTTATTCTATCGTAATTATGCTTGATTCGCAAAACCGTATTATAATTGATAATATTATAACTACCGCTTAATATTTTTTATACATTTTTATTTTCGAATTACAAATATCTCTTTTTATAATTACCTATTCATTCACTTTGTATTAAAATAATTTAAATTAAGTATAACGTTCATAATATTTTAAACAAATAAAATTAAGTAGGTACTCAAAATAATATCGGGATTATGTCGGATTTTTTTTTAATGTTAGTTAGTATTTTAATTAATCCGATTTCATTTTTTTTCTATCTCGATAATATTTTAATTACAATTAATATTTAACAATTTTACATCTAAAATAAATTTAGGTATGATATAAGGACATTTAATGTGTTTGCAAAAATGAATTGGTTTTACACTTTTACATATTGTTCAATCAATTCAAATAGTTTTAATTTTCTCTTAAATTAATCTGGTTTTTTTTTTAAAAAAAATGTCTTGTTAAATCATAATTTTATTTTATTTGTTCGGTTAACTAAAAACGATAAATTATTTAAATGTTCCAAATTAATTTTTGTCCTTATACGTTTAATTATTTTTTGTGGAATAAAAATATAAATCAATAGATTCACTCAAAATCATAATTTATATCAGTAATTATTTATTTCAAAATAATGAAGAATGTTTTAGCTTAAAATATAAAAATTCTCACAATATTAAATTCAAATTACATCCAGGTTCTTTAATTGTTATCGTTTAAGTATTAAACCATTCAATTATTTAGATAAATTTATTAAATAGTAATTACTAACGAAAATTCCGTGCATTATTTAAATACGTTATTTATTTAAGTACCTACATTTGAATTATTTTTAATAATATCTATAAATGATTTTATATTATATTTTAATTGATAAATATTATTCATTTTTACGCTTTACGGAAAACAATTTGTATTAAAAATATCTTAATAGGCTGTACTTTTAAGATATTTTCTAGATTATTAAATATTTTGTAACGATATTATTTTGTATGTCAATAAAATTAATTATTAGTATTGGTATATGTATACATAATTAATTTCTCAACATTTCAATACACAATTAATTAATGTGTACAATAATACTACTTATTATCATATATATATCATATTTTATGACGTGTAGCTACACAATGTATACAGGAATAAAATATTGTGTTCGTACCACTATGGTATAGCCATCGTAAGAACGCTACTGGGCGGCGACCAAAATTCATCCGATCTCGCGCATTCCCACCACTAAACCTTCCCGAACGCTGGCCGCCGTCAACTCTGGCCGCCGCCACTGTCGCCGCCATCGCTACTGTCGCTGCCACTACTGCCTATTTACGGTGGCGACTAGATGGTAGAGTGGGAGAAACTTGGGTACGAAACTGCGGAGCTCGGTCATTTGGATGCGCGAACGAGTAGCGTTCTTACGATGGCTATAGTATAGGATTCGAAAATAATTTTACACTCAAGTCATATTTAAAAATGTCATATTCTCGCTGTACGACGATATTTGTTTTAAATTATTGAAAATATAAATTAATTCCGTATAACACTATTGGCTGTTAATAATCAATCTATAGTATATTTTTAAAATCGTTGTATATTTCTTTGACAACCGTTTTTGTTTAATTACTATTTGGTTTCGAATAACGCGTTTTCATTAATCTCGCGAACGTTTTTGTATTACTCATTTAGTCGTTTCGTTGTTAAATTGGATTTGTTCTAAAATGTATTTCAATCATGGTAAGTACAACAACACAATATTATTCTAATTTGATTAATTAATATAGACATAATATCGTAACATGGTATAACAGTATAGGTACTTAATTATATACTGACTGGTAGATGTACCCATCGTTAAATTTAATGGACGGCGGCGCGGCGGTGGTAACGCAAACCCGTCGGCTGCGGCGCCGCAAGGCGAACGGGCTAGGCTATAATAAATAATAATTATTACAATAATTACATCGTATAATATAATTGTTCAACGATGATCTCACGGCGGCCAAGAATCATTTCGTTTTAGCGACACTTATACCTTACCCGTATACTATTGAAAACGTAACGAATCGCGTGGATGGTGGATCATGATATAATGCTGCTCACATCAAATTTAATTTCGTGTTAATTTTTTTTCAGCGTGAATGTATATCCCTACATGTAGGACAAGCTGGCGTCCAGATCGGCAACGCGTGTTGGGAACTGTACTGTCTGGAGCATGGTATCCAACCGGACGGACAAATGCCGTCCGACAAGTCTCCCACACAACAATTGCCAATCATAAATGTTTCATAAATGTCTAATTTTGGCTGGAAATTAAATGTTTACAATTAAATAATTATACAACCATGATTTAACATTTAATTTTTTAAAACATTAATTAAAATATTTTTTATTATTTAAAATATATTAAAAAAAATGTAATTAAAATGTAATTAATATTTAATAAGAAAAAAATGTTAAAAATTAATTATAATTAAATGTTAAGGAATATGTCTAAATAAAACACCGAAAATTCAATGAAAATTAAACCTTAAAAATGATCTAAAATAAAATATATGAATCATCTTTAGAAACTAATAATATCATCTAATAAAACTTAATAAACACGTAATATTATTATGAATTTCATGTACAGTCAAAATATACAATAATTGATGCCTGTACCTAATACAGTAATAATATTATTATATATTATGTACAATATACTATATATAGCCATATAGGTACTTAATTATTGTGTATAAAACTTTATTTAATTACATATTGATTTATTTTCATATAATATAATATATATACCATTAATTGTAATATATGTATACAATAATTATACTATATATATATATATATAATAATACATAGCTAGGTCACATAAATAATTGATAGTTATAGTGGCGGATCCAGTAGTTTTTAATTTTTTTTGGGAGTGGGAGGGGGTAAAAGTATCAAACAATTTACGAAATTATTAATATACTATTACATATGGCACATGCTGTCTGCAATAAGTATAAATTAATAAAAACACAGACTAAAATATAAAACAACTTGGGTGTTGAGGATCCTCGAGTAGTGCAAATAACCCCTTTATTACTAGATAATTGAACCGGATTAATAATATTAATTAAATTAAATATTTATGTATGCAATAAACTATCATGAAATATATATAAAAATACAATTATTTTATACTGCTATATGAGTATATAAACTCAGTAAACAGTGGCATGCAGAACTTTTTCAGTAACTGAGTATCGTACCCATTACACGTAGTCAGGCGCGTATCCAGAATTTTATTTCGGGAGGGGCTGAACAAAATTATCAACATAGTCACACAATAAACAAAAAGTGGGTAAGTGGATGTCGCTCTGCTGTACAGTAGGTAACAAGTGGGTCACTGTAATGGATGGTGTAAAATTTGAATTCAATGATATAATATCATTGTATAAGAAAAACGATTCTAAGCGAAAACGGTCAGTCAGCCTATGATATTACTAAGTACCTATATTTGATGATATTATTGTGAATAAAGTAATTTATATATTTACCTATTTACGTGGACCATTGTTTTAAATTTTTAATCCTTAAGGGGTATGAATAGTATTGAAAAAATCTATAAAAATGTACTTTTGTATTTCCAATAATATGGTTTATTAAATGGTTTGAGAGTAAAAACAACTATTATCAATATTGTAGAAGAGAAGTTAATCTGTGCCTGTATAGAAGTCAAATTTTAATATTTGTAATTACTAACCCCAATTATTCAAATTCAAAAAGTAAAATATCATAAGTTTTAACTTTTAGAGTTAAATATTGGACATTGAAAATAAAATATCGAAAATCGACTCCTATACAAGCCTAGATAAACTCCTTCTCTTCAATTTGTATAATAGGTGTTCATACTGTAATGTCACTCAGTAAGCTATATTATTGGAAATACGAAACTAAGTTTCAGTGTTTCACTAAAATTCACATTTGTAATTAGAGTGTAAAATGTTCCGCTAATGACATGTGCGTGCACGTGCGGGTGTGCTCCACTATTTATTTTATACACAGTCACCCACACTAATAATCACTTACTACGCACACATTTACACGACCCGCATGCACACCATTAGAAAATTGCCTATACCGAACTCCTTAGAAACGGTCGGTATGCATACCCCTTAACTATGAAAGTTGAACATTTTATAAATTTTTAATTACAAAATATTTATTATATTTTAAATTTGATACATTTTGTCAAAATTCGAACTTTAAATGATTATAAGAAAAAATTGTGCCTATGTATTTTTAATATTTTTCAACTAAGATTGTTACAATATATCAGGAGCCTTGCGTTAAATTTTCACGCTTTTTACCCAACAAAAAATTTTTTATTGATATTTATAGAAAAAAAACTAAGAAAAATGAAAACTGTCAATGTCCGTAAATAGCTCAAAAAGAGACAAAATATTTTCAAATTTTTTTGGTGTATAAAAAATGAAAACATTCAGCAAAATTTTAAGTTTTGTGATTTTTCCGTATTTTGTCAAGATTCGAACTTTAAATGCTTATAAAAAAAACTATGACTAAGGATTTTTAATATTTTTCAACTGCTATTGTAACAATATAGCAGGAGCCTTGTATTAAATTTTCAAGCCTTTTTACCCAACAAATAAAGTTTTATTGACATTCATATTTTTTGGATTTTCTTGAAATTTCAGGGGGGGCTGCAGCCCACCCAGCCTCCCCCATAAATACGCCCCTGCACGTAGTCATAACTTACTATCGCATAATATAATTTTTTACCAAGTTTTATTTCTAGTTAGTATTGCTAGTAATAAATACTTATCAAAATTTCTTACCAAAAATACCAACCACTGACCAGCTACCACCAGTACCACCAATTTTCAAGTGGCGCCTATAGGTCCTATTAGCACAGAATAAGCTATTAGTGACATTTTGCACCTCACTGCAGAGTATAATATATAATAATATAATAATACCTGATATTATTATTAGTTATTACTCTGTTGTTCATTAGGTGTCGTGTTGAATATGTGTTAAATACTCAAATATGAATTCAATGATATAAAAATCAATGTTAACAAAAAACGATTCAGAATGAACATTATAATGTCAGCTAATAATTTATATAATATATTTTATGATATAATTATTGCCATTGAAGTAGGTAATTTATTTTACTATTAGACCATACATAATATAACAGCGTGTCAGCGTAGGTGTCCTATGCTAAAAACTTTTGCATTTAAAAATATAATCGCTGCACAAATACAATATAAGTTATAATATAATTATAAAATGTCAAGATTCCAGATAAATAATATTTTAAAAATTAGGTAAAACAAACTTGTGTTACGCGATTATTTGTACTATCCTTGTACTAGCTAGCTAATCCTTATAAGTTATAACTATAAAAATTGAACATTTTATAAATTTTTAAGTACGAAATAATATTTCCAAATTTTCAATTTGATGAATTTCGTCTTAATTTGAACTTTAAATGCTCATATAAGAAAAAATTAAAATTATGCCCATGTATTTTTATAATTTTATATAACATAATATGACTATATGAGGAACCTTTTATTACATTTTCAAGCTTTTTGACCTATTGAAATTGTATATTGTATACCTATGTATAGAAAAATATGAAAAGAAATTTAAAATTTCTAATGTCTATAAAAAAAAATAGCCCAAAAAGAATCAAAGTATTTTGTAATTTTATCATGTATCTACCTATAGAAAATGGTAGTATAAAAATTAGGTGTCGATAAATTAAATTAAATTAATTTAAGTATATCAACATAATATGTGCAGTTGTACTAATACGTAATGGCCAATACTTATACTAATACGTTCTACTATATAATATTTATACAAACTATATATAGTTTTTTAATAAGAAAATCGTTCCATGAGAAATCGTATGGGGAACACCTATAATGTAATGTCGTAACATTTCAACGCTCATAACTGCTATGAGGTAGCTCTTTATTTTTGCAAAATGTATAAAATAATATGTGGAAAATATTAGCCCATTTTTTCTCTTCAAAATGTGCAATTTCGCAATTGCGTATAAAATGATTTTACTGTGTAAATGATTTCTTCTTTTATTACCTATCTATATAGTGTCTACAGAAATGTAAACAGGTAAACTCTGTATTTTGTATCCTATTGCGTACATAGTAACATATTATTATACAAAGCGTCATATCGTTATTGACTTGTTATTGTCAGTCGATTTGGAATTATATCGTCATTTGTCTCACCGAACACAGTGACGATCGTTATCGGGGTATCTACCGAAATAGATTGGACGATTGCTGCTAACTTAAATAAAATCTTGAGTCATTACCAACTTTTACTTATTAATTATGGTCATGGATAATATTATAATATACTGGATAGAGCATAGACATTATATTATATTAACTGGTTATTATTAAGATATATTCATGGTATATTTTAAACCGTGGTCTATACCTACTACGCGGGTAATATAATTGCGAAGTGGTAACACCGGGACCCAACTGTATCGACTGCACTTGCACAGGAAAAACCTTTTGATTAGACGACGTGCATGAAGTAATAATAACTTTATGATTAATTTAATGAGATCGCAAACCAACGCTGTCCGACGTGTCCGTACCCCCCGGGCCCCACGCCGGGCAGTTCACCACACAAGTCATCGTCATCGGCGTAAACCGAATCTCTGCGCGACAGCCTGCTGCCCCTCTAGACGATATCTTTCCGTTCTGTGATTGGCTGACCGCCGACAGTGTTCGGAAACCGTCGTTGATTTATAGTTTATAGTTTATACCGAGTGGTATATTCTTTAATATATGCCCTATGGTGTTATATTATACTATATTCTTATAGTGAACGCCGGACGGGTACACGTTGTCTTTTCGTAAATCGTAACCGCCGTAGCGCGAAGTGATCGTTGGCGCGTGTATATAGCAAAAGTTGCGATTATTAATGAGTTGGTGCTAACGCGTTTTAGCCATATTGTCAATAACAGCAGTTTACGTACAACTATTCATGTCGTTTAGGTGTTCGATCTAGTCTATACTGATTATACTTTCGTTTTGGGTTGCGGTGAAAAAACGCGTAACGTGCGCCATTTGTCGTTTTTTCCTGAGCCGCGTTTGCTCGTCAATATCACCTTTGTGTTGTGTACCTGACCAGGTCTGTGCATTGATTTGTGGAGTTGCCATCTGCCTTTACGTGCTGCCGAATTGTCCGCGATCGAACGTCGTTCTAGTGCGAGAAGTCTTCAAGCCGCCACCCACCCATAGTATACGTGGTTCACGGCCCGCCACCTGCCCACAGTACACGTGGTTCACGGCCCACTGGTGCAAGTCAAAAAAGGTAGATTAATAAATTTCTTTTGGTCGTCTCAAGTACCTATATTATTTATTTATTTTTACCTACCTACGCAAGTTGTGGCAGACAATTGCCAAAGACAATTGTAAGATCTGTCGCAGCGCAACATAAATTCTATAATTATTTAAAACACTTTTTACAGGTTAACCTCAAGTTATCAGCAGAATATTATACAAAACAGTGTACGTGTGCTATACAATAAAGGTATAAAGGCGTACCTATAACATACTTTTTTTGTTCAATCCTTATTTAGATTCTTGTAAATTTTACTTTTTAAAATAATATTTAGGTTTTATTTTAATTTGTTATAGGTACCTATTATGTATATTGGTACTTACCAGCTGTTATATCTTTTATAATTACCTAGGTCCTATTATATTACATTTCATATTAATTTCTAATAATTTTAACTAAACTATTGCATTATTTTACATTAATAAATTATGTCTCGTCAAATTCATAATAGTCTGTCAACTAAACGCCGTAGGTTTTTAGAAGAAATTGAAATAATTGATGTTTATAGAACTTGTCCACACCCAAATGTATCTAGAAATAATACAACTGTACATCAGCAACATCAAGGCAATGTTAGTTATAATATTATTGTCGATAATGAAAGTCAAGTATCAAATTTAATTTCAGATGAACTTAATTTTCCTTCATTGTCACAATGCATTGATGATAATAAATATCTTATACTGTTTCTGATAGTGATGATACCGATGACGAGGAGTTGAATCATTTTAGTTTTTTTAATGATAATGAAGATTCAATAATTAAATTGATTACGAAATGGGCAGTCACATATAATATTACTAACAGTGCCTTGTCTGCATTGTTAAAGTCTTTAAAATCACATAGGTGTTTTAGTAATATTCCAATAGATGCTAGAACTATACTAAAAAATAATAATTCTAATCTTCCAATGGAAATACAATCTGTTCCCCCGGGGAGTTATCATCATTTTGGTATTTCTAAAGGCATAAAATATTTGAGTAATTATGTGCAGCTCAATGATGAATCAATTAAAATACTTATAGGTATTGATGGGTTACCTCTTACAAAGAGTTCATGTAGTGTATTTTGGCCTATTCTTGGATGTGTTCAGTTGTTTAATTCGCATTATGTTTTTCTAATTGGTCTGTATTGGGGTTATGAAAAACCTCTAGAAAGTAATTTATTTTTAAAAAGTTTCATAAATGAGCTCAAAGAATTGTCTATGAATGGTATATTTACAAATTTTGGCCAAAAGCACATTATAGTTAAAGGAATTTGTTGTGATGCACCTGCTAAAAGTTTTATTTTAAAATGCAAGGGTCACAATGGTTTTTATTCCTGTACGAAATGTACTACTGAAGGTATTTTTTTTGAAAGAAGGGTTTGCTTTCCTGAAACAAAATTTATAAAAAGGACACACTTAGATTTTTTAAACCGAGTTGACGAAGAACATCATATGACAGAAAAAATATCATTAATTACTGAAATTCCTAACGTTGATATAGTTAATGACTTTCCACTTGATTATATGCACCTTGTGTGTTTAGGAGTAGCAAAAAAACTTATTTTATTGTGGTTAGGCCATATGAAAAATTCTCCCTTATCGGTACGATTACAAAATATAAAAATACAAACAATTTCCAGTCATCTTTTATCACTAAAATCTAATATGACTTATGACTTTTCTAGAACTCCTAGAAGCCTTACAGAAATTCTAAGATGGAAGGCTACAGAATATAGGTTATTCCTTTTGTACACCGGTCCGGTTGTTTTAAAAAATATTCTTAGTGATGTATGTTACTCACATTTTATATGCTTACACACTTGTTTCAGAATTCTTTTAACTCCAAATGTTGACATAAAACTGATTAATTTTACAGAAAGATTATTAACATATTTTGTAGATAAATTTGGTGAAATATATGGAAAACAAATTATGAGTCATAATATCCATGGGTTGTTGCACATTGTTGATGATTACCGTAAATATGGATCGCTTGATAACTGCTCATGTTTTCCCTTTGAAAATTATTTAAAGTCTTTAAAAAAAATGGTACGTAAATTTGAAAAGCCTTTAGAGCAAGTTGTCAATAGGTATGAAGAATTTTTAACCTTTACTGAGCCTAAAATTTCCTCATCATCAAATAAGGAAATTGTGTTCAAAAAACCTCATAATGACGGGCCATTAGTTGAGCATTGTTCTGGGCCTCAATTTAAAATTATGATAATGAATAACTTCAAAATTAATATTAATTCTAGTTCTAACTGTTATATTGGATTTAAATGCAGAGAGAAATTAAATATTTGTAAAGTTGAAAATATTTCTAGCAAAAGTTCTAAAAATGTACTTATTGTTAAATGTTTTAATACAATTGAACCATTTTTTGTTAAACCAATTAATAGTTTAACTTTGGGTATAGCCGTAGTTGCAAATTTATCTAATATTTATATGACAATTAATATTCAAGAAATAAAACTAAATAAATATATGATTTTAAATGACTCCAACAATGTAAAAATTGCTATCCCTATATTACATTCTAATAATGAATTTATTGATTTTGTGTAAGTGTATAATTTTTAATGTGATATTTAAATAGTGCACATTTGTATTCTGTAAAAATAATCTTTTTTATTTTACACATTATTACCTACACTTTTAAACATCATGTTTAGCCCGATGAATATTTTTATAATTAAATTATAATCTTTAAATATGAAACTTGTTTTTATTTATTTTAAGTAAGAATTGATAAATTATACAACAATGGCATCCTACTCAGTAGTACATTTTACTAATGAAAACTCGGTCGAAGCAGTACCGAGTACATGGATTAAGAATGGTAAAAAAATTGGAGTTAAATTATGTGCTTGGCCCAACAATAAAGCATGTATTATGAAGTACATTCAAAATAAACACATGCCCAATGAAATTGATTTTAAGTATTTCAAAGTACGAGTATTGAAAAAAAATTTAGGTAACTTGTTTAAAAATATAATTTCAGTGTTTTAGTTAATTATTTACTAATTGTTGATCGTATAATTTTATATAGAGTCACTAACAAAGGCTAGAGATATAGCAGATGATGCTAGATATAGGTCAGATTTTACAAATACTGATGATGATGATTTCCTTAACTTCAGCATTAAAAATAGAAATATTATGAATTCACCGGCATCATCAACTTCATCAATGCCTATTTATGGTAAAATAAATATATGGTATATACAGGTAATAGTTAACTTTTTTTAAGCTATTTTATTTTGTATTAAGATGAAAAAACTGATGACAAAAATATTCCAAACAATCAACACTCACCGATACAAATAATTGAACACACAAAATCTAAGTTGCATTACGGATGGTCACCAATTAAACCACTATCATCTTCAAAAAAAAATGAAGGTAATTTGTATTTTAAATATTTTGCTCATTTAAGTACTGTATTTAAATTGACCTAATAATGGTTCTTGATTTTTCAATTCATTTTTGTAGTTTCAAAACACAAATTAAATGAATCTACTGATCAAGTTGACCGAAGTATTTATGGTAATAGTTCATCCAAAAATCTAAATGGTAATTGTTAAATATTATAAGTATATTAATAATAAAAAATATGTATGTATATATTTATTTTAAAAATGAATTGTTTATTTATATATCTATTAATATTGCATATTTTACAGAGAAAAACAAAATCGTGAGGCAACTTTCCTATTTTGATAAAACACCTACTACAATAAAAAAAAATGAACAAATATCACGTGAGTTGTTGTTTATTAATTACTATATAATAATATTATTGTACCTTACAATATAATATAATATTGGCTACCTATACGAAAAAAATTAATTTTAAATAATGATCTACAAGTGGATTTATTTTTTTTTTTTAATGTATATAATTCAATACTAATGATAATTTTATAATATAATAAGGTACCCCTGTATCGAATCAAAGTACCATTTCTGACGAATTGGAAGAACCTCGTGAAGTTCATACTCTTCGTAACACAAGTAGTGGTAACTTTCTAACATAATTTTATATTATTTACTAATAGCTGATACATCTGTACAATATTTACACAATTTTTTCAATACTTTAAAAACATCATTACTATAATAATAACTACTTTTAGTATTATTTAATATATGAAAAACTAAATTTAAAAATCAATGGCTTAAATTGGTTAATACACTTCATTTTTAGGAACAAGATTATTTATAATTTTGGTATTATTTAGATTGTGTGGTTGATTACAGTTTGATTTTGTATAAATAAGTCTTTTGTAAATTGATTTTTCATTACTTTTTTATAATTTTATAATTATTTTTTTTTTTTAATATGTCTTATTGTTTTATAGATAACCAGCCATATGTTTCGAAAATAAGCAATAATGTTTCAGAAGGCTTATTGTCGAGTTTCAATTCTAATGTCAATCAATCTGCAGGTAATATAATATTATAAATTTTATAATTGTTACGACCATAATATACAATAGTACTTATTAAAAATTTATATTTTGTTATCCAGGAGATATTGAATTCCAAAGCTATGTTAACAAAAATATGGCTTTTCTGAAAATAGAATTGAAACAAATTCAGAGCAGTCAACTAGTTATTTTGGAACGTCTAGACTCAATACAGTTACAATTAGGAGATCAGCCTCGGGTCTATGACAAAAATATTTCAATTAACAAGTTGAATGAGTGTTCATTACCAATTGATAATATCACAGATTTACAAACTTTTGAAGACAAAATTGCTGGTGATAGCGAATTTAGAACATGTTTGGTAATATTTATAATTTGTAATAATTAGCAAATTGAAAATATAGTACATTAATCTAAAGAACAAAACAAATTTATTTTTAGGTTAAGGAGCTTACATATATAGGTGGGAAACATACCAAAGCAATGGTACGGCGAATAATGGCAAAATTGTGCACGGATGAACTATTGCAACACTATTCCTACAATGGAAAAAAAGGAAAGATTCCATTTTGTTCATTGAGCATTTGTTCTGTTATATTTGGTAAGATTTTAATTCTATGTTTGTGCATATAAAATATTTGCAGTAATAATACCTATATTAAAATGTTATATATACTATTTATAAATAATATATTATCATTAGAAATACTATATACATTTTTTGTCCAAATATTTTGGATATTTTATATACTCTATTCATAATATAAGAAGTGATCTAGGTGTGACTATAATTTTAGATTCTGAGTGAAACGATGAATGTATTGATTTTACAATGATGTGTGTTTTTTTTTTTATTTTTTTTTTTATTTTATTTTTTATTTTTTTTGTGTCTGTGTACACGATAAGTAGTCGAAATAATGCTTCGATTTTCGACTTCAGTATCTTGTTCGATTGGAAAGTGAATATCGTTGGTGCATTGGGGAGGTCAAAATTTAAATTTCCCAGTAGTTTTCAAGAGCGCCGGGAAAAACAAAAGAAAAATTAAGGAAAAACGGGAATTTTTACGCAAAATCGATTTTTCAGAAAATTGAATTTGGTTTTTGGTGTAACTTTAAAACAAATGACCGTAGGTACATGCAATTTTCACTGGTTGTTTATATTTGCATCTTCTATACACGATAACATTTTCAAAATATTTTGATTTATTTTGAACAGTTTAGGGACATTTTCATTTTTAGTTTTTTTTTAGTTTTTTTTCTAGAAATATCAATAAAATTTTATTTGTTGGTTGCAAAAGCTTGAAAATTTAATAGAAGGCTCCTAATATATTGTTTCAAGGGCAGATGAAAAATATTAAAAATCCTTAGTCACAATTTTTTTTTATAAGCATTTAAAGTTCAAAAATTGACAAAATATGGAAAAATCACGAAAATTAGCAAATTATTTTGAGTTAAGAATTCGTAAAAATTTTTCTTTTTAAATCTAAGATTTGAAAATCTAATACAAGATTACTCATAAGATTGTCTACCTTTATCAATAAAAAAATCTCTACCGGAAAGTCAAATTAAATTTTTATGAGCGTTTGAAATTCAAATTTTTACAACATTGGATATTCACTCGATTTCTCATGTGGCAATTTCCTTTTTTGTTGTAATTAAAAAACGAATTACTGTAGATACATGAAAATTTCACTGAATGTTTATATTAGCATTTCCTATACACCATACAATTTTGAAAATATTTTGACTCTTTTTGAGCCGTTTACGGACATTTTCAGTTTTCAATTTTTTTAGTTTTTTTTTTCTATAAATATTAATTAAGTTTTATCTGTTGGGCCAAAAAGTGTAAAAATTTAATACAAGGCTCCTGATATATTGTTACAATATCAGTTGAAAAATATTAAAAATACATAGGCACAATTTTTTTTTATAAGCATTTTAACATCGAATTTTGACAGAATTTTTCAAAATCTCGAAAATTATTAATCATCGTAATTAATAAATTATAAAATGTTCAGTTTTTATAGCTAAGGATTGAAAATTTAAAACAAGATTTCACGTAAGTAGTTAATTCTCTTACCGAAAAATCTAAAAAATATACAATCACAGTTTATTTTTATAGTCATTTTATGTTCAAATTTTGACGAAATTACATATTAAAAAACCTAGTTATTTTGTTGTGATTATATAATATTATTCGTGGGTACCTACTTGAAACTTCTAAAGTGTACTATTATATATATATGATAGTATCAGGGTTTGTTGTTGGTGTATAACGTGTTATTAGTACCTAATGGATATTGTGATAATGTGATATGATTAATTTGGAATTTATTATAGGTCAATTTTTTTTTAATACCATAGATATGTATATAATTTGTCTTAACCTAGACTGACATACCGTCTTCGCTCAGAATCGTTTTTCTTATACAATGATATTGTATCATTGAATTCAAATTTAATAGCATCAATTATACAGTGACCCACTTGTAACCTACTGTACAGCAGAGCGACATCCACTTACCCACCTTTTTATTAGTGACAATCAGTTTATACTCTAAATATACTGATTACGGATTCCTCTACATATTCAATTTAGTAGCCAAAGTCATACCTATCTTTGGATACAAGTTAACCACCAGGGTCTTTTCTTATGTTGAATAGAGTATTTATAAAATTACAATCTATAATTCACTGCAAGCATGCGACTATTGTCCTATACATATTACATACTATAATATTTAATGATATATTAGATATAGTCAATAAATATTTTTTTATTTTGATAAATAAAGTAAAGTAAACAAAATAATTACTAGAATATAATATAGGTACGCTATATATTTATACATACTATATAATATATTATATATTAAAATACATTTTAATGGGAGAATCTGTCTCATAATGACATATGATTTTGTATAACCTAAAATATTTATTATCTAATTAATATAATATATTATGCATTATTTTATTTGGTATATATATACTGCATCTATATAAAAAGAGTCCCGTTTAATTATGCTAACAATAATATATAATAAATTATATTTTTTGTACAGTAGAATGTAGATTTATAATTGTAGGAATTCTTATTATTATCACAATTTATATATGCATATTGCGTATTCATTGTAATATATACATTACCAATACAACTTATGCATTTTAGATTGACTAGTTCAGTTAGTTATCTTATTAAAAATTCATTAAATACATACTAATTTAATTAAACATTAAATAGGTAACTAATTAGACATTTTATTTATGAACCCCGTAGATAATACATAATTGTATTATTAAGAAACACAACTTATTTACTGATAATTGAATTATAGTTGCTAATATTTTACTTTACCAAATTGTTATGTAGTTGACAAGGACAAGCTTTTTATTACTCGCGCTTATCCACATAATTTACTTATTTATACAATAATATATGTATAATTTTATAAAAAACAGGGAAAATTTAAAAATGTATGCCAAGATGAAATTGAAGAAACCATAAAATATGTTTTGGTTCAAGCCCCATTTACCATAAAAAGACTTCTACAAAAGACTTCTACAAAATCCAATAAATAATTTTTTTATAGTTTCAATCATATTAGTTGATTTGACTAATTATTATAATATATTATAATAAACAAAGTGAATTTAAATAATATGTGTTCTAACTAATTTAATATAACCCTATACTAACAATAAAAACCAATAATTAATCTATTATCAAGGTCAATTCAACATTTATAAGATTAAATAAATACGTTAATTATTAACATTTAATCAACGCTGGTCGTAAATATTCATAAAAGGTTTTTTTGAAAATTAAATATCAACATTTTTTTTCTGTTCAACTAATGTTCATACTGTGTTTTACTAACCTAAAACAGTATATACTAAATCAATTTTTCATATTTATTAAATGAACTTGATTAACTTTAAATGTTAAATAAACATTTAACAAATATATTTGTGCTGTGTGGGGCTGCGGGCAGCGGAGACGACAGCTTCAACACTTTTTTCAGCGAAACAGGCGCTGAAAAACACGTCCCCCGGGCCGTGTTCGTAGACCTGGAGCCATCTGTTATTGGTAAGCGTACTTTGTTTTTCGTTAAAATTATTTCTACTTAATATTTCAAAAGGGGACACTTCTGCACGGGTGACGACGGGTTTTTATTTAGTTTTTTTTTCTAATTTAAGAAAATTAACGTTCGATAGTTTATAGTAGCACAATTAGTAAATTAGTTCATTGTAAAATGTTTTATATTAGTAGATGTGCATTTTTCATAATATTTGTTAATTTTTAATATTAAAATATTAATATCAGTAGGTGGCCAAAATTAGGAAATAACTATTTGCGACGAGAAAAATAATCACGAACAATGTAATAAGCTATTGTTACATAGTTCGTGTATTTTTACAAGGTACATCAATTTTAATGTGTATAAAAAAATTTGTATTTATGTATTTTTCGCGGAATGAATGACATTATTATACGTTTGCGCAGACGAAGTGAGAACTGGAACTTATAGACAGTTATTTCACTCGGAGCAACTGATCACCGGCAAGGAAGACGCGGCCAACAATTATGCCCGCGGCCATTACACAATCGGGAGGGATATCGTCGACCTAGTGTTGGACAGGATCAGGAAGTTGGCCGATCAGTGCACCGCCCTACAAGGGTTTTTAATTTTCCATTCGTTTGGGGGTGGCACCGGTTCCGGTTTCGCGTCACTGCTTATGGAGCGGCTAAGTACCGATTACGGAAAAAAGAGCAAACTAGAATTTACCATTTACCCAGCGCCTCAAGTGAGTACCAAGTACCAACCTACCTATATAGACCACGAGCGTGTTTATCGTATAATTATAATATTAGGTAGTTGGATTTAGTCTAAAAAAACATCGTTAGTAAAGTTTTTTCTCTCCGTTTATAATATATAAAAATAATTAATTTTTTTTCCGATAATAAAACATTAATATACTCAATGAATCTGTGGGTTAAAAACGGTGTCCTTAAAACTATAGTATTATTAGAGACGAACTTAATTTGTCGTTGGGTAGGTACCTATTTACGACGAGATGATTAAACTACATATTTTTAAATAACATATCAACCACATGCATTTTTAATGTCACAATATATTATATCACAGGTATCGACGGCCGTCGTGGAACCATACAACTCAGTACTGACTACGCATTCCACGCTCGAACATTCTGACTGTGCGTTCATGGTGGACAACGAAGCCATCTATGACATATGCCAGCGGAACTTGGATATCGAGCGGCCCACGTACACGAATCTGAATAGGCTGATCGGGCAGATCGTGTCGTCCATTACGGCGTCACTGCGATTCGACGGCGCGCTGAACGTCGACCTGACCGAGTTCCAGACGAACCTGGTGCCGTACCCGCGCATACACTTCCCGCTGGTCACGTACGCACCGGTCATATCGGCCGAGAGGGCGTACCACGAGCAACTTTCCGTGGCCGAGATTACCAACACTTGCTTCGAACCGGCAAGCCAGATGGTCAAGTGTGACCCACGGCACGGCAAGTACATGGCATGTTGCATGCTGTACCGCGGCGACGTGGTGCCCAAGGACGTGAACGCTGCAATCGCCACCATCAAGACCAAGCGCACCATCGTGTTCGTCGACTGGTGCCCTACCGGGTTCAAGGTGGGTATCAACTACCAGCCACCTACCGTGGTGCCGGGCGGTGACCTGGCCAAGGTCCAGCGGGCCGTTTGCATGTTATCCAACACCACAGCTATTGCTGAGGCATGGGCCCGGCTCGATCACAAGTTTGACCTCATGTACGCGAAACGGGCGTTCGTCCACTGGTACGTCGGCGAGGGCATGGAGGAGGGCGAGTTTTCTGAGGCCAGGGAGGACCTTGCGGCGCTCGAGAAGGATTACGAGAAGGTGGGCATGGACTCCATCGTAAGCGATTGCGAGGCCGGCGAAGAGATATGACTTACCAGAAATTATATTATATTATAATTATTTTAATTATTATATTCCATCAACCAGAAATACTGCCGTGTACGTTATTTTTATTATTATTATTTTTAAATGTATTATCGATATGAATAAAAATAACGTTCTAAAGCTGGTATACATATAATATTCACGTATTATATGTGACGGATAACGCCGACGATGACTATACAATAAATGGTATAATAAAGGTAGATACATATAGGACATACGAATAGAAATTACAGATTTTCAGATATATATATAAGCTGCACAAAATTAGATCAAAAAAAAAATTTGGTAATCTGTGTGGATTTTTTTTCTTTTAGCCAGTAGTCCATCACCCATTCCGCATTCGTATTCGTAAAATAAGTTTGAATAACTTCTTTCGACCCATAAAGTATAATAATGTTATGTCTTACACGATATTATTTACAACAATAATACAAAATATATTGTGTTAAATTATACAAATAAAATCTTTGTAGGTATACAAATAAATATATCGCTTGTACGATATAATATTATTTACAACAATTATTATATAAATACTAGCTGATCCCGTACACTTCGTTGCCCGTTAAATGTATCAACTCTATATTACTCAAACTTTGTTCAATTCGTTATTTAATATTCGGTGTACGGTGTTCAAAATTTATCTTTTCCGACCGTCGATTTCGATTGTGGGGGGGGGGGGGGGGGAAATTTACAGGTAAACGATGTGTACAGTGTCGTCACAGTAGCGCTCAGAGCCATAATAAATATATTCATAATGATATTATATTAATTTAATGTGGGTGTAATACACGGGGTCGACTTCGACGGAAGTCGTCTACACGGCGTTTCCCTGACGATGGTGTCCGTCCGTTTTTTATTATACTTCATACTGATATTATAATGTACCTATTACCAATGGTTTGCAAGTTTATGAAAATAATTAACTGTGGTGAGTTAAGTTAATTGAATTAAATTGCCTTCAGTTAAGTTAAAAGTCAACAAAGAAAAAAAATTAACTAGTTAAGATAGAATAAAATAAAATAAACTTATCTCAGTCATCGAAAAAAGGTAAGTTTTTTGAAGGTACAATATTTTGAAGTTATAAACTGCTATAGTACCTATTTTGTTCTACACAAACATTTACCAAGACGTTTGACACTGAGTGTAAAAAATTAGATTATTATGATATATTTTGATATTTATTTAAAGTTTCCTTAAAAAAATAATCATTTCAAGTTGAAACATTTGTTCGCGAGACAGCAGCCTTGAAAACAATTTACATAAAAATTTTAAACACTTTTTATAGGCATAATAATTATTATGATAATAGTCAAACGTTTAAAATAAATAATTTTTTTTAGTTCCAGGCTTATTGGTTATTACGCGTAGATTTAAAAATGTTAATCACTACATGCGATAATTTATGCTACATTCACTACTATATTGGTTTGTTTTAGATATAATATATAAGCGCAATGGTTAAATACTTAAATCGTCCAATCTTTCTTAACCCAGAGTACACTATATTATACATTTACGATTGCAGGTTTGGAAGGTTTCTTTCACAAAAACAATACATGCGGTTACTGCGGTATTGAGACACAATGGGATTTTAATGCTTTATTAAAACATTATAGAAATTATTTAGATTGTCTATCGAAGGCTTAGTAGTTTTGTGAAGAAAAAAAATGTTATTAATAATGAAATGCGTTAAAAAGTATACAGTAGCTGAGTAGCAGACATTTTGCGAGGGAGGGCACCAGGGCAGCTGTGCACTCTGTCACCCCTTTGCGTACGCTTACATTAACAACACGAGGGGTCGCGACCACGAATGGAAAACAGAGAAAGACCGATTTTACTATATTGTACCTACTTATTATATTTAGTTGTTTTTTAAGGTTAAGTAATTCTATTTTAAATTTTTAACTGCCGACTGCCGGGTAAAATGTAATTCATACTTTATTGTGAGAAAATAAAACACTATTTGTGTTTTCCATATATTATAATAATATATGTAATATTTGAAGTTTTATTACCCTCTATATAACCTTGAAGAAATCTTTTTCTCATGTCCTTTGCCCTACGATGATAGTTCTTATTTCTAATTCCTAAACATTATTATTCATGATTTGTGGCTTGCTGCAATGCACCATATGAGTATTATGATTTAATTGTTGTACATATTGTTTTGAACAAATTATATGGTGAAACCTCTGAATAGCGGAAACCCTCGGTCGCTGAATTGTTGTCAGTTATTCGGAGGTGTCCATTATTCAGAAGGGGTAAATTTTTAAAATTCATAATGGATAATGTATAAAATTAATGGTAAATTAAATTACATATATCTAATGTTGTTATAAAAATGTAATATAAAATATATACATTCAGGGGCATATTTTTAATCATTGTGAATCCATGATTCATTATGTAGTTGGTTTCAATTTTAATAGTTAGGTATAATACTATAATATATTATTTAAAATTAGTAAAGTATAATCACTTGAGCTGCCCTACCTATATACTTGTATCACGGGATATATTGGTGTTATTTTTATTTCACATTACATTTTTTTTTGTTTTATTCATGTTGAATGACGAAGTCCATTATTATTAGCTGTGTGCCTGTGTTTTGCTTCAGATATGACGTCCGCCGCAAAACGTCAGTCAAGGAATAGGAAAACCCGAGTGACAAAGGTCAGTGATAATATTATATATATTATTGAACTCGAATTAATAGATAACATACATTTTTTTCTAATGTAAGCTGATTTTAATTTTATTGATATTTAGTTTTAGATTTTTTTCTGCGTTTTTAATGATGGAATATAGGTATTAGGATATACGAATATACAACGTTTCTGTCAGGTGAAAGTAATAGGTACAACCGATCACCAGAATTAAAATCTTGTGACACAGTTAACTAACTAGCTAATAAAATTAAAAATTAATTGAGTTTTTAGCTACAAAACAATTATTATTAAAATGTTCGTGATTTTTAAGAAATTTCGACAAGGTTTTAACTTCAAACTATTATAAAAAGTTGACCATTAGCATTTTCAATATTTTAAAATCTCTATAAGTGTAATTTATGAGTAATTTTGTAGTAAATTTTTAAGATTTTTGACCAAGCCTAAAAAATATCTATAAAACAAAAAAAAAATTGTATTATTTTATAATATTATTCATTATTATTATTATAATATATTTATTTATATTTTTATTAAATTTTTTATTGAATATTTCATTATATACAGAAAATTATAATATATTTAGTATTAGTAATTGGTATATTGTAGGTATGCTAATCGTTGATTCAGTGATAATTTTCCTTAATTTATATTTTTATAAATCGGGCATATAATTACTCAAAATATTTTGAATATTTCATTATGTTAAGAAAATTATAATATATAAATGCAATTATGTATGTACTAATTATGCAGATTTGCTCGTCAGTACATCAAAATTTCCTGATTGTTCATCGTCTTGACTGTATCGGCTACTGAAACCATAATATCGCAAAAAGCTCTTTTTTACAGTTTCAGATTTGATTTGGGCTTGAGAAGAAGCCACCCAATACACGACATTCAAACATTAATAGAGCTAATCACCAGCATCTAAATCAGCAACAGCTTTTGGGAGCAAGTGTTTACGATAAAGATTCTTCAATTGTTGGATTGTCCCCTGGTCGAGAGGTTGACAATGAGACGTCATATTTGGGGAGGGAACTATTACCTTTTCACTTTAAAGTCACCAGCTTGAAGCCTTAAAGTCATTGAATCCATTATAAATGATTAAAATAGTGTCCATTATTCGCAGAGTCCGTTATTGGTAGGCGTCCGTTAGAGGAGGTTTTACTGTAAACTAAACCAACAAACTGTTTAATTTTTCTTCAATACGAGAAGAGCATATTTCAATATTTTAATCAAAATTTGCATAAAAATTTGAATATCGTAAAAGAACTCCGACACAGTTAATGTTCTTTTGTGCTTATTTAAGTTTGATTATAGGTCAAGTTACTCTGTATAATATTGAAGATCTCGAGCTAAGTCGCTGCTATAAAGGAATCAACAACACAATAAGATTACAGGTTCTGCTGAACACAAATGTCTTATGTTGAGCGTGGGTCAGGCAGAGAAAACAAATAAGGCCGGCATCCACTTAATACTTATAATTCCTACCAACGTTTGCTAATCGGCAGTGATATTAGTTATTAAGTATATTATCTATATATATGTGTGTAATGTGTGTGAATTTGATGAGTATTGTCATTTGTCGATGCAGGGGCGCCGTTTGGGATTATATCACTGCCTTAATGTTATGCTTGCGACGTGCAGTGCAGTCAAAACTAAAGCAATATTCATATATTACTATATACGATATAAGTAAATAATAAACATTGTATCAAGTATATAAAATATTTTTACGTAATTTTAAAATTACACATTTATTTGTGGGCACTCGATCTACATATTATATGAACACATAAAAGTAGCGCCAGCACAACAACCCGCAACCGCGAGGACTGAAAAGAGTAATCGTAATAATTGCAAAGGTCTCTAATAATCGTGTAAGGTATATATAGGTAGGTTTTAAGTAAATGTATTTTCCATCCCGTCCTTTGCATGTAAAACTCGGAATGACAACCCTGAATCATGGCCTCGGCGGTGGTGCGTAGTTTGGCCCGCCTGAAATCCGGCACCCCTATTTTAAAACCGAAATGCCTTCCCCTCCCGTGTTGTTGTGTTAATAATGATTTACGCGCACAATAATATTATTCCTCCACCGTGTAAAATAACACTGTAGGTGAATAAAAAAAAACATAAAACACCATCAAAACGCATGTACCTCCCAATTGCATTACCGGTAAAGTGGCTCAATAGGCGCGTGTGTAATAATATTGTACGATACGGACCAAGTCCGCACAATAAAAATGCAATAAAGATAACGTTTGAATAATACGCGACTACGCGAGTACCTGCAGTATAACATGAACTGCATTTTATCATCGTAAGCAGTTATAATATTGGCCATTCGAAATAATGATGATGCGATTGTCCGCATATCTTAACGATCTGTTATTCAACAGTACATCGCTCGAAGGAGTAAAAAAAAAATAATTTTGGTAGATAAATGAAAAAAAAACATGTTTTGGTTACCACTCCTGGTGGAGAGGCCCCGGTCTTATATAATATTCTAATATTTTATACTTGCCAATAATAATATTATATCAGCGTTCGAGACGCCTTATGTAGTTATGTCTCGAGTGTTATCGATTAGTATTGAATTATTGTTGCTGAATTGGTGTGTTGACCCCTAGGGCCTTATCTCGCGTTTGTCGAAATCTCGTCTTGGACGGAAGTCATTATAAAAGTGTATAATTTCTGTAACAACAGTAAGGAGAGAGATATTTTAGCTGCAGCGTTCAATGTTGGACTTATACTGGCACAACCCCTGTTGTCCATATGGGTCCATGTATTGGTTTCTTCATCGCTACGTAAAATATAGACTTTTGCTCATAAGGTAAATAGTTTGGAGTGTATTCCGACCGTCCGATAAAGTCTATTCCTTGATTTTCTGTTTTTTCCTGAGGAACATCATGTTTACAGTCGAGTAGCGTGCATTCCTATAGATATTTTACACATTTTTTTCTGTGGGATCATCAGCTGCGTTTTGATCCAACAATTCCTGTGGACTATAAATTATAAAAGTATAAACCCATTTACGCATTTTTGCGGGCTTGTGGGCGTAATAATATTGTATTATAATAATATGAACCAAGTCTGAATAATAAAATGCCATAAAGCCGTAAAGATAACGTTTGAATCGAAGGACGTAAGTGTATATTACTGCGTTATAATCGAAAGCAGTTATCGGCTATTCGAAAATAATAATGGTGCGATCGTCCACGACTGTACCTATATATATAATAAACACAAACACACGATCGTTACGATCTGATCGTATCATCTATGACCGAAAGTGAACTTGTTGAACGGTTTTATGCGTTTCGAAGTGATTAAAACTTTAACCGTAACTTTACAATGAACATTCGACAACGGAGTTTCTTTTCCGTTTGATCACACTTGACGATTGATATACATTTTACACGCTAAAAGAGGACGTCAGCGTACTTTTGATTTCTACTTTTACACTCTTCCGTATAAAAATAACAGACCTATTATATAGCTAAATTACGATTAGCTCAACCATTCATGATGATGGTAGATTTCATGTTTCAGCGAATTAACACGTATTGTCAAGCTTAAAGCTTACACCATTATATCTGCAGTGTTTGTATATACATATGGTTTTCCGTATACGATGTTTATATTTTTGTGAGAGTTAACAATTATGTGTTTGTCAAAAGGTACAACCAGCGCATGAGGATGGAAACCCCCACCCCCCCTAAACAAGAACCAAAAAAAAGGTACTGTTAAAATTTTAAAAACATAAATAGAGGTAGGTATTCTAGCAATGAAATACCAAATTATTGATAATCATGAAATAGAAGTGTAAATTTTAAAATATTCACGAGTTACAAATTAAAATATGCGAATTAAACCATCCCTGCAGGCAGTGGTGTATTGGAGGGTATACGCGGGTATACGTCGTATACCCGGATCCCTATTTTTGGATTTATGCGTATACCTTTAAGAAAATTAGTCTTTTATGGGTATACGCACGCTTCTAATTTATCATCAGACAATTTAGGCATATTATCACCAAACAAAAGTAAAAACTTAAAAATAATAATAATAATAACCTAAATTATATTTAGTTATAATATTTTATTATAACATAAAGTGCACTGTCCAAAAATACTAAAAATAGCCCCGTACCCGCATGAAGTTCGATTAAATTTTACCCGACGTTTTCTTGCGAAGACGATCGGAAACTGCCGAGCAATACAATCAATCAATGAACAATCAATGTACAGCGGTTCCCAAACTGTGAATAAACATACGTAATTTCATTTCAAACTAAATGATAATGACAAATTAGAATAATAATAAAATAATTATTGTTGATGTATTGTGTTATTACTTGTCATCCAATAACCAAATTATAAAATCGAACTATTAGTTTCTCATTATATTAATTCTATTAATTTTGAAATTCTTTTAAATTTGTAAAATATTTTATACAAATAAAATATATATAAATATTTGTATACAAATATATTATAATATTATATGATCGATAATGGATAATAAACGTACCGCTACTTCTACTATATAAGTATTTTACTGTACAATTGTTTTAAAATTTGATAATAAAAAGTTGTATTATTTATGATATATATCATATATGAATTGGGAACAAGTCTAGTTTACCGGGCACATATTTTTTTTGAAATTTTTTTTTTGAAAAGGGTTGTTTTGACGAGTTAAGAACGATGGTGCAAAAATAAAATTGTGGAAATGATTATTTTGGAAGTTATAGCTTCCCAAAGTTAACGATTTTACGTTTATACGCGTGCGCGCAACACTACTATAATGCCGCGCGGAGGACCTCGAGTTTGGCGACCGTTTGGCAACCTTTTTAAAAAAAAAATTTCAAAAAAAAAAGGTGCCCGGTAAACTAGACTTATACCATGAAATTGAATTAATTAAAAAAAAAAAATAATACATTGATACTTGGTACATATTACACACAGTGGAGTATTTATGAATTAATTTTATGGTTGTGGGTGAATATAGGGCGAACTGGGGGGCGTTTATAGGGGGGTATATACGCCACTGCATATACATATACACATGAAGAGTAAGTGTTTGTAATAAAGTTATAAAAGATTATTAAATACAAAGTGTAATCATTTTTTGAGCGGAGCGAGAAAATTTTTAAGGTAGGTATATCGTATATATAGGTATATACTATATTCAACTACTTTTAGGTGCGTATACCCATAAATTTATTTACCAATACACCACTGCCTGCAGGAAAAACCTTTGTCCACGCCACCGCAGGGCACTGCTCAACTGCACATATACGACGTATAATAATTTATACAATTATTACCCCTTCAGCTTGCGTGATGATGACGTCGATGATAATAATATTTTACAAACCAAAAGTCGCGATTAAATCTGCAACAACAAGGTTTAACACTTAAATTTATATTTTTATTATATATATATACTTAATACACACATATTATACTTCTGTGACGCGTATGAACTATACGTACTAATAATATCGTTTGAAAGACTACATTTATTATGTTATGTGTATACACGGTGGGGAGATAAATACGTCTACTTCAAAAGTCTTATGACGGAGACGGCTTGATCATAATCACTTGGCACAGGCACCAGAATGTATCATTGTACAACATAATATAAACGCCACCTCCGATTTGTCTAATCCGTCCGGAACGCGCTGTGGAGGCGCCACTAAAAATTATCGGATTATTGCATTCCTATGTAATGTACTTTCTTTGTTTTTACCTACCCGATAATATCGTTCGGATCATTGTCCGGACCAATAATTATTATAGCCAATGATTCTACTTCCCGGGAAATCGAAACGTCAGCTCTGCGGTATCTCATGTAGGTAGCTATACCTAAGCTAAGGTACCTATAATAGAATATTATAATGTGTCGTTGAATCCGACACGATGAGTGGCGACGACCTTCCACAGTGTTATTCATAGTCATCGTCAAAAACCAAGGTTTAACCTAAGTTTGAATAAACTTGGTTTAATTCTTAGACCTTGGTTAAACTCGGGTTTAATAATGTATTATTCATAGTCAACATAGTCAATGGTCTTGGCTAAGTTTTGAAAAACTGTGGATTATCTTTGGTTTATTATAAACAGCTATAGAGCCACCCAAATTTCCATATTATTACTAATTGTTGCCAATCTAAAAAAGGTGGGTAAGTGGATGTCGCTCTGCTGTACAGTAGGTTACAAGTGGGTCACTGTATAATGGATGCTATTAAATTTGAATTCAATGATACAATATCATTGTATAAGAAAAACGATTCTGAGCGAAGACGGTATGTCAGTCTAGGTTTAATACAAATTATATACATATCTGTGGTATTAAAAAAAATTGACCTATAATAAATTCCAAATTAATCATATCACATTATCACAATATCCATTAGGTACTTATAACACGTTATACATCAACATCAACAACAAACCCTGATACTATCATATATATATAATAGTACACTTTAGAAGTTTCAAGTAGGTACCCACGAATAATATTATATAATCACAACAAAATAACTAGGTTTTTTAATATGTAATTTCGTCCAAATTTGAACATAAAATGACTATAAAAGTAAACTGTGATTGTATATTTTTTAGATTTTTCGGTAAGAGAATTAACTACTTACGTGGAATCTTGTTTTAAATTTTCAATCCTTAGCTATAAAAACTGAACATTTTATAATTTATTAATTACGATGATTAATAATTTTCGAGATTTTGAAAAATTCTATCAAAATTCGATGTTAAAATGCTTATAAAAAAAATTGTGCCTATGTATTTTTAATATTTTTCAACTGATATTGTAACAATATATCAGGAGCCTTGTATTAAATTTTTACACTTTTTGGCCCAACAGATAAAACTTAATTGATATTTATAGAAAAAAAAAACTAAAAAAATTGAAAACTGAAAATGTCCGTAAACGGCTCAAAAAGTGTCAAAATATTTTCAAAATTGTAGGGTGTATAGGAAATGCTAATATAAACATTCAGTGAAATTTTCATGTATCTACAGTAATTCGTTTTTTAATTACAACAAAAAAGGAAATTGCCACATGAGAAATCGAGTGAATATCCAATGTTGTAAAAATTTGAATTTCAAACGCTCATAAAAATTTAATTTGACTTTCCGGTAGAAATTTTTTTATTGATAAAGGTAGACAATCTTATGAGTAATCTTGTATTAGATTTTCAAATCTTAGATTTAAAAAGAAAAATTTTTACGAATTCTTAACTCAAAATAATTTGCTAATTTTCGTGATTTTTCCATATTTTGTCAATTTTTGAACTTTAAATGCTTATAAAAAAAAATTGTGACTAAGGATTTTTAATATTTTTCATCTGCCTTTGAAACAACATATTAGGAGCCTTCTATTAAATTTTCAAGCATTCGCAACCAACAAATAAAATTTTATTGAAATTTTTAGAAAAAAAACTAAAAAAAAATGGAAAATGAAAATGTCCCTAAACAGTTCAAAATAAATCAAAATATTTTGAAAATGTTATCGTGTATAGAAAATGCAAATATAAACAACCAGTGAAAATTTCATGTATATACGTTCATTTGTTTTAGAGTTACACCAATAACCAAAATCGATTTTTGGAAAATCAATTTTGCGTAAAAATTCCCGTTTTTCCTTAATTTTTATGTTGTTTTTCCCGGCGCTTGTGAAAACTACTGGGAAATTTAAATTTTGACCTCCCCAATGCACCAACGATATTCACTTTCCAATCGAACAAGATACTGAAGTCGAAAATCGAAGCATTATTTCGACTACTTATCGTGTACACAGATACAAAAAAAATAAAAAAATAAAAAAATAAAAAAACACACATCATTGTAAAATCAATACATTCATCGTTTCACTCAGAATCTAAAAAAAAAATAAGGTAAAAATACATTCTATGTTCTATTATTTTAATGCGAACGTTACAGTTTTTCCAGGTGTTTTTTTTTTCATGTCATTGTTATCGTTATATTTTATGAATTGTGGTAAAATATTTTTAGATTACCTATATGAATTTATTTTTAGTTTCGTGTTCTATTTTTGAGTTTATTAGTGGTATTTAATTATTTAAAATTATAATTTAAATTGCGTGATTCCATTTTAAAATGGATAAACAAAAAAGGGTTAATTGGGAAAGTGGAGAGAAAGATCTACTAACTGAAATCGTCACAAAATGTATCAAAGTGATTGAAAATAAAAATTGTGACACAAATACGAATAAGTCAAAACTAGAAGCGTGGTCACAAATTTATAAAGAATATAATGGTAATTCAAAAACTCAAAGAACATTACTACAAATTAAAGGCGAATGGAAAAGAATGAAAATAGTTGCCAAAAAAAATGTTTCGTCATATAAACAAAATTTAAAACAAACTGGAGGAGGTCCTCCACCAGAATCAATAAACAAATTAGACATGACATTGCAGTCTTTAATGCCAATGGACTTTATTAAAGATGCAAACGATTTTGACTGTGACAATGACGGCTCAACTAAAAAGGTATAGTATTTATAATTTTTATAATAATTGTAATTATGTGTTTTTTGTATTTTTTTTCTGAGCTATTTATAGACATTTTAAATATTTTACTTTAATGTTGTTAAAAAAAAAAGTAGTGATTGTAATAATAGTAGTGTTTTTAATAATATTATTGACTTTGTTATTCTTTTTAACTATGATTATTATTTTTTTTCTTATTTAGATTGGCATAAACAAAACTGTAACAAATGATTTCAAAATATTAGAAAAAGAGTCACCTGCATCATCGACAGCGACTTCAAATACCGGTATACAAATATGTGCTGAAAGCTTAGATGAGTTTTTACAAAGAAATGATTTTGAAGATGTAAGCTAATTTTATGTTAATTTAAACTATTTATTTGTTAATAAGTTATATTTAAATTTAAAGCACGTCATAATCATTGATCATGACGTATTGATACACGATGAAGACCTTCAAAAAAATAATCAAAGTTGTTCAATGATAAGACCTGATCTTGAGGAAGTAGATGAAAATGAATACAATTATTCACCTACTACAAATAACCAGACCAAAAAAGTAATGTCTTTTACTATCATATAATGCTACCTAATTATGTTATATAAATATATAATAAAGTTGTATTGCTATTAGTAATTTATTTTTTATATGATTTAATTAAATATCACAAAAAATAATATCAAATATTTAATATATATATATAAAAGTAATACTATATATTATATATTATATTATAATTAATTGTTAAATCAATAGTGACGCACCATAGAACGATATAAATACGTATAAACGTATAAGTACTGAAATCATATGGGGGTACTGTTCTTAGTAAGTACTAAGTAGTAACATACCTTAATATTAGAATTTGTATTTGTATTAGGTACAAAAAAAAAAAATCAAGGATTTAACGGAAATAATTTAGATATACAAATGACTGAATACGAAGCAAATTTATTAAAAATACAAAAAGAAAAGTTTGAATTAGAAAAAAAGTTTTTGACTATAGAACATCACCAGCGCTCTCTCATAAACGAAGCAAAATTGAAGTATTATGAATTAAAAACAAAACAGTTGGAGAACTTGAAACAGATTCAAGATTTAAACTGTTCTGATTAAATATAGGTATCAGATTACATTTTTAATTTCTCGTCATCTACTTATATTACGCAACAATTCTGTTATACCTATACATAATATACTTTAATTATTATAAAATACTAAACATTATTCTTTATTATATTTATAACTATGTTATCAGTTATTTAGATACCTATAAGTAATAAACATATATTATGTGATTTGTTTTTAAACTATTTATTTACGATTGTTACAAAAATATATTGTTAAATAATAAATATTAATATGATAATTATTAGGTACTATAAAATATATTATGAAATTTGTTTTTATTTACAAAAGTTACAAGAATAAAAATAAAAAAGTTTTAACTAATAATAATATGATATGTAATCTACCTATAATATACATATTACATACGTTTAATAAAAAAACTATCGTATGTACTGCGCTCTTGCTACATTACCTCTATTTTGGTTTATTTGTACAACATTATAATTGTCCTCATCTGCAGAACTATCACTTTCACTTTCTTCATTATAATCATCATCTTCACTACTATCTTCTGTGCTACTATTGTTGTTATCGTTAGGATTTATATTATTGATATTTAAGTGTTTTTTAAAATGTAATTTCATGTTGTGTAACACTGATAATGCTACTATAGCAACAGTGGCGCCGAACTATTTTTTTTAGGTGTGGCAATGAACAATTACTTATATAGCCACCTCCCCCATTGGATATTGGCTATTAGAACTAAGTCGTGGAAGCAACCTCCGCCCCACCAATTTTTAATCTAAAAAATATTTTCACAAGTTATAATATTTACCGCATTATGTCTACAATATAGCATTATTTAATATTTTAACATATTACAGTTAAGATTATCTACAGTAAAAGCCTCCTCAAAATGAAAATCAAGTTTTTAACATCTAAAAACGATATTCACAGTCACTGATTTAGTTATTTAAGCTTTTAGCTAGGTAGGTACATCATATTATCATTCAGTAATAAATAGAACTATTACATTTTTTTTCTTATACCCATGTAAATATATGTATATTATTTGGTTAATGGTTTGCATAATATTTTTTGAGTATAATGTACTATAGTAATACCTATATTAAATAAAAATATAAATAATTGCTTTAGTTTCAATTCCAATGTAATTTTCACCTGATTCTTATATATTAATATACATATAATAGTATAATATTGGTAAATATAGGTAGCTATCTAGATGATATTATAAAGTTATATTTATATTACAATTTACAGCTATTTAAGTAACTCATTTTACTAATAGTAAAATATTGCATTATAAAACGTCTAATTTCGTCCAAGTTTCAACTTAAAATTTCTATAAAAAAAAACTGTGCTTATATATTTTTTAGATTTTTGGTAACAGTATTACCCACTCATGAGAAATCTCGTTTTAAATTTCCGATCTTTAGCTATAAAAATTGAACATTTTATAAATTTTTAACCAAAATAATGTTTGCGGTATATTGACTAATTTTGTAAAAACCTGTACTTAAAATGCTTACAAAAAAAAAATAATCGTACATAATGTATCTTCATTATTTAAAAATTGCTATTATAACAACTTATGAGGAACCTTGTATTAATTGTTTAAGCTTTTAGACCCGTATCTAAATAGGTCAAAAAAAGTAGAAATATTTTGAACATTTCATCATGTAGGTACCTTTAGACAGTTGTAATATTTTATCATAATCATTTGGTGAAAAATTGAAGTATCTATTTATAGTTGATTTTTGAATTACAACAAAATATAAAAAATCGTTTGAGGAGAAATTATTAACTAACTGTTGAATATCCATCTAAAAAAATAATATCAAATGTTTAAGCTAAATGATTCCAGTGTTGGGAATAGCTCACTAAAATAATATCTAGATAAAGATTTTTAAAATAAAATATCTTAAAATGTTATCCAGTAATAAATTAAAATATATTATAACACAAATATTGGTTAGGTTAGAAAAACACAAGAGAATTACAAGGACAGTTACTAGTCGCGTTGACTCGTTTGTATTTTGTTTTGATAATCTGATCCTAAAATTTAAACTCTGAAGTAGGTATATCAATATTTATATTATAATGGATACTGTCTGTATGATAGTAATAGAATTGGCATCGGGCATCAAGCGGTGGGATGTCAACCAACAACCACCAATAACCCACCACCGATAAATCATCCTACAAATTACAACAAATACATTTTATCACGACTAAAACTAGACGGTTATTTTTTTAATAATTTAAATATGTGTTCATTGCTATTGTCAATTTAGATTTAATTTGAGAAAAAAATATCAATTAATCTCAAATTATTATACTATTATACATTTTACTACATTTATAACGAATACTATTTAAATTTAAAGAAACATATAGTGTTTTATTTTTTTGACATTGCTGACTAGCAGATAAAAAGATGCAAACACTATTTTCATCACAGCCAATTGAGAAGTCTTTGGGTAAATAACTATAGGAGGTTAAAGTATCATTGTTTTTAAGACTTCAAGCTACATTGTTATTAGCTAGTTTTTACTGTGGACAATATTCCACACCATTATTTTTAACTTGCAATTCACTATATGTCATGCCAGAAGCTCAAAAATAAATCATAAAATGAACTTCGTTTTTTTGACACTCCATTCGGTTTGTGTGGCGGCTACGGTTGGTACGCGTTTTTTATGTGAGGCAGATAGATCGTCGCAAAGAACCCTGGTGGTCACCCATCTGGGAGCCTGCTCGACCTCTGCACACATTATATTAGTGACTGCGTCCAATCACCGCGATTAACCAGGTCACCATTCAATGAACTCTAATACCATCCACGTTAAATTGTATATTATTATTATATGTTTATATTATATTTACCAGTTTAAATTCTTGCAAATGTATTATATTTTATAACATTTGACATGTCAACAAATTGTATACAATATTACAATCCTTAATATAGCAATAGTACTGAGTAGTAAAATACAGTAGTAGTATATACAGATTAGTGTAGATTTAATAATTTGTTGATCGTTGCCACATCGATAAAAGCATATATTAAAATTACTTGACCATCATATTTAAAAAGTGATTTTGAAAGGCTTTAATATAGATACTTGTATATTTTAGAAAATTAAGGTTTCGGAAATATAGTTAAAATATATTAGACTAGGTACGTTATGTTATTTGGTATTAGCAAGACTTAAACAGCTAACCTAACTATTAATTAATCATAGAAATAATAAACTAGGTATAGGATCAATGGATCATAGTCAAATATAATTTTAATGTAAACATTCAAATTAATAATTATGTATATTCGTATAACGTATCTAGTATACAGAGTGTGACAGTATAAATGAAAAAAAACGAAAATTAAATATGTCCATTTATGTTCAGTTATTACCTAATAATGAAATGTGTACCGGTTATTAGGTATTTTTTCAAAAATGATAAATTACAACTATAAGTTTATTTTGTCATGAATATATTGTTTGGCCATTACCTTTTCAAAATGTTATTATATATCTTTTTAGGCAAATATAACAATGGTGAAATATTGCGTGATTTGTGGCAACGTCGATGGCGTGGATGGCGTTCAATGCATGAGTATTTATATAATAGAACAAATATTATTTAACAAAACTATTCGTAATACTATGATTGTTTTAGTTTTCCAGCGAATGTCGATCGGAAGCGTCAATGGGTGATGTTCGCCGAGAACAATGGTGTCAATGCTCGACAGATATTGGCTCATTCCAGGCTCTGTTCAAGGCATTTTGTTGCCGGTCATGATTACCACGGAGCAGCCGTACATCGCCGTCGACTAACTGCTGGAGCAGTGCCGTCAGTAGTGAGTAACAACCAACCGCTGTATTAAACAAATAGTGTCAGGCTGTACCTACCGCATAAGATTCACTCACTTGATCATTACATTACTACCCTATACGTTTCACTTGACCACTCATAAAGTGTGAATTAAAATATTATTTCAATATACATATTTGGTGGCAGGTATTTTACTCTGGCTACAGTGTTATACTATACCTACTAGACTACCTAATAGGTACTTGCATTAAGTCATTGTTGTTGGTTAACATTCTGTATTAAATTATTTGCTGTTTCATTAAACACTGGGTAAAGCTTAATATGAAAATACTTGAACGTTTTCTTACACAGTTCTTAATATTACTAATAGTAATACTAGTATACTACTACTACTTAATACTGACCTACGTCTACTCTCTTTTATTTGTAAGTTGTGTTCTACTGTTCTAGATAAGTATTTTATCATTTCACATCCAATGACAATGAGAAGTGTCTAACCTACGGTTAAAATTTGTTACATGCTTAATTATTATTCACTTTGCTCTTAGATACATATTATATACATTGTTTCTGTACATAACTTAGGTTACTCTGCCATGCCTACTCATACTTTACAATACTGTACTGGCTCGGTACAACATTCTTGAAAACTAAATGTCTATTTTATCATAAGAATTCCATTCAGCTTATTATATTATAATTGTATGTATAGAATAACTTGAACGACATTCAATTGTGTTGCCGCTGTTTCAGATTTCAGTTGCATATCAAACACTGGGCCAAGCTCATACATTGACTAAAATTTGATACCTAGATTAACTTACAACTATACTTATACATCAACTTTGACCTAAACAGGATACTTCACGTTTTGTTATATAAATTAACATTTTCTTAATGTTACTTCTACACAAAGTAGGTATTACTAGACTCTTTACTAAACTCTCCTTTTTTTGTGAATTGTGTAGGTACTGGATAAGTGTTTTATCGTAGTGTTCATCACTTTCTTTACTGTATTTATACAACTAACTTTATTTGTAACACAGTGTAACATATTATTTACTACTGATGTGTGTTATTTGATACATAGTGGTGATAGATATAGGTGTACTTGATTTTATCACATTGAAGACCATGTATGATTTTATTAGTGTAGCAAAAACCTTACATTCAACTTATTATATTATAATTGTATGTATAGAAAGCAAACTGTAGAATAACTTGAACGACATTCAATTGTGTTTCCGCTGTTTCAGATTTCAGTTGCATATCAAACACTGGGTCAAGCTTATTTTAATATCTAGATTAACTTATAACTATTCTAATATATCAACTTTTACTATGGGTATATTGACCTAAACAGAACACTTAAAGTTTTCTTACACAGTTCTCAATATTATTACTACTACTACTTACTTAGTACCTAGGTCTACTCTCCTTTATTTGTAAGTACCAATGATATCATTCCACATCCAATGACAATAAGTAGTGTCTAACCTACGGTTGAAATTTGTTACATGCTTAATATTATTCACTGTGCTCTTAGATACATATTATATGCATTGTTTCTGTACATAACTCTTTGTGAATTGTATACTGGATAAGTATTTTATCATTTCACATATTGTCTTATTGTTAGAAATTTATACAACTAACTTTGTTTGTACTACAGTGTAACATATTTTACTACTATATTCTTCTTTTTATTGTTGGAAGTTAAAATTCTGTATTAAATTACACTTTATTTTTATTAATTTTGTTAAAATGATAAACTGTATATCCACTCCTACGAAATAGGTAGTGTAAGTCACAGTTAACTCTGTTGGGTATTTACAACCAATGAACAAAATACTACTACTACTACTTACTACTGACATAGGTATACAGGTATAACTCTCCTTTATTTGTAAGTTGTGTACTAGATAGGCATTTTATCATTTCACATGTAGTACTCTTAGAAATGTTTATATTATTTTAATACACATTCAATTAAACATTATTTTGTACAGCTCTTTGAAAAATGATTTGAACTACAACATGTATCATATTATGATTTCACTATAACACTTACTGTTATACAGTGCAATACGTTTTTTGCAATGTTTCAAATTTATTGTTGTTAGAAAAAATATAAATATGTATAAATGCTCTACCAATTAAACATTCTAACCTGTGAATTTCTTTGTATTTTGATTGGTACTTGATTTTAAAGTTAAAATTTATTTATTTAACTATAACAAAAGTCAGTATACATATTTTATTATCTCAACAATAAACCTGCTTACTACAATGACATTTTTAGATTATTCTACGACAGGAAGGTACTTATATCAAGTTATTATTATTGTAAAAGATTGTATTACTGAATGCGGCAGTGTATGTTCATTATTAAGTACACATCACTGAGTATTATTAACGAAATAAGGTTTTTTAGTGTTATTAAAACTTCACTTACATATTATGAGCGATATTTTCTTTACATTGTGTGTACATTTATACAATTAATACAATCTATACTGCCCCATGCTTAGTTCATACTGACATATATTTTTAAGACCAAAAATTATGATAAATGCATTTGACTCGACTATTAAAACTGTTCTATTAACATTTAATAATTTGAAATTAACCTAACCTGTACATTCAATTTTACAATTCCAATAACTGTCAATTACTACTTATGAACTATTATTAAATATTTATTATAACCTATTCATTGCCTTAAATTAATATTTTGTCTTACTAACGAATGTTTAATTAATGTGGATATATGCATACATACATACATACTACACTTAAATATAATACTAATGTACTTATATATATTATATATATATGATGAGAGTAACTGTGTACTATAACTAATAGTTTTTTTTATACTTTCACCTACACACTGTGTTCTATTAGTGAACTAATTAAAAAAACTTTACCTCAACAGAACAATTTTATTTTACTTATTAGTTTTCCCTTTTGTCATTTGACTTAACTATTTAATGTGTAATCAAATTTAACAACTGCTTCAGAACCATTCATATGCTATGAGTATGACTAAACATAATTTAAACTAAGCTCTGTGCTTTAACCACTTACTCTGTGTTACTAGGTACTTAAGTTGTATACTTAAATAAGTTTTATTACATTTATAGTAGTTATAAGATATATAAGTATATAGGTAAGAAAAATATTTTTTAGGGTTAGGTTAGGATATTTAAAGCACGACTACATTATACTAATATACACATACACACTGTAGTTAACTACATTATTACATAAATACGTTTGTTCCTTTACTTTTGATTTGCTCATTGTTTATTGTTTTTATTATACATATATTGTATATAACTATCTTCAACCATCCTAACTATTTAATGTGTAACTGTTAATTATATATTACTACTTATGAACGGTGTGTATATATATATATTAGAGTTAAAGTTTAAACATAAATTTTAAATGTTAAACTTATGTATTAAGCTATTCAAGTATGATTGCCTTAAACTAATATTTTGTTTTACTTTAACGTACAGACTGTGTTCTGTGAGTTAACTATAGCATTACATGTATTACAATTTTACTGCTTCAGTACCATTAATTTAATACTCAACATTAAAGACATGTACTTTACTTTTTGTTTTAATTATTACTTTAATACACTGGCTAACTCTTAGTTACAACTTACTTTATTACTATCATTATTGTTCATGATTATGTTTACTTCTTAAGTTCAACATTAAAAGCATTTGTCAATGAATGTTATGTCAGTTACATACATACTATAACCATCCAATTCATAATAACTAATATTGTTTTTTTACTATCACGTACACATTGCATTCTATTACCTTGATTTACACGTGCTCAAACCTAAACTAACTAAACAGTTAGGCATTTGTTCATTTGATTATTATTTTTGTTGAGGATCATGACGTATACCTAATACCTCAACAGAACACTTTTATTTTTACTTAACTATTTAATGTGCAACTGTTAATTACTACTTATGGACTGTGATTATGTACCTATTTATTTTAACCTACTATTCATTGATTATGGCTCGACATAGAGTCAAACTTTAAACGTTAAACTTACATGTTATGATTTTTAATGATTGCCTTAAACTAATATTTTGTGTTACTTTCACTTACAAACAAATGTTTGATATATGTGTAAATGTCTCTCTACACAACACTTTTATTTCACTTATTAGTTTTCCCTTTTGTCATTTGACTTAACTGTTAAATTGTATAACTGTTGATCACTGCTTCAGAACTATTCTTTTGCTATGACTAAACATATTTTAAACTGCGCTCCTATTGTTTTAACTAATATCTGTTTGACAAATATGCTTACAATATAGTTTATTAAACAATTGACATTAAATATACAACTGTACTTTTTGATTTAATTATTACTTTATTACTAAAGTTATTATTACTATTACTTTATGATTAAATTATTACTTTAAAGTTGTATACTTAAATAAGTTTTATTACATTTAGCAATAAAAACATAAGAATATATATAACATAATATATCAAAATGTAAAACATAAATAATATAAAATAAAAAGATATAAAAATTTTAGAACTATGAAATAACGCTAAAACATTTTTACTCATTAATACAATTAATTAATTGATAAATAAATATGTGATTTAAAATTGAATTTCACTAATCGCCTATTAATTTATAGGTAGTCGGACGGCAACTGGTGCCAGGCGTGGCTGAAGAGCCTGAAGGTGGAGCTAACCTTGTGGACGAAAACGCCATGATGGACGACCATACATCATTGAAGTCGTGATGGAAGACGGCGTGCGAAATTTGAAAACATGCTACGTTTAGTCATTTTACTTTTCTCCTTATCATTGATCAAATTTCATCAGTGTTATCAATCATTTTTATCATATTTTTTGAAAGACTGATATTATATTTTTATTTTATATTTTATTATTCATTTTTCATTTATATTTTATATTTTTTCTAGACTAGATTGATTTACAATGAAGGTGACAATAATTAATATATGCTATTATATTTTATATATTTTTATTTATTATACTCGTATTATTATTGTGAATTTTTGAATGTATTATTAATGTTGGTGTTGGTATTATTTTTGTTTAATTTTTTAAAGGTATCTACCTCGAAATTTGAGTAAAAATCTGGTTGTGATTGATGTATAAATGGATTAAAAAATTGTATTCAAAAGTTTTTTTTATATATATGTATAGTATCCAATAAATGTATAGTGGCTTCAACAAGTTTTAGGTAGTACTTTTTACTTATAATTTTTCTCCTGTCCAAATTATATAATATCTACATTAGGTTAGGTTATCATATAATATCATCATATTTTTTGAAAGACTAATATTATATTTTTATTTTATATTTTATTATTCATTTTTCATTTATATTTTATATTTTTTCTAGACTAGATTGATTTACAATGAAGGTGATAATAATTAATATATGCTATTATTATGTTTTTATTTATTATACTCATATTATTATTGTGATTTTTTTAATGTATTATTAAAAAATAACATTTTATTTCAAATTAAATACATTGATATTATTGTGTGTAATTAATATACGGCTGGAAAATAAATAAAAATATTACTTTAAATGTTGTTCTTAATTAATCTGTAATATATGAATATGATATTGTAGCTATGAATAAATTGTTTATTTTAATATTGATGGTTTTGGAAACTTATTGAATTTTTTTCCCTCAAAAATCTGTTCTTGAAACTTGGTACATTACTAAGTATAAGCCAAATTTCTAGCAACTTATATTGCTATGAATGTGCATCAAAGTGTCATCATTAAAATACATATGGAAAATGCATTAAATTTCTTTATAGACGTTTGATTGTGATAAATGTGAGAAAAAATTCAAACATAATGTTACCCTGCAAAAACATTTACAACAAAAACATGGCATAATTAAAAAAAAACAAAACACTGAAGGTAAGACAGTAAAATGCCAAAAATGTGAAAAGACATTTACTCTTAAATCAAATATGGTTCGACATATGAAGACACATACAACAAGAGATGATGAATACAATTGTTTACAAGTAATTTTTAAAATAAATATTTACATTTACATTAAATATTAAAACTAAATTAGAATTTTTAAAATACAAAATAAGTAAAGGTTCAGAGGTCTACTTATAAGAAATTATTAATAAAACTAATCTATAATTGGTTTAGAGTCAAATTCCTACCGGTTATGAGTATTCCATGGTGGAATATACAGGTTCAGATGATAATAAATTTATAGCAACATTTATTATACATAAATTTGGAGTTGATGACATTGATCCTTGGATTATGGCCATAAGAAATGAAAATAAAGTTACATATTTGACATCTAGTGTGCGAAAAACAGATAGATCAGATATTATTTTTAAGGTATTAATAATAAATGTGTGTGTATAAATACATTTTATTATTTTTTGTTGAATTTTAAATAGAAACGATACAGATGTCATCACAACACAAGACCAAAGGCTAATTCAAATCCAAGTGAAAAGCATTTCGACTGTAAAGCGACATTGGGTATACAAATATTAAAAGACGAAGATAATGATTTGTTGTCTGAGCATATTACGTTGTAAGTTCAATTAATAAACAAATGTATTTGAATTAATTTTTATTTATAATCTAGGAACGATGACAATTCTTCATCCAATAGTTTCAAAACATATGCCAGGGTTCTGTTGAAACACACCCATAACCACCATATTTTAAGGGCTGATGTCATGAAACACAGAATACCATCTGAGGAAATAAAATGTATTTATTTAAATACTTTTTTACCTGCTTTTTTTATACTTATAACATTGGACGTAAATATTTAAACAAAAATTATATTTATATTATATATTAAATTTATACTAAAATTATTTTAATAAAGTAATTACTAATTTTCACAAGTGTATGTACTGACTAGTGAAGGCGGTATTCACTATTCATTATAAAGTAACTATTTACAAAGTACCCTAAATCAATCTAGTATAATAATATCTAATATTTAATAAATGTCATAATTACAATAAATTAACTTACATACATTTTTTCCTTAATTAATAACATCCATATTCACTTCCAAAAATTAATAATAATCAAAATAATAATGTTATATAATAATGTTAATAATAATGTTATATAATACATTAATACCTACCTAAGTTGTTGTTGTTAGTTTTGCTATTTTCTTCTTTGTCTTATTTAGTATTACAAAAATTCACAATAAATATAAATGAAAAATGTAAATAAAAATATAATATCAGTCTTTCAAAAAATATGATAAAAATGATTGATAACACTGATGAAATTTGATCAATGATAAGGAGAAAAGTAAAATGACTAAACGTAGCATGTTTTCAAATTTCGCAGACGGCGTTATGGACGAAGACAATGTGGAAGAACATGGAGAACATGGAAGTCGTGATGGATATTCGAATAAACGGTTAAAAAGGTATATTTAGAATATATTCTGGAATACTCAAAAAATTATTCGAATACTTTGAGAATACTATTTTTTTTAATACACTTTTTTTATATGTTTAAGTCATAGACAGTATAGTGAGTAGACACATTAATTTATTATAACTTTTCTTTATTATATTCTACATAATAATTATATACTAATAATTAATAAACTATAAAGTAATAAGAAAAAAATTTACATTTTATAAATTACTTGAAACTTTTAACAAAATTAGACCCATTGTCATGTTATTGTAAAAGATATTTTGTTTAGAATCTCAAATTTTATATAAACTGATTCAATTGCACCAGCTAGCACATCAAATGTATGTCACCCATCCAATCTTTTAATTGTCAAAAACAGATTTCCTACTTAAGTTTTCTTCATCGATCCAGTGGCATATGTAATACCAATGTATGATCTATATAAAGTTATATTATAATTTATAATACTTACTAGAAAAGAACATTTTAGAATTTAGTAATCTTAATAATAAAAAATGTATATCTATACCTTTTAAAAATGCTCCAACAATCAGCTGTAGTTGTAAGGTATTTAACACTAGACATATCTTTAATTAAATTACATAAACGATGATCAAATGCTGCATTCAATCTACACATCAGGGTTGGTCGTGAAAGCAATGTGTACGACTAGGAAATCCTTTTTGGCAAAGTAATTTAAAATCATTTTGTTCAACTAGACTGAATGGAAGTGTTGCATTTGCAATTAAATTTAGGATTAATTGATCAAATTCACCTAAAAACCTCATAACATTTTAATTATTCTACTCACTTTGAGAAAAAATGCTTGAGTATGTATGCAATTCCGGCGTATAAACGTGACAACGCTGGTAGGTAGTACACCTCACATCAACTCAACTAGTATAATGTCTATGGCTAATACTATGTTTTATGTTTTTAATGCCCACTACGGCAATACCCAGGATTATAATTTATAAAAACAAAATTTTTTTTTTTCAAATTTAGTATTTAAATATAAAATAAATATACTAAAAAAAGATATTCAGAATACGTATTCGAATATATTTTTTTTAATCTATTTAGAATAGTATTCAAATACAAAAAAAGTATTCAAATACTTTTATTCGAATACTTTACAAGACTGCTTTTAATGTATAACCTAATGTATGTATTTGTTTTACTTCTTATTGTTAAACCTTATATTATCAAATAAGACAAATTTAATTCTGTGATCACTGTAAATATTGTCGCTGTATTTAACTTAAAAGATTAATTATGTTATTGTATAGGTAACCTTATATTCGTACTTCAATGTCTATGGACGACTGTCGATGTACTATATAATAGAAATTGCTATATTTTGTAACATGCCGTATCACTACCTATTTGTTCAACCGCAATTGTAATTACCTTATAACTATGTAACATTGTGTTCGTACTGTAAAATACCTACAACACGTTGAATTTTTTATTTTTTACTGTCTTTACCGTGTGTAGGTAAATTGTTTTATGTACTTATCATACATATATCTGGTTATTGTATAACCTTATATTCGTACTTCAATGTCTATGGACTGTCAATGTTCTATATTATAACAGTATGATTTTCCTTTGTATTTTGTTTCTTAAGTATCAGTATTAAAATTAGTCAAATTAAATTAACCTCAACATTTTTTAACATGTCGTATCACTATCTATTTGTTCAATCCCAATTGTAATTACCTTTTATCTATGTAACATTGTGTTCGTACTGTAAAATACCTACAATACATTGAATTTTTTATTTTTTATTGTCGATACCGTGTGCAGGTAAATACACTTTTGTTGTATGTGCTTATGATATGATGGTTGGTTAACTGTGACTGTAGTATTTCAATTATTATACATATTATTACGTTTGATTATACTTATTGTATTATACTTATTGTGTATTACTTTTATTATTATATATTATTGTCTATAGCTGATAATACACATATATTTAATATTATATAGTTGTTAGGTCTTTATCCCTGAGTATGATCAATTATTGGTTTAACTAAAATACATAACTAAAATATTATAGTGTCGGCACGCCGTTTGTCGAACAACGATTGATATAGACTATTCCAACTAACACTATGGATAACACTATAACAGTCATACCTTAATTGTTCATCTATGTAGCACGTAGCTAATAGCTTGGAACACATCTTATCATATGAAAAAAAATTATTTATTAATACTCTCATGTATGGTAACATTTATCCCACTACTATTATTTTTATTAATATGTTGCTGCTAATATTAAAAAATTTGGAAAGTCATTACACTAATTGCCAATTGGTACTGAAAAACAGATTTATGGTTTAATTATTGCAATTAGTCTAATGACCGTTGCCAAGCTATTTGAACAGCACCTATATATTATAATCATTGATTATAAATACTTATATTATTTATTTATATATATATATAAACGTATTTATAATCGATGATATAATATACTAATTGTCACAGACTACTTTATATCACAGATTATATAAAAATTAAATAATATAATCTGTGTTTATATTCTCAACAACAATATTATTATTTTATATTATCAATTACTTTTTAGTGTGTACATTATTTTATGTAACAATACGATTATTTATCAGTCAGTATTAACAACAATGTACGCTATACAAATATTTTCAATTGATTACAACACTTGCCCGACAATGTCATTACAATGTGGGGCACATACTACTAAATTTAAACACCAGTGGACTACAGTTATAATGATTAATTATCTTGTAGCACATTTTGTGAAGTAAATTCTATTCTGATGAATAAAATCAAGATAAGGTTTTCAACACTTACATTTCAAACCAGCAACACACATCACTTACCTATTTTATTATTACTAACTAATAATATATTACTGTTGTTAACCAACTACTAAAATATTTAATGACACACCTCACACACAATTGTCAATTGACAAACGTTACAGTTACAGTTCATAAAACAATTGGGAACAAGGAAATAATAAATAACAATAAAAGTTACATGAAATGGTGCTTTATTCATTCTGAAAAATATTTAAAAAAAATACAATAATTGTTAAATAAATTATGAAGTAGACAAAATCGTCCAATTGAAACTTACCAGCCTCCATGACCACCCACCTCCCACTGTCTGTTGACCCGATCACACTGAAAATGATGTATATAATTATATTTTTTTAATATTTTTATTTATATAATATTGACTATTCTTACGTTGGAGTTACAGGCGTTGAGGAGGCGGTCGTGAACCCCACCTCCTCCCCCGTCGATTTTGGAGTCGAGGCTGCGGCCGGCTCCTCCCCCGCCCTCGACGTTTGATCGACAAAACTACTGAAAACAATACATTTTATGTTTTTGATGATGATTGACATATTTTGGTATTTGCGATCTTACCTTAACTCACGGCCCCGCCGCCTCGACCCTCGCTGTTGTGGTTGCCTCTGCCGTCGCTGTTCCTGCTGCGGCCCCGACAAGGACGCGCCCGGCGATGCCGCAGGTACCACGCAGGGGGAGTTTGATAAAATTTACAAAAGCTTAGCACGTGAAAAAATAAATAATAGGACGAACTTATCACAATTCCTCGCCAGGTGACCCACCTGTTGGCACCTGTAACATCCTGAAACGTACAAATCATGTTTAGTGTTATACTTGGCTTATGCAATACGCATGTGCTTTTTTCTATTAGATACTTACGTCGGGCGTTTCCTCCCGGACGCCGCACGGGGACAGCATTGTGGTACACTTGTGCATTGTACACCCGCATACCACGGCCGTTGTAACTATGACTTACGGTGTCTTTCGGCATGCTAGATTTCAAAAAAAAAAAAATTTGTTTTATTCAAATACATATGAAATTGTTCGATAACCTAAGAAATATTATTTTAATACTATAACCGACGTGTACTCACTTCAAAGATGTTTTGAGAAATGATTGATAAAAACCAAACAACATGCAGGCATGCAGCTGGCAATGCATTAGATGTCTCTTGACGTGGTAAAAATAGCAGCCAATCAGAAAATTAGATTTTGTCGACTTATTTGTTATAACCACGGACTAAGATATATAGTTTATCTAATTATCTTAGTCCGTGGCCTACACCCAAGGTGGATTGATATCAATCCACCTTGCCTACACCAGCAGCTGATATTTGATAACTGTTCTCTATAATTATCAAAAAATACAATTTTGTTACCTCCTATATGCTTTTTCAGATTTGAACGGCCGTTTCGAGCACTTTTCGCTGTAGGCGGATTGTCCGTTCGGGAATCGACTTTCACCCGAGATGACTGATAGTTAGACACTCAAACTCAGAATCCGAATTTCCGATTTCAACACACATACGAGAACCGGACATACACGCCCGGTGCATGGTCTGCGATCCGACGTAGTCGGATTGCCTACCTGACTAACTACTTCCATACGAGCGACCTACACCCCCACTGCATCCGACACTCGGGAATCGACTTTCATCCGAGATGACTGATAGCTAGACACGCAAACTCTGAATCCGAATTTCCGATTTCAACACACACACTCAAGAACCGGACATACACGCCCGGGGCATGGTCTGCGATCCGACGTAGTCGGATTGCCTACCTGACTAGCTACTTGCATACGAGCGACTTACACCCTCACTGCATCCGATCCGTCCCAGGCGGATTGTCCGTTCGGGAATCGTCTTTCACCCGAGATGACTGATAGCTAGACACTCAAACTCAGAATCCGAATTCTGATTTCAACACACACACTCCTGAACCGGACATACACGCCCGGGGCGTCGTCTGCGATCCTCGGATGGCCTACCTGGCTGGCTGTGTCGTACGATCGACTTGAATCGCCTGACTTACGACTAGACACTTCCGAGTTCAAAAATTACCGCTTAACCAGTGCTGCCAACACGACAAAACACAATACCCGACGACCCCGCGTTGCCGCCGCAGGCCGGATCAAAAAACCCAGCTCGAGGCGAAACGAGAAAGATGCACCACCGCCCCCCACACAGTCTTTCCGCCGTGGGCGGGATGACAAACACCGGAATCTAGTTAGAAAATAATATAAAAAATGAAAATCCTCATATATTTTAATTAAAATCGATTAATGATAACGCCGCGCTGCTTTGGTGTGCGCCCTGGGACAAGACATATTAATAATTTTATTTTAAAATTATGTTAGCAATGATTTTAAATAATATAATATATCATTATTTTTTACTATTTTTATTTTTTGAAATGTTTGTAATGTTGCAAAAGTTTTCAAAAAAAAAAAACTAAATTACACATTATTACAGTTATAATATTATAATAAAAATGTTCATTATATAGTATTTATGCTATATTTATACCATTAATATTTATTTTACTTCTAGAAAAGATATATTAAACAACTTGGACGAGGGTTATAGACATTTCTACTAAGATTTATAATTTGTTTCTACTGGATTAATCTTCTTTGGCCATCCCTGTCCCCTTAACTGAATGTTTCAAATATATTATTGATAGGAGTATAAATGAATCTTATCTTATAAACCCCTAGGTATTTAATTATTTCTAGTTAAATTAACTACTATTTATCTTTAAAAAAATTATAGTAGCTTTGTTCACTAATATGTTATTATAAAATTACAGAAATAAACAAAAATTGTTGGAATTTGGTAATGATGAAGATGAAGGAGAATAACCATTGTTTTTTTATTTCTGATGAAATGTTTTATTTTTAATAACTTATTTTTGCAATCATTTAACACAAATTATCATCAATTAAACTTGTTATTAATTACACCCATTGTCTTTTTAAGAATTGACAATTTATAAATATTTTTTAGTGATTTTATACCTTGTTATTTAAATACATTTGTATTATGATATAATGATATATCAAATTGTGATTTGTTTTCTTATAATAAAGAGTTCTAGACCAACACATGTATATTTTTGGGATTTGGTTGTTACTTACACAGGATTTAGTCATTGCATTTGTGTACTCCATACTTTCTATTCAGTTTTGTGTAACTTGCTTCATAAGCAAAACTGATTAAATAATTTAGCATGTCTTTTTGAATTTAGAATACCTACTTAAAATACATTTGATTTCAAGTCATTATAGGCTGACAGACGATATTCTCTCAGAATTTATACATTTATGGTATATTTATACTTTGTTCACTTATGTTTTTCTCTCTAATTCGTAAATGTTGAGCTATGATAATTTAAGTATTGGGAACTAAATAAAAATAAACAAAAATATAATATACCTAACCTTTGGTATTATATACATTTAAAATGGTATTCAACATTTTTATATTTTTGTTCAATAGTTTCAATATTGTACTGTCAGTTTTGATATTAGAGTGAATTAACTTATATATATTGGTAGGCTGCCCCTGCAATTTTTTAAAGGTATCGGTCAACCGAGTTTTATGTCAGAAGGGTTACAGCATTTCTTTTTTTTTTAACTTGATTTTTTTATGTGTATCGTTATAATTACCATGTACTTACAAAGATGTTTTTCCCGAATTCTGAAATTGGAAAAACCTACTTTAAAGACTTGAGACAGACGACGACAGCACAGTACCTGCGCATCTGGGTATTATTGATATTATTGTTGTATTATTTTAGATTTGTAGTTAAGTGGTGTAATCCAAGGCTGTAGATGAATAATATTTCTGAAGTTACTGTAGATTATTATTGTAAATAGATAATTTAGACTTTTTTTAAATCATATAAATATTTCATTGTGGAGGGGTTTGATTAAAAATATACAGTTTTGGGTGTATCTATAGTGTATACTGTATAGGGCTTTTTTCGGTTCACTAATAAGGTAGGGCCGGTTATTAGCTAGGCTGTCCCTGCCGATGAAGTCTAGTCACGCCTATGATAATAATATATTGTGTTCTCTATATTAAATTCATACGTGCCACTCCGACGATGGCTCTGAGTTTCCCTCGTCGATATGACGCGTATGAACTTAATCAATGTAAACTATAAACGCTCGCGTACGGTACGTCGCGTATGATACTCGTCCATTTGAAACGGGCCTTAATATAATAAATAAAAATAAATGTCATACATATTGAGATTTATTTTTACGTTTTATAAGTTTTAAATCATTTTTGACTTAACTATAGTTCGTCCCGTCAACAATTTGGACTATATTTGAGCACCTGTGGCGTTGGAATCCCGTTCCGTTTCTGCAATAATGTATATTTTTTCCTAATTTTTTTACCAAAAGATATGGTATAATATACTTCAATTTTGGTGTGAGTTCCATAAGTTTTAATTCCGTAGTAGTCCGTGGTATTCCCCCTATATTCTACCGTCAAAGCGTCATTGCATCAAACGATGGAAGTGGGCCCCATTGTCCAAATTCATTGGAGAATTTCTGGTTTCCCGGAACGCCAATGCTTATATTATATAGAATAGGTACCCACCTTGAAATGAAAATAACGATCACACAGATTATTATGAAAATAAATTCCGTTTATTTCCTCATTAAAATCATTCCAATAATAATAAATTGTAGATTTAGTCATTTATAGATACCTATTTATAGATGATGACGATGATGTACACGTTATGTCATGTTTATTGTTTATACTCGTAAATGGTTTACAACAACATATTTTAGAGGTAGATCGGTATCGACGGTATCACAATTCACAATGACAATATTATATTCAATTCTACTCCGTTATCGGTATTTTCTAAAACTTGATTAGTTACATAATAATAAATAATAATATAATATTAGTTATTACTATTTTTAGTATTTTATATCTGTGGTTATTACATTATTTAATTTGTCCGTTGTCCGCCGGCCGTCGATCAGCGCTCTATCGCGACTCTTTACCACCGACCACCGGACCACGATTAAAGATATTATATTTATGATTAGTCCGTGCTCTTTACTCTTTACGACTTTACATATTGGCAGACGACATGTTATGACCGTTATGACTTATGAGTTTATCATGAAAATAATATAGTATTTAGGTACTGTTTAGTAGGCAGTAGCTCATATTATTATTCTATGACAAAAATATTATACAGTAGGCAGTAGCTGACAACTTCACAGGTACCTATCTAATTTAATTTATTGTATATTTGTATATTTTTGTACTATTTTGGAAGTCGAATACAAAGTCGAATAATAATAAAATATAAAACCGTCAACCAATACTTATGTCACACAATCATTTTTAACATATTTTTTAAGAAATGGATGACATAATGAGTACATCAAGTGAACAAGGTTCAAAGCAAGTTTTGAAATCCTATAATTGTGAATCAACAAAATATGAAAATATCAATCACGCAGTTGAAGTATTAAAAGGCCTTCAATCAATGCTAAAGTATGTTGCAGGTGAGTTTAGCTGCTAACAAAAATAACTAATTAACGATTTTTTAATTTTATAGTGTTGAAAATTTAATTGATATAATTCTTCAAACTGATGATGGCCAAAAAGTATTTGCTCATAAGGCTGTTTTAGTAGTAGTTAGTCCATATTTCCGTGCAATGTTCCCTAGTATTTATGACAGAAATATAGATTTTGTTAATATATCAATAGATTCAACTACATTAAAAATGTTGGTTGATTATATGTACACTGGCAAAATCACAGTCACTATAGAAAATGTAAAGGTATAAAAAAACATAATTTTTTATAGACTTGTATCCAAATTATTTAAATGTATTATTGTTGATTACTAAAGGTATTATTAGCAGCTGCAAATATCTTACAGATGGACTATGTAAAAGATGTATGTGCCGAGTTTTTGCAAAACCAACTGAATCCATCAAATTGTCTTGGTATCAAAGCATTTGCTAACTTGCATAACAGTGTAGAATTGTTATCAAGTTGTGAAGCATATATTAAAAAACAGTTTTCGTATGATATATATAACATAACTCCTGGTTCCGTCAGTAAATTTCATAAATTGTGATTATTATTTTCAGCGAAGTGGTCGAATATGATGAGTTCCTCTCTTTATCTTTTGAAGAAGTGGTTGGGTTAATCTCTTGTAATGACCTTAATGTTCCATCTGAAGAAAAAGTAAGCAAACTTAAATGTATGATTGTTTTCGACATAAATATATAATCTTATATTATATACAATTGCGGTTTGAAGAGAGTATATTATTTCAATCGTGAATTTCACTAACAAAATTAATAGATAGGTGGATGTCCTGTGTTGGACACTAGTATCTTATATAATTACATTTTAATTCAATTTAATTTATTTGTTTTTATAGGTATTTGAATCTGTCATTAAATGGGTACAACATAAATTAGATTTAAGAGCTGATGATAGTTTACCGAATTTAATGTCTTATGTCCGTTTGTCATTAATTGGTGTACAGTACATATTAAAAGAAGTAGTTGATCATCCTCTTCTTGGACGCATTCCTAAATGTATATTTGTTTTCATAAGATAAAGTTTTATTATGAAATTATATTTTATATAAGTATTATTAAAATATTTTTAGGTAAAGACTATATAATTGAAGCATTACGATTTAATCTACTTAAGACACAACAATTTTTCACCATTCCACAGTCAATTCGGAGTAAACCTAGACAGTCTGGGCATAAAGTACCTATGTTTTAGCTTTAAATTATTTATCATTACAATTATTTAATCTGTTTAATTCTATCAGGTTGTTTTGTTATTAAGTTGGTCTCGAGCAACGAAAATGAGTTATACTAATTGGTATGACCCAGAAACCAACAGATTTCAGATTGCACCAGGATTGAAAGAATGCCGTAGTAATGCTGATCTAGGCTTGGTGTCGGATCAATTTGTATTTGCTGTAGGTGGTGTTTATAACTCAAGTTCTCAGTCTGTTGAATTTGTAGATATATCGACACGATCACTAAGATGGGTACCGATGGCTGACATGTTAATTAGTCGGAGAAATTTAGGAGTTGGAGTAGTAAATGATTGTATATATTCTGTAAGTTGTGCACTTATACCAATATATTACCTATTTATTTTATATTATATTAAATGCTAGATTGGCGGAGAAGGTGATACTGGCCATTTAAATACTGTAGAGGTTTTTGATGTCAGTATTCAAAAATGGCGAATGGTATCTAGTATGTCTACTAGAAGAAGTCGTTTTGGTGTGGGCGTGCTTAACAATCTAATATACGCGGTAAATAAAAATTAAATATTTATTTACAGTTTTTACTCAAGTTACATTTTGCAGATAGGTGGTTATGATGGTGTATCATACTTAAAAACTATAGAGTGTTATAACCCAACCCTTGATACATGGACTCCAGTGAGAGAAATGTCAGAACATCGCATTGGTGTTGGTGTTGGAGTCTTGGGAAATGAAATATATGCTATTGGTGGTTGTAATAGCTCAGGATTTTTTAAATGTGCCGAGAAGTATAGTCCAAGTACTGGAAATTGGACTCCTATTGCTGACATGCATTTGTGTCGAGCCTCTGCGGGTAACTATTTAATTTTTATTTTCCTTGCATTATATTGAATTTAATCAACATTTTTATTATAGCAGTAATCATTTTTAATGGAATGGTGTATGTGATGGGTGGATTTAACGGAACGTCTGTTTTGTTTTCTATAGAAATTTACAATCCCAACACCAATACTTGGTCCATAAAAATATTACCAAGATGTATTGGTCAAATTTATGATGGAGTAGTTGTTAATGAACCATTGTATGATTAATTCCTACAGTAACTACGTTTATTCATAATTCAATATATTTTATATAATATTATTCTTTATTATTATGTATAATTTAGCAATTAATATGATATTGTTATACAAGTGATTTAAATTTTTTATAATGTGAGACTGAAATGTTTTTATATAGCTTTATTGTACTTATTATATTAGCAAACAAACTATAAGATTAATTTAATTACCATACCGCCTAAATAGTAAATACTATATTTACATTGTTTCTGTTACAACTAACTACTGTTGGTGTTAGCAAAAGAATGTTATAATTATATCTACATAATATTTTGATTCCGAAATAAACATCTAAATAAATCATCAACATATTTTTAACTAGCATTCTTGTACAAAATAATAAGATTATTTATTAAGAAGATAATTCTTTATAGCAGGGATGGCAAATCCATGGCACACGAAAAAATTAAAATATTTATAAGTATATAAATATTATTTTTATTTGTAATAATAAATAACATCACAATGTATATATTAACAATGTCGATAAAAAGTCTTATGAATGTTAATTTAGCTTGAAAATTCAATGCAAGATTTTTTCATAAGTTATTCTTACAGAAATCTTAAAATGTTCTTACCTGAGCACATTTTTTTTTAGACATTTCTACAACTTTAACAAAATTCATTAAAATTGAGAAAAATAAAAAGTTTTCGACTATCTACCAAAGAAAAGTTAAAAGAAAACCTTACCAGAAAGTCACATTAATTTGTGTTGAGACTTAACTAGATACATTTATACATAAAATGTATGCTGTATGCTGTCAAAAAACCATAGGGGATAAAAAGAATGTTACCCCCTCTCGAATAAGTCATTGAGGCAACACTGAAAACTATACCACGGTCCTTACAAAACATAAACTTTAGGTTGTCTACGTCGTGGGCTACATCTTATATTCTTACTATAACCTCCCTGAATGACGATCAAACAATTTTCTTTCATGAAATTGTTTTCGTAGAATAGTCTGGTTGTTGCATGGAATATCCCTGAATAGTGCATTTGCTGACCTTTGCCGACTTGTCGTGATCGATGAACGCAGAGGCGTGACAAAAAACAGTATGTGTGGCTCGTGCGGGAAAGCAAATTCATTATTTAGTGAAATGAGGCCTGCGAGTCGCGACTGAAATTGCTCACTTCCAGCTTTTGCAACACAATAAACTATTGTATACAGGGTGTTGCACGATAAATGTGTCAAACTTCTAGAGGCGTTTCTACACCTGAAATGGAACAAAAAAAAGTCCTTGTGACCATAATCGAATTATCAATAATAAGGGACAAGGGTGATCATTTTCTGCATGTTTGTGTTTTTTTGTTTGATTCATAATAATGTTCATATCTGCTAAACCGTAGGTAGGTACTACAATTAATTTGAAAACATTGATGAAAAGCTCATAAAATTGGGATTAGGAAAACATATCTTACAAGGTACTCACCTGATTTTTGGGGTAAAAAGAATAAAACACACATTTCTTATAACTTTAAAATGGGCCATTGGGTGGTTTTTACTGTGGGGGAGGGCACTGTAAGTTATGTATACGTGTTTTTTTTTGGTTTTGTCCGATTTTTTAGTGGGCACCCGTAGGTATATCTGCCATGCCCGGGTGGAGATGGTGCCACTTTTCTCCAGACACCGTGACTTGCCCGAAGAAAAATGCCACCAGCGGCCGGCATCGAACCGGCGTCAGTGTGCGTCACAACCGACTCCTTCTTAATCCGCTCGGCCACTCCGTCCCCCATTATTATTATTATAATATTATCATGACGTATAAACAGTAAACACTATGTCGCATTGAACATTGATATTATGCTGTGTTGGCTAGTATTGTTATTTGTTGACGACGATTGTATATATATATATACGCTGTTTAATCGAATAGAATTAGTTTATTTATATTTTTTCCAATAAGCATTTAACTTTTTTTTAAGTTTGGTATTTGTAGATAGTGTTTAAATTAAAGTAAAGCAAAGTAATGTTTTCAATAAATTTAATTATTTTTCCTCGACTTAAAATAGCTGCCAACACAGTACTTGGCGTGCTACGTTTTACGCGTGAAGTAATATTTCGTCAACCAATTAAGATGTGGCTGCAGGTCGTAGTTTAGATTGCATTAATTAAAATTAATTATACAATTTATAGGTGCACCTAGGATGGATTTGATAAGCCAGATTTATTCAAAAACAGCTTTTAGTTAAATAATTTATCAGCGAAAGGCCCATCAGCCATGGGCTCGTTATATTATATGTTTATAATGTATACGTGCATAGGTGGAAATGGTGGGGGGCTTGGGGGGGACTTTTAGTTCTTAGCTATAAAAATTGAACATTATATACATTTTTAAATACAAAATAATTTGATAATGTTCGCGATTATGATGGATTTAGTCAAAGTTTGAATTTAAAATGCTTATAAAAAATGTGTGCCTTTAATTTTTATATGTTCATTACTTTTGAACTTCTAATATGAAATGACTTGTGGTCTATGGGTAAATTTTCCAGTTTTTTGATTCAGCAATCCGTTCATTATCCTTTTATGATACATTTTATATTTTTTAATTATTATAATAAATAGGTAGGCACTATTGTCTATTTGTATACTTTTATCAAATTTCTAATAGATCTATATATTTTGGGTTTTTTTTAAATGTTGAGCAATGAAAAAATACCTAATAACCGGTACGCATTTGATCCCTAACAAATATTGGATAATAATGAACATATACATAAATGGACATATTTAATTTAATTTTTTTTCCATATATACTGTCACACTCTGTATAGTAGATACGTTATAAGAATATACATAAATATTAATTTGAATGTTTACATGGTTTTCTAAACATTAAAATTGTATTTGACTATGATCCATTGATCCTATACCTAGTTTATTATTTCTATGATCAATTAATAGTTAGGTTAACTGTTTAAGTCTTGCTAATACCAAATAACATAACGTACCTAGTTCCATATATTTTTACTAGGTATATTTCCGAAACCTTAATTTTTAAAATATACAAGTATCTATATTAAAGCCTTTCAAAATCACCTTTTAAATATGACGATCAAGTTACTTAGGTAAATATTTGATTTTATCGATGTGGCAACGATCAACAAATTATTACATTTTTCACTAATCTGAGTATACCATTATATATATTACTACTATCAGTACTATTGCAATATTAAGGATTGTAATATTGTATACAATTGGTTGATATGTTACATTTTATATTATATAATACATTTGGCAAGAATTTAAACTGGTAAATATATAAACATATAATATACAATTTAACTTTTCTGGTATTAGAGTTCATTGTATGGTGACCTAGCTGGCGAATCGCGGTGATTGGACGCAGTCACTAATATAATGTGTGTTGAGATCGAGCAGACTCCCAGATGGGTGACCACGAGGCACCAGGGTTTTTTTGTGACGATCTATCTGTCTCACATAAAAATCGCGTAGCGTACCAACCGTAGCCGCCGTTGCGGAGTGTCAAAAAAATGAAGTTCATTTTATTATTTATTTTTGAACTACTCGCATGACATAGTGAATTGCAAGTTAAGAATAATGGTGTAGAATATTGTCCACAGTAAAAACTAGCTAATAACTATGCAGTTTGAAGTCTTAAAAAAAATGATGCTTTAAAGCCTCCTGACTTAACCTAATTATTTACCCAAGGACTTCAATTGGCTGCGATGAAAATAGAATTTGCACCTTTTTATCTGCTGGTCAGCAATGTCAAAAAAAATAAATACTTTATGTTTCTTTAAATTAATAGTATTCGTTATAAATGTAGTAAAATGTATAATAGTATATAATAATTTGAGATTAATTGATATATTTTTCTCAAATTAAATCTAAATTGACAATAGCAATGATCAAATTTTTAAATTATTAAAAAAATGATCGTCTAGTTTAAGTAGTGATGAAATGTATTTGTTGTAATTTGTAAGATGATTTAAATCGGTGGTAGGTTGTTGGTGGTGTTGGTTGACACCCCACTGCAGTGTTCGCGTGATGCCCGATGTCAATTATATCACTATTATACAGACAGTATCCATTATCCATTAAATATCGATATACTTCAGAGTTTATATTTTAGCCTTTAGGATCTGATTATCAAAACAAAATACAGCGAGTCAACGCGACTAGTAACTGTCTTTGTAATTCTCTTGTGTTCTTGTAACCAAACCAATATTTGTGTTACAATATATTTTAATTTATTACTGAATACAATTTTAAGATATTTTATTTTAAAAATCTTTATCTAGATATTATTTTAGTTATTTATTCCCAACACTGGAATCATTTCGCTTAAGCATTTGAAATTAATTTTTGTTACGATGGATATTCAACAGTAAGTTAATAATTTCTCCTCAAATGATTTTTGATATTTTGTTTGACTCTTTTTGACCTATTTAGAGACATTTGAAATTTTGAAAAAAAAATCAATCAATTTTCTCCAGGTCTAAAAGCTTAAACAATTAATACAAGGTTCCTCATAAGTTGTTATAATAGCAATTTTTAAATAATGAAGATACATTATGTACGATTATTATTTTTTTTGTAAGCATTTTAAGTACAGACTTTTACAAAATTAGTCAATACCGCGAACATTTGCAAATTTTATTTTGGTTAAAAATTTATATATAATGTTCAATTCTTATAGCTAAAGATCGGAAATTTAAAACGATATTTCTCAATACTGTTAGCAAAAAATCTAAAAAATATATAAGCACAGTTTTTTTTATAGTAATTTTAAGTTGAAACTTGGACGAAATTAGACAAAGATTAACGATGTTCATTATTTCGTTACAATTCAAAAACATTATTCGTGGTGACTTATAACTTTTACTTATATTATTATATTTTAAACATACAATGAAATTTTATAATGCAATATTTTACTATTAGTAAAATTAATTACTTAAATAGCTGCAATATAAATATATAATATCATCTAGATAGCTATATTTACCTATATTATACTATTATATAAATAGAAATATATAAGTATCAGGTGAAAATGATATTGGCATTGCAACTAAAGCAATTATTAATATTTTCACTTAATATAAGTATTATACTAAAAATAATATTATGCAAACCATTAACCAAATAATATACATATATGGATATACCTACCTAGCTAAGAGCTTAAATAACTAAATCAGTGACTGTGAATATTGTTTTCAGATGATAAAAACTTGGTTTTCATTTTGAGGAGGGTTTTACTGGAGATGATCCTAACTGTAATATGTTAAAATATTAAATAATACTATAATGTAGACATAAATATTATAACATGTGAAAATATTTTTTAAATTAAAAATTGGTGGGGCGGGGGTTGCCCCCACGACTTAGTTGTAATAGCCAATATGGCAATATCCAATGGGCGTAGGTGGCTATAAGTAATTGTTCATTGTCAGTGTTGGTAAGTTACCTTTAAAAAATAATTAAGTTCCTTTACTCGTTACTAAGAGATAAATATAAATAAGTTGCTTTACTCGTTACTCAACTAAAATTGTAATGAAATTACTTTACTTTTCGAATAGAAAAGTAACTCATTACTTTCTCGTTACAAAAAAAAAAATTTAACTTTCTTGGCAAATATCATCTGCAGGCAAACTGAACAAGCTAATTTTTTTATAAACTTCGTATAAAACTTAGTCTTCTACACAAACTATTCATAGGAAACCTATTTATAAAGGAATCAAAATAAATAATAAATTGAATTAACTGTTTTCATGATTTGTACGGTGCAATTAGACATTTCAAATGTCAAAACCATTGAAAACTGAATTGTGGCGAGTTAAAATTAAATATATATACATATTAGATTGTTAAACATAATAATACCCGCATTATACATATATTATTTTTTCAATTCGAATTGGTAAGGTATAGGTACTTAATAATTCGAAACTGTAACGCGTTAGGATTCTATAGAAATTACTTTTCAAAAGTAATTTACATTACATTTTCGTTACTTGGAAATAATTCTAATGAAATTACGTAGCGCGTTACAAGCAAAGTAACGCCGTTACCAGTGCCGCAACTAAGGTTATTAGGGCCGGGGTGCCAAACCAAATAATAGGGCCCCTTACTTTCCAAAATTTTACGAAATATTTTCATGAAAAATATATTTGTAAACGTTAAGTATCCATCACCATTTAAATTTCTTTTTAACTAAAAAAATACAAATTTATACTAGATAAAAATGGTTGATATATAGGTACGTTTAAAATTATAATAAAAAAATTAAATATTTATGTTTTTCATATGTTTACATATTATACATAATACATATATTTGCTTATTTACACTATTGTCTATTATACAAAATAGTAAATACATTTAAAATTATAAAAAAATTACATATTTATAATATTAAAATTACTTTAAAAAATTTTTTTTTCTGCTTTTTTGATTGGCAGTCTAAAATTAATTTTTCTACATCAAGTTCTTCAGTGCGAGCTCTTCCTATATTTAAGATACTTATGTTGGTTAATTGGTCTTGAGATATCGAGTTTCTTAAATAGTTTTTAATCAATTTAAGTTTAGAAAATGATCGTTCGGCCGTTGCAACAGTTACTGGTAAACTTAAAAATATAATACAAGATGTAACAACTTCACTATACAAAGATGATAGGCCATTTTCTATTAAATATAAACATAATTCTTTAATTGTTTTCTTATCAGTGTTTTTTATAAACTCCTTTAAAGATAGAACTTGACTAGTTAAATCGGAAGTTACGTCAGTTTTGTAAAACTGAATAAAATCATAGCATGATTTTACTATTTCTGCTTCATTTAATTTTATTATATTTGGTGGCAATAAAAAATTAAAAGTATTTGATACTATTTTAAGTCCTTTAAAACGATCTTCGAGTTGAAATAAAGCAGTATCAACTAATGGTAAAAATACTGAAACATAAAATTTTTCCTCTGTAATATCCAATCTCCTGTCACCATCAACTTCACCAAATAGTTTTTTAGAATAAATTTTTCGTTTATTTTCATTCTGAAATTGTATTCCCCATTTTAAACACATATTTTTTGCTGATTCTACCAGTTCTTTATAATTATGTCTCATATTTTTAATTGAATTAATACCAATTTGCAAAAACTCACTGGCTTGATAGATACTGGTTTGTGAGCACTGTAACATCTTGGATACCACAGATAATGGTTTCAAAACATTTTCCCAAATAATTATAAGCAAAACAAACTCAAAAGATTGCATTTTTTTTTAAAATTTCTGCTTTAACTGGTAACATGTTTGTTTCAACAGAACATAATATATATTTTATTCATAGACACCCTTTATTATCTATATTAGTTTCTAATTTTCTATGTAATAATTCTAAGTATTTTTCAATTATCGAGGGCCCCTTCGGGGCCCTCTAAATTTTCTACTGGGGGTGCAATGCACCCCCTGCACCCCCGGTAGTTGCGGCACTGGCCGTTACAGTAACGCGTAACTTTCTTTACGTTACTACCCAACACTGTTCATTGCCACACCTAAAAAAAAATAGTTCGGCGCCACTGTGGCTCTGCCTTCCTGGGCATATACAGGCCTGTATGCCCTCGTCAACCGTATCCTGTTCCCCAAATAGCCATATTATGTTGCTAAGTATAGCGTCTTCTTCGTCTCCTGGTTGTCATCGCGTTTTGGTACTAAAGCTTTCACTTCTAGCGTCACTGCAGGTTCATCCTCCGTTCGCATCACCCATGTATTAACGCTTTCAACAACATTTATCATGATTATTTCTTTAACAAATTCACTAGAGGTGGACATTTTGATTACTCTCAAACCACTCAATAAACCATATTATTAGAAATACAAAAGTACATATTCATAGATTTTTTCAATACTATTCATACCCCTTAAATGCTTATAAAAAAATTATGCCTATGCATTTTTAATATTTTTCAACTGCTATATTGTTACAATAAATTTTTCATTAAAATTTAAAACTTTTTTACCCAATTCATCAAATTTAATCTTGTTGGTCTGAATTTGTTAGTCACACTTATTTTGAAGTTATAACTAAACTAATTTAAATTTATGGTATTATCATATATATAGGTACACCCAGCTATGCTCGCTTGGACAAATAAAATGAAAACATCCCTCGAGTCTCGACTTGTTATGTAAAACCGGCGATCGGAGCCGGCATGCGAAGATTGCCACTATATACTTATGTATTATGTAAACAGGTCAAGGCGTGAAAACACAAATTGACTGTGCATACGGACTTGTAACTTTTAGTATAGAAATCTCGAGGCATTATAGTGGTGTTGCGCGCATGTAGGTATAAACATAAAATTGCAAACTTTGGGAAGCTATAACTTCTAAAATAATAGTTTCCGGAAAAAAAATGCACACCATCGTGTTTTAAGCATAAAAAAACAAATCGTTTGAAAAAAAAAAAATTGAAAATCCTCAGGGGGTTGGTAAAGTGCATTTGTTCCCAACAATATAGTACTTGGGGTACTGGAGTTGAGGAGTTCTTTGAATTGTTTTCCGAATCTAGCCAAGCGATGCTCTGCATGTTATAATATATATACAATATACGTATAGTATATTTTTGAATCAGTCTAAGAAGTTTTAATTTAAATTTTTTGACAATTTATAATTTTTAAGTATTATTTTATAATTTCTAGTCAGTTTGCACTGCTGGGAGCCTTCCTATTAATGTTATTTTATATCTAATGTTCTTATGTCACCACACTTACTCATTATACCTTGTTTTTTTTTTTTTAAATTTTAAAGGCATCAACTACAAGGTTATTAGCCTAACGTTATACCTTGTTTGTTGTAAGTATAGATTGTAAATATATAATTTTTAAAATAAAATGATAAAAAAAAAAGTATTATTTTCATTTTTTAGAACCTTTTTTGAGGCAATTTTAAAGTTTTTGAATGCAACATTTCAATATGAAATTTAATTTTAATATTTTTACATGCTTATTTACGTGATTTTTCTTTTAATTGAATAAACTAACTTATGTTCCAAGTTACAACTTATGTTCAATGAAAACATTGTCAATAAGTCCAATTATATATTTATATTATGAAGCATCCAGTAGTCGTTGGTAGAACGATAGGCTATATAATTTAAGAAATAATTAGCATACACGATCTCATTGTTATTTGCTGGTCGACGGTAGTTCTGTTTCTACATATTTTTGTATAAATTATGATAGTACATAATATACATATTGTAATAGGTACCTCTTACCTATGTTATATAATAATATAAATATATTTATACACAGATCGAACAATAATTATTATATGATTATACTATTATTATGTAATTATATTATACAGTAATCATAATTATAGAATAAAGTAATTTTATAATAAATATTGTTTCAATTAGTGTATACAAAATTATGAAGTTTGTCCGTAGTATTTTTTCCAATTTTCAGCTGGTGAACATGTTGCTATAATGGTAAGCTTAAGCATTTCACATTCTGTTTGCATTCTGGATGTTTACATTCTTCTTCAATACCATTGAATTTCATACACGTACATCTTTGGTCCTAAATAAATATAGTAATATAATAATTATGATTTTTTTAGTCATTAAGCTTTATTACCACATGGAATACTTCTTTATAAAATGCAAATGTTGTTCTCCTGGAAAACAATGGCTCAAATAATGGTTTAAAATCATCTGTAGTAGGTACAGGTGACATGCGACAACATCCATTTTCTTGATACTTCATTCTCTCCAATGGGTTAATTGACGAACACAATACTTCACACCTTCTCCACAATTCTTGGCAAGTTTTGGGTTGTATTTCTTGTATATTACTAAAAGTATTTGTGTTAGCTGAATCACATATTTCAGAGGTTAAACTGAACATTAGTGTGCTCTTTGCACACTTGACAAGCACATTTAGAGATTTTTTTAAGTAATTTAGGGCTAAGAATTTTTAAACTTAGCTATTAATAATTTGTTTTATGTTAAATAATATTATATCTTAAGCACAGTGCTAAAGAATAGCATAATATTAGCATTATAAAAAAAACCGTACTAACTAATGAAAAGGTTAAATAATATATATAATGAGATATGAGTTCAAAGAATTTTTAGACCATGATGAATTGTAATTATTTAAACGCTGGAAAATTATATTCAGCTTAAAGTTTTCAGCATTTAAGCCTTAAACTTGAAATGTTGATCACAAGTTTCATGTACCCATGAATTATATTTTTAAATTAGAACAAAATAACTAAAACTGTTATTCTTTGTTTAAATAGGTACCTACCTATAATATGAACTTAAAATATCTATACAAACAAAACTGTGCTTATATATATTTTAGATTTGTATTGAAGTATGAACTACTTACATTGTTCAATCCTTAGCTATAAAAATTAAAATTTTTATAATTTTTGAACTAACTACAAAATAATGTTCATATTTTTGTGATTTTAATGAATTTTGACTAAATTTTAATTTTAAATTAAAGGTAAGATAAAGGTATTTAAAGGTAAGATTATTATTTAGGACATGTCGTAGGGGGGGGGCTAACATTTGTGATGATTAATGTGATTGGAGGGGTAGGGCTTCGATCTAACACTACTAAAAAAAAACCTATTTAAGACTGTTGTATACAGCCCAACACAAATTTGGTTATTTGAAATTTATTCATTTCCGTTTGTAAGATTATCGATATGGACATTACATGCGAATGCGGATACGATGTATTATAATACATTTAAAATTATAAATTGTTTGATTCCTCATTTGTTAATTTGTAAATAAATAAATTAAATAAGATTAAATCTCATTATTGATTTAGTACACTTACTCCTTATGTAAATTGTTTATTTCTGTCTTTGCTGGAGCATTGTTTTTAATTTTACACGTATAATTACTATCATTATTATTGTTCATTTTTTAAATTAAAATTGTGTAACTATTATAAAATTGTAAATATCTGTAGGTATTTGGAATTTACATTTGTGTATTAATAATATATGTTCCTTAGTAACAGTAGTTTAACTAGGTACTAAACAGAAATATATAACTAGTATTTTTTTTTATTTTTTTTATTTATAAGGTATATACAATCTGTTCTTTTAGAAACAATAAGAATATGTGATATTTTAAAAAAAGTTTATAACATGAAAATGTGATGGGAGGAGTCACCCAGTGGTTACACTACCCTTACTTGATATATTTTTTTCTATAATGTTTGCTCATTATTGTGTGTTACTCATTGAGAAGATCTCGACACCATTTTCTTCTGAGCCTCCTAGGAGGGTTCCCAGGAATTGTGAATGTGGCAAGGTTTGAAATGAGGGGGTTGGTATGAGAAGGGAGTTTTGAGTGGATACGTTTGTAAAAGGTTACTGCTTCTTCGTGGACTGTTTTAATTTTTAGATCGGTGTGTAAAGTTAGGTTTGAAATATATGGAGGAAAGTTTGTGATTTTACGAAGGATGTTATTTTGGAAGGTTTGAATTTTATTAGTGTTAGATTTTTTGGCATTGCCCCAGAGTTGAAGACCATAGGTCCACATAGGCTTAAACAAGGATTTATAAATTAAGAGTTTAGTATTTAATAGAGTGTGTTTGTTTTTGGTAGGTAATTAGAGTTTTGAGGATGCGGAGTCGTGCATTTAGGGCTAGCCTTTTAATTTTAATATGATATGACCATGTGAGTCGACGGTCAATTGTCAGACCTAATAGTATTTAGCCGATTGATAGGAAATACCTATAGTATAAAATTAAAAATATATAACAATATCATGTTAAATACCGGAAATTATGATAGTTAAAAAAAACGGAAAGAATTGATATACCTACATTGCTTTATATAATATAGGAATTGTCATAATTTCCATGGTTGTATTAAAATTTAAAAGCAATATATTATAACGCAAGCATCTTACTCTTGATTTAATATTTAAAATTAAATAAATAAAAACTTTTGAGTAGGTACCTAACAACATTATCTGTATTTTCTCGTTGGTTTTTTATGGTTGGTAATTTAATAAGTGAGTAATGAGTTGTATATCATTGAATTCAAATTTAACACATTAATTACAATTAGGTAGGTACTTATCTAGACAGTACAGGCGCGGATCCAGAAGACTCCTTTTAACTGGGGGTGCTCAAACAAAAAAAGGTGGGAAAGTGGGTGTCTCTCTGCTGTACATAGGTTACAACTTACAATTTGATCACTATATAGTCTGTAATGAATAGTTTTAAATTTGAATTCAATGATACAATATTATTGTATAAGAAAAACTATTCTGAGCGAATTCTCTTTGTCTTAAGACAGTCAGTCAAGCTATAAATATTACGAAGTATATTTGATGATATTTTTGTGAATAAAGTAATTTATTTACCTATTTAGGCGGAACTTTGTTTTTAATTGTCAATCCTTAGCTATAAAAGCTAAACATTTTTATACATTTTTAACTACAAAATAATTTTAAAGTTCAAAATTAGACAGACAGACACATTTTGTCAAAATTCTTTTAAAAATTTTTGAACTAGTAAAGTAAAAATATAGGAGGAGCCTTGTATTAAATGTTGACGCTTTTTGGCCCAACAAATTACATTTCATTGACAATAATTGTCTTTAATTATTAAAGAAAAAAAAACTAAAAAAATTTAAAATGTCCGTAAACGGCTTAAAACAGATCAAAATATTTTGTACATTTTATCAAGTGTGGAAATTGATAAGTTGTTATATGGTGTAAAATTCAAGTATCTACCGTTATTTGTGTTTGAATTACAAAAAAATAAAAAAAATCACTACATGCCTTCATATAAGAAATCGAGAGAATACTGATTAACCAACGATGTCAAAATTTAATTTGACTTTCCGGTTAAAATTTTTTTTTGATTAAGGTAGACATAGGTACTTATGAGGAATCTTGTATAAAATTTTCAAATGTTAGATTTAAAAATAAAATTGTTATGTATTTCTAACTCAAAAATAATTGCACATTTTCGTGATTTTTACGTATTTTGTCAAAATTTGAACTTTAAATGCTTATAAGAAAAAATTGTGACTGTATATTTAATATTTTTCAAATGTCATTGTAACAATATATTAAGAACCTTGTATTAAATTTCCAAGCTTTTTTACCCAAAAAATAAAATTTTATTGGCCATATTATAGAAAAAAAACTAAAAACACTGAAAATGTATTATGTCCGTAAACAGCTCAAAACAAGAAAAAATATTTTGATCGTGTGAATTTTATCGTGTACAGAAATTAATGCTAATATGAACATTCAGTGAACATTTCATGTATCTACGGTTATTTTTTTTAGAGTTACACCAAAAACCAAAATTGATTTTGTCAAAAACTGATTTTGCTTAAAAATTCCCGTTTTTCCTTAACTTTTATTTTGTTATTCTAGGCGATTTTAAAACTATTGGAATTTTAAATTTGGACCTTCTGAATGAATCAACTATATTCACTATCACTTTCCCATCGATCGAGATAGGTACCTATACTGTTGAAGAAAATCGAAGCAGTTGTACTACCCAAAATACTGTGATGACAAAAACAAAAAAAATTAAAAATTAATAATATATAAAAACACATCATCGGCCACGCATCACTCCTCTCAGAATTTAAAAAGAAAATGGTTATACCTTTCTATTTTAGAATTTTGAATACAAATGTATTTTATTAATGGATTAAAGTGCCTTAGAAGTCAGGGGTGCCCGAGCACCCGTAGCCCCCCGGCCCCCTGAATCCGCGCCTGAGACAGTAGACAGTAGACTGCACCTATATATGATACAGCAGAGCGGAACCTGCTTACTCAATTTTATTTGTAGTTTTAATTTGTTAAATGTTAAGATTTAAAAACCTGCTTGGATTTTGAAGTGGACCCCCCCTTTCTATCATGCCGTCCCGTCTTGTATTGTAACTTGTAAGTATTACTTGTACCCCCCCATATATTACCTATTGTATAAATTATTACAGATTGTATATATTTTTGTTTCCCAATAAAAATTAAAAAAAAATTTTATGATTAAAAATTTAAAAATACAAATTATATGAAGTAGTATATAGTTTAAGATATGGTACGTTACCCATGTTAGCACATTTCCAAAAATAATATTTTTAAAAAAATTATTGGGCTCCAAATTAATTTAATCAAAAAAATATTGATATTTTAAAAAATAAACTACTTGACTTAGATAAATGTTTTTACCATCCAAATCGTTCTTATAATCAGGTTCACAAATTGGCTATTTTGAATTTATTTTATTTTTTTCCTTTCGAAAACTATTTTAACTTTATTTTTTACTTTGGATCCCCTAAAATACCAAGCTGAAATCTGAATACCTGCAATTCACTTTCCTATCAGAAAAGATACTATTGAAGAAAATCTAAGCATTTTTACTAATGACAGACAAAAAAAAAAATTAATAATATTCGATTTTCTTCAACAGTATCTTGTTTGATGGGAAAGTAAATCAAGTTGGTGCATTAGGGAGGTCAAAATTTAAAATTCCCAAATATTTCAAAAATGCCGGGATAAAACACGACATAAAAATAGAGGAAAAACGTGATTTTTTTAAACAAAATCGGATTGTACGGTATTTGCGTATAACTCTAAAACAAATTACCGTAGATACCTACATGAAATGTTCACTGAACATTTATATTAGCATTCATTTTCTATATACACCATAAAATATTCAAAATATTTTGAGCTGTTTACGGACATAATAAATTTTGATTTTAGATTCTGAGTGGAACGATGAATGTATTGATTTTACAATGATGTGTGTTTTTTTTTTTATTTTTTTTTTTTTGTGTCTGTGTACACGATAAGTAGTCGAAATAATGCTTCGATTTTCGACTTCAGTATCTTGTTCGATTGGAAAGTGAATATCGTTGGTGCATTGAGGAGGTCAAATTTTAAAATTCCCAGTACTTTTCAAAAGCGCCAAGAAAAACAAAAGAAAAATTAAGGAAAAACGGGAATTTTTACGCAAAATCGATTTTTCAGAAAATTGAATTTGGTTTTTGGTGTAACTTTAAAACAAATGACCGTAGATACATGAAATTTTCACTGGTTGTTTTTATTTGCATTTTCTATACACGATAACATTTTCAAAGTATTTTGATTTATTTTGAAATGTTTAGGGACATTTTCATTTTTCATTTTTTTTTTAGTTTTTTTTCTAGAAATATCAATAAAATTTTATTTGTTGGTTAAAAAAACTTGAAAATTTAATAGAAGGTTCCTAGTATATTGTTTCAAAGGCTGATGAAAAATATTAAAAATCGTTAGCCACAGTTTTTTTTTATAAGCATTTAAAGTTCAAAAATTCACAAAATATGGAAAAATCACGAAAATTAGCAAATTATTTTGAGTTAAGAATTCGTAAAAATTTTTCTTTTTAAATCTAAGATTTGAAAATCTAATACAAGATTACTCATAAGATTGTCTACCTTTATCAATAAAAAAATATCTACCGGAAAGTCAAATTAAATTTTTATGAGAGTTTGAAATTCAAATTTTTACAACATTGGATATTCACTTGATTTCTCATGTAGCGATTTTCTTATTTTGTTGTAATTCAAAAACGAATAACTATAGATACATGAAAATTTCACTGAATGTTCAGATTAGCATTTCCTATACACTGTACAATTTTGAAAATATTTCGACTCTTTTTGAGCTGTTTACGGACATTTTCATATTATGTCAATGGTACTAAGTATGAAAATTCTGATTGAATGGAATAAAATTAATTTATTTTTTTCTTTAAATTCAAAAATTTTCAAAAAATTTTTTTACGCATTTAAGAATTTAAAATTTTTAAGATAGCCATTTTGTTGAGCATATTTTTTAAAACAGTTCAAAAAAAAAAAAATACTAAAATTAAATAAAAATTGACCAAGTTAGAGCAAGTTATGTTTTTGAATAATTGTAGTAAAAAAATAAATTATTGTTTCACATTTCAATAATGAAATATCTAATTTCAGCACACGACCATACTTTTACATTCCTAATTTATTTTTTTACTACAATTATTCAAAAACATAACTTGCTCTAACTTGGTCATTTTTTATTTAATTTTAGTATTTTTTTTTTTTGAACTGTTTTAAAAAATATGCTCAACAAAATGGCTATCTTAAAAATTTTAAATTCTTAAATGCGTAAAAAATTTTTTTGAAAATTTTTGAATTTAAAGAAAAAAATAAATGAATTTTATGCCATTCAATCAGAATTTTCATACTTAGTACTGTAAAAAAAACCGCGTTTAAATATAGTGATTTTACATGGAGATATTAAGGGTGATACGGACTTTTGGGACATACTGTATACAATATACCTAAGTAATACCTAATATTAATTATTATTAAGATGCCTCCACACCGTGTTATTTCCTTCTTACAAACATACAACGTGGAAAAACTGTACTTTCACAATAAATTATTGTATTCTGTAATTTCTAAAATTAAAAGGTAAGATTATTATCTACTATATAGGTAGTGCATCTCGGAGGATTTTATTATTTTTATTGATATTATTATTTTTAAGTAAGTATTATGACCATTCTGTACATTTTCTCTTAACGTTTTATCCTTAGCCCATCCCCTGCAGGATTCCCAGCTGCCAGAGTGTTTTTATTATATAATATATTATATTGTCAGCTTGATAAAAACGTATCGTTGAACATTCCAGTTGATAATGTTTGCCGCTTTGTTCGGGCACCTTGGCCTTTGCTTATCCACCTACCGAGTACAAAAGTTACCACGCCAGCCACTACGACGATCACGCACCCAAGCCATATCATTTCGAGTACGGAGTGAAAGATCTTCACACGCACGACATCAAAAGCCAACACGAGGTGAGCGACGGTCACGGTAACGTGAAAGGATCTTACCGTCTCGTGGAACCCGACGGTTCCACCCGCGTGGTCGAATACACCGCTGACCACGAACACGGTTTCAACGCTGTGGTCAAGAAGATCGACGTACCCCATCACCACGGCGAGTACTCCGACACCGCGGACCACCATCATTACGAGTCACTTCATCCATACGAACATTTGTCGTACGACAAGTTTTAATGAAATTTAAACAAAAAAGTCAAATTATAGGTATTTTCAGTGCTTGGATTGTGAAAAAATAGAAGGTGGGGATGGAAAAGTGTAGAAAAAATATGAATAGGTACCCGAATGTTTAAATGTCTTACTGATTATAGGATATAATTAGAAGCGGTAATACGCACTAAGCATTCATTTTTTTTTTTTTAAATAATAGGGACTCCCCCCCCTCAATTCAACTTTCAAGCACTGATTTTACTGAAAAATGTGTTACCAAACAGTTGTTTTTACGTATTATTTGGTATGCAAGTCATTACTCATTATGTATTTTTTTTATTGAATAAAACATTCGCCATTAACATAAACACGATGTTATATTTTATTCTCTATACTACATGTTAAGCCTAAGCCTAAAATACAACTTACAAGTTTGAAGTTACAAGTTACAACACATTATGCATACCGTATGGGATAGCTCCCCGTTTGGATATCGAGTTATACGGTAAATGGACATTTCCCCCCATTTTTTTTTAAAGTTAATTATTGAATTAGGGTTTATTTTGAATTTACAATTTTTACACATTAAGT